>CABFVX010000250.1:63970-101022 GCA_902151425.1 Timema shepardi | reverse complement strand
CCCCCCCAATAAAATGTATAGTTAACGACGCCCACGTCTAGCGGGTTGCCTAGGTAGCCGAGACAGTGCCAATCAGATGTTGCTCTTAGGCTGAATATTGACAAAACCTTTAACATACACGAGCTTGGTGTTTCCTCAACTAATCAACTATTTTAGATGGTTCTATGCATACATAAACTCGTGAGCATAGTTTAAAAAGGATTTTTTTAATTCCGAAAAAGCCAATATTCCACTAATTTTGAGGATTAATTAGACCCTACTAAAAGTAACTGACATAGAAGCGCAGAATGTGATATTCATGACTTGAATAATAGAGTTTAATGGGGGGAGGAGTAATAACACACATTGTATTTTCCTCCTCGACTGTTTGTTCTCCTATTGCCAGGCAGATCCACCCAATAAAGTAATAGACCCCACTTTGTTTCTGGCGAATATGAATTTCCGATCGATTATTCTAGCCCCTTTATGTATTACCGGGAGTCGGTGTGAATAACGCACCTGTCCTTACAGAGACCGTGTTTAGAATACAGAACAAGAAGAAGGGGGAGAGGCGGTAGAAATGTTGGAGCCAGCCAACAACCTTCCATATCGCATTTAAAGTCCGTACGAACCCTCGTTTACATTCTCTGTAAGCTTCATGTCTTTATATTAAAGTCCGTACGAACCCTCGTTTAAATTCTCTGTAAGCTCCATGTCTTTATATTAAAGTCCGTACGAACCCTCGTTTACATTCTTCTGTAAGCTCCGTGTCTTTATATTAAAGTCCGTACGAACCCTCGTTTACATTCTCTGTAAGCTCCGTGTCTTTATATTAAAGTCCATAAGAACCCTCGTCTTCATTCTCTGTAAGCTCCATGTCTTTATATTAAAGTCCGTACGAAACCTCGTCTTCATTCTCTGTAAGCTCCGTGTCTTTATATTAAAGTCCGTACGAACCCTCGTCTTCATTCTCTGTAAGCTCCGTGTCTTTATATTAAAGTCCGTAAGAACCCTCGTCTACATTCTCTTGTAAGCTCCATGTCTTTATATTAAAGTCCGTACGAACCCTCGTTTACATTCTCTGTAAGCTCCGTGTCTTTATATTAAAGTCCGTAAGAACCCTCGTCTATATTCTCTGTAAACTCTATATCTTTATAGTCTTCAAGTCCGTAAGAACAAAAGCCGTCAGTCCCATGTAAAATAACCCTTGAAGAAATGTGAAAATTCCTTTTCCGGCAAAATTGGCAAGCCCTTTAGCGCTTGCTCATAGAAATTCAGTGTGGAAGACAACGGGTAACCACCACACTTTCTGAGCTGTATTATGTAGGCTCAGTGCCATTTTTAAGGTAGCAAGCTTACCTCACATTATTAATAATAATAATATTTAGCACCGCGTCTTACTATCCGTTCGGGTTATACGCTTTTAAGTACTAATTACTCTAATGGATTAGGAATTGGGAAGGTTGAATTAGAGGAAGTGAGCCCGCATTTGCGTGGAAGGAGAGTAGAAAACCATTTAGGAACCCCCTCCTCCACCAGTTCACCCGACCGAGATTCGAACCTCGATCTCCCCATCCTCAGCAGTCGAGCTCAACACGACAAGCGCGTTAGCCAACTACGCCACCGAGGCGGGTCCTCACATTATTCCCCTATGATATAGCTTATACTTGTATTCAGGGGTTGCAACATTTTTTATATCGTGGGCCGTATGGGTTTGGACAGTTTAGAAAAATATCGAGCGAAAAATTTCAACTTTATATTTCTCATACATGCCTACTTAGTAATCTGTTACTAATCTATTTTTTATGAACACGATTGTGTTTTTTTTTGCCCAAATAAATTCAGTCAGCGGGCTATATCCAGCCTGCGGACCGTAGGTTTTCAACCACTGGTGTAATCCATCAAGGTAAGGCTAATAACCTTTCAAGGTATACGAAAAAAATACCATTTAAATGGCAACTACCTTCTCCGGGTGGAACCATTAATTTTATAAAGCTTTTAAAAAAAATTATTAACGGACCTATCAACCGAGTGATTATACCAACATACGACTTAAAACTAATCTAAATCTAAAAGAGACACAACCCCTAGACCCCCTATCGTTAATTAATCAATAAAAAAGAAAAAACTTACATTTCAATGATAAGTTTTTTCGCCCACGTGGGAAATCAAACCCGGGACCCTTATCCCGGTGGGCAAACACGCTACCGACTGAGCTAAGGTGTAGGACTGGTTTTATGATAAATATCTCCAAAATTTTTCCAAAAATAAAATGGTCACTTTACCTTATAATACCTAATAAAAGTTCTGGTTCTGACGCTTATCTTGTGCCGAGGCCTCGCGCGCTTTTTAGCCAAGGATTGCGATGTTTATATATATCGTTAGCGATAGTTAAAATGTCTGACACGATAAAAGATCAACCTTGGCTACCAAATGAAATAGCTCTACTTGGTGTAATGGATTGTACCAACAGCACAAATCTAAGAGGCTCACATGCATCACCATCGTGAGGACAATGACGTTTACGTCGTTCATTTCTTATTCGCGAGTCCCGAATTCCATTTCACGTCCCAAGAAAAAGAGGATGTTTGGAGACGCAAAAACTAACTTAATTTCACAACTTGCCTTGAATTAATTTTTATTTTAAATGTTTCCATTTTACAATTTGGAGCATCAACGCTCATTTGTAGTTTGTAGACGCTGGCGTCCAAAGGCTGGACATATAAGTGATGGCAAAACTTTAAAACATTACGAGTCGTACTTAGGTCAAAAATCGTCCCGTGACTTTCAATCAGTCGTTGCGAGTATGATACACTAAGACAGGTTGCAGCTCATCAGTAGGTTACCGAGTGAGCTTCCATCAACCGTGGCGAGTATGATACACGAAGACAGCTTGCAGTTCATCGGTAGGTTACCAAGTGAGCTTCCATCAACCGTGGCGAGTATGATACACGAAGACAGCTTGCAGCTCATCAGTTAGGTTACCAAGTGAGCTTCCATCAACCGTGGCGAGTATGATACACGAAGACAACTTGCAGCTCATCAGTAGGTTACCAAGTGAGCCGCAAACCAGTCCTACATATGGAAATTATCTTGTCCGCTATATGGAAAGGTAGATTGCATTCTTAGGAGTGACGTAAGCCAGTGTCGACGGAACATGGGGTGCAGGCGTTCACTCCTCCTTCCAACCCCCTCACCCCCCCCAGGGAATAAATTTGACAATGTTTACATTTATTTTTTACCAAACCCTTCCTTCACCTCTGACAAGACATCTTGTGAATGTGGGGAATGCCAGGTCTCCACCGTGGTTCGGATTCCACGTTTTCATCTCACAATCACCCTACCATTACACATTAGCGTAAGTGCGTATAACCCGAATGGGTAGTAAGACGCGGTGCTAATAATAATGCATTTATTTTACTCCCATCTAATATTCTCGAATATGAGGCTGAAAGCTGGCCTTGCATAAAACTTAATGTTAGAAAAATCCTATAAATGTATAACCTTTCTTCAATAAATGTATAACTTTTTTTCAAAACTCGTTTATTGATTTGTAGATTATAAAAGGTGGAGGATTGGAGGTGGGTTTTTTTCTAAGCGCCGCGTCTAACTACCCAATAGGCTCATATGTCTATGTACTAATTACACCATTGTGTTAGAGATGAAGTTTAAATTTAGAGCAAACATAGACCTATTTGCGTGGAAGGAGATAGAGGGTGAAAACATTAAAATAAAATACCCTCAGTACTCTCGACCAGGATTCGAACCCAGATATTCCCGCAATCAGCAGCTATTGGGAGGGATACGCCTTTAGACCATTGGACCACCCTTTCCCATGTATTTATTTTGACGAAACGCTAATCAGGTCTAGTGACTCAGGCTAAATTAAATATGCGACAACAAGAAATATTGAACTTCTTGTGCAACACTGATAACCGGCTTATAGATACAACTGTCAAGCTTTTGTTATTTTATTTAAATTGAAGCGAAATCTATCAACATGTCAAAGGATTAAAAACTTTACCTTAGTAAGTTTCTTCATACCTTAAAAACAAAATCATGAAAATTATTCACCGACGTTTCCCTGAAAATGACGCAGTTCCGAGATCAAAGTAAATATTTAAAGACATAGATCTAGCCTACTCCAAATAAAATAAATTCCCATTTTAACAGAGGCACAACGGAATATTCTAAGATAATTGAGGAATGTTTTAGTGGTTTTTGAAGCTCTAAGAGAGCGTTTTTCAAACTCCAGGGATCAACCATAGCTATCTCAGGCTGAGTGAAGCAATTGTAGAATATTATTTTTTATGATTTTCCCACTAAAACATATCATCAGTAATTAGGATTGTCAATTTTTTCAAATCTGAAGAGAGGACATTTATCAAAGGGACAGCTAGAACATGTGATGTTTTCAGTTTGTTTTAAATTTTTATACCTGCAATATTTAACTGTCTATATTTAATGTTTATAATGTTAAGGTGAACATGTTTGAGGGTTCCAGCATGTGCTTTTTTTTTTCTGGTGCAGTCTAAAAGTTTGAGGATCCCTTCCCATTCGACCACCGAAACGGGTGGTATATAAGTTAACACTTTTCAAAAGTCTCATGCCCTTCTTTATTCGAAAGGGCAGAATAAAATATGTAAAACTAGTTTAAAAAGTTAACCGCTATTTTTGTAGCGGCACGAGGGCTTAGTTGTGCTCAGGTAAGGGAAAAAAGGACCCACTAATTTTTTTTTATTGCAGTAGAGTAGAATCAATAGAAACTCAGATTCCAAAGAGTTGTTAACTGACTTAGTATTCTCTACCGAAAAAGAGATGGTACAAGACCTTTAAGCCGGATGTAAGTCAATACAACACCCCACATTTATTTTCGCGTTATACTTCTTACTAAAATTCGCATTATAATGGGAAGGAACTTTTTTTGAAAGTTATAAAAGCTACTTCAACAATTTTGATTAATCACATGACTTGACGTAGCCAATACATCTTTTTAAGCTGTTTTGGTAAACTTAATAACAATATAAACCAATCCTAATTATCTTAATCGGGGTGAACTGGTGGTCTAGGGATAAGGTATCAGACATCTGTGATGGGGTCCGGGGTTCAATCCTAGGTCCTGGCCCAGATTTATCTGATTGCCAAACCTTTCTTCCTTCCCCTCTGACAAGACGTGTATTAATTACAACTTGTGAATGTGGGGAATTCCAGGCCAACAATGTGGTTCGGATTCCACGTTAAACTGTAGGTCCTCCATTTCATCTCACTATCACCCTACCATTACACATTAGCGTAAGTGCTTATAGCCCGAACGGGTAGTAAGACGCGATGCTAATAATGATAATAATAACAATAATATCTAAATCAAACTTAAAAATTCTTCTTCTTTTTCTTCTTATGTCAACAATCCAAAGGTTTGTTTGATGTGATTTAGATCCATCCGGAGCTGGACATGCACACAGCCCTTCAGCTGGTTAGTGCTGCCTGCGCCATCTATTAGAAGGCACATGTTCTAGAGTGGGCCTAATTCAGAAAATGTGGTTCCCCGTTGACTTCCACACTGAATTTTTATGAACGAGCGCGAAAGAGCTTACCAATTTCGCCGGGAACACCTTCCAGTATTTATTTTTATATGCCTCAATCAACATGGGACCAACGGCTTTACTTCCCCTCCGAAGTAAATTGTGCTATGGATTTTTGTCGTTCAAGACAAATATGTCAATCCCGTTTGAGTTTAAAACCACGAACACCGGTTCCTGAAGCGTGTACTTTACCCCAAGACCACTGAGGTCTTTATGCGTCGTCATGATTGTTGCATTTGTCATTTTTGACAGACGGTACTCAATTTGACGGCGGGACCTTAAAAATATAGTTATATTTGATATTTGGTCACTAATGTATTAGGTATGTTTTTATAAATACTATACAAAGTTATTTTTTTAGTTATCTTACTACAAAGTTAACCTTTAAAAAATTGGCTGGTCTTAAACGTGATGGCCTTTTTATTTTTTAATCTTTAAATTATAACCAAATCTTACACTTTAAAAAATTTGGCATTCAATTGTTAGATATTTATGAAACAGTTTAAGGTTGTTACAACCGTTTATAATAAACTATTCTTAACATAATTTGTTTAACTATACTGTCATAAACACTCCAACACATTAGTTTAGACCAGAGGTGGGCAACATATTTTTTAATGTAGCCACAGTTGGGGTGAATTAGAAGTAAAATTCGCCACACCATGTAAAAATGGAGAAATTGTTGCTCTAACAAACATTTAAAACAACACACACGGTTTGAACAAGTTTATTAAAAACATGTAGCCTTTGACTACAGAGGTATCGCTTCTTGTTCGGATTGAAAATGTAGCACAGTTTGAGGCTAAATTGACAATCCTGTTTTCTGAAAAGTTGCAGAAACAGTGGCTGAATGTCTTAACTCAATTCACAAGCAGAATGATTCCAATGTAATGCAGGAAATAGCAAGTTGCAATCAGCACACGCAGTCAAGGAAAAGTTTCATTTTATAGAGAGAATTGGAAAAATCAAATTCGCCACACTTTTATGCCTAATTCACCAATTGTGGTGATTTGCGTCAGGGTTACTCATCTCAGTCATAGTAAATATCCCATATGTCTACTGAACTAAGGACCCCGCGTTAAATTTGCGGCAAGGCTTATAAATTACTTCCTCTTTCACAGTGATAAATTAAACGGGTTGGTTTATTTGTAATAGAAATAAGTTAGTGTGTGAGTCGTGTGCTGATAATATAATCATTCAGTTCAGAATGTGTAAGTTGAATACTCCAAATAAATAGTAGGCCTAGTGTAAATATACACTTTTATATTTTCTCCCATAAACACTTTTGAGATCGTTTTCGAATATTTCACTGACATCTATAAACTGTAGGCTGTTTGTTATCAGAACCGTTATCTTTGAGTTGCAAGTGATAAAATTCCCCAAAGTCCGGCTATGAAAGTTTAAACTAGTTAACTACTATTGTGATACTACAAGGAACATAACTTCAAATTACCCATCCTCGTGTCTTCTAAGACAAGGTCTCTAGCTCAAAGCTGGCTAGTGGCAATAAGACGATAATTTAAGTTCCGCCTTTGAATCCGGAGAATTTGGTGCAATTTAAAGTGTTAAGGATGTTATTTATTATTTTGATAGGTAGTAAAAATGTGTTTGGATTCCAAACAATGGTTAATTAGATGGAGCTATTCACCAAAACCAAATAATTGATAAGCAAAGTCGTCTTCTAAAACGTATGTTTAAGATCTGATCTCACCCCACGGATAACACCCAACTTTCGTGAACATTACACATCGAACCAGACATCATAAGGGTTCATCTGACTCCACGGATAGCACCTAGTTTAGGTAGGTAATACACCTCAAACCAGACGTCATAAGAGTCCGTCTCACTCCACGGATAGCACCTATCTTAGGTAGGTAAAACACCTCAAACCAGACGTCATAAGAGTCCATCTCACTCCATGGATAGCACCTATCATAGGTAGGTAATACACCTCAAACCAGACGTCATAAGAGTCCGTCTCACTCCATGGATAGCACCTAGCTTAGGTAGGTAATATACCTCAAACCAGACGTCATAAGAGTCCATCTCACTCCATGGATAGCACCTATCATAGGTAGGTAATAGACCTCAAACCAGACGTCATAAGAGTCCATCTCACTCCATGGATAGCACCTAGCTTAGGTAGGTAATATACCTCAAACCCGACGTTATAAGAGTCCATCTCACTCCATGGATAGCACCTATCATAGGTAGGTAATAGACCTCAAACCAGACGTCATAAGAGTCCGTCTCACTCCATGGATAGCACCTAGCTTAGGTAGGTAATACACCTCAAACCAGACGTTATAAGAGTCCATCTCACTCCATGGATAGCACCTATCTTAGGTAGGTAATATACCTCAATACCAGACGTCATAAGAGTCCATCTCACTCCATGGATAGCACCTATCCTAGGTAGGTAATACACCTCAAACCAGACGTCATAAGAGTCCATCTCACTCCATGGCTAGCACCTATCTTAGGTAAGTAACACAGTTCATATCAGAAGTATAGTGGATATTCCTTCTGTACTACATAATAGAAAACAGTAGAAATGATAATACTGAGACAGATTTACCATATTTAAAAAATACAAAACAAAAAAGTAATATAATTATTTAAAAATGAGAAAACTATTAAACTGCTCCCAATTTCGAGCTTTGTTAAAAGCGGAATGTAGAAAAACTACAATCCTATTAGTTTTCTGGTTCGTGCGTAATCTTGTGTCTAGTCTTCCGGTTAATCGGTTGTGAGATGAGCTCTTGGAACATATTAAATACGACACATTTCTCAAATCAAAGAACTAAAAATAATTTTAGGACAACTAATTAAGTCAGCTTACTTAACATTAATTACCCAAATAAAAAAGCAATAATTCTACCCGTACATTTTAAAGATTCAAGGTCATAGGATGAAATAAATTTCAAGGAATGAGGCTGGAAATACTAAAATAATAATATTTAGCACCGCGTCTTACTATACTTTCGGGTTATACGCTTTAAGTACTAATTACTCTAATGGATTAGGAATTGGGAAGGTTGAATTAGAGCAAGTGAACCCACATTTGCGTGGAGGTAGAGTGGAAAACCATTTAGGAAAAACCACCCCCACTTCACCCGACCGAGATTCGAACCTCGATCTCCCCGTCCTCAGCAGTAGATCTCAACACGACTAGCGCGTTAGCCAACTACGCCACCGAGGTGGGTAAATACTAAAATAAAAATATTGATTTGAGAAATTACCCCCGTCTGATCTCGAACCACGAGTTCCCTGTTAAAGGTAACCAGGTGTAATGAGAGAATCCTCAGGCCTCCCTGCCACAGTCGGAGGTCTGGTCAACTTTTAATTACAGCACAATTTTCATAGAAAGAGCCTTTCATTAAATACAAACATTTGTTTATGACCAACATTTATATCAATTTACTATATTATAATTGTTATTTTATAGGTATTGATAATATCTATTAGAAATTACAGCTGAATATCATATGGCTTGTCGTATGAATACGTGAAAGAAGATCTAGTAACTTTTCTAGCTGTCTGATAAAGTTCTTCCAACCCGACACCTTAGCTCATTCGGTAGCGTGTGTGTCTACTGAGCTAAGAGTCCCTTGTTCGATTCCGTACATGGCGGAATGATTTTATCACTGGTGAAATGTGAGTTTACCTTTCACAATGATGAATTAAGGACCGGGGACTGGATGTTGTGCCTATCCTAGTTTTAAGTTAGATTATAAGGCATATGAAGCTAAGGCCTATTAAACCAGTAGTGGAAAATATATGGCTATATATTTAGCATCACGTCTTACTAGCCGTCCGGGTTATACACTTAAGTACTAATTACGCTAATGGATTAGGAAATAGGGAAGGTTGAATTTAGAGGAAGTGAACCAGCATTTGCGTCGAGCTAAAGTGGAAAACCACTCCAGTTCACCCAACCGGGATTCGAACCTCGATCACCCCATCCCCGGCAGTCTAGCTCAACATGACGAACGCGTGAGCAAACTACGTCACCGAGGCGGGTTATGGCTTTGTAAAAAAAAATAAAAAAAAATAGACCCAGCCCATAGGCTGGAAACAGTAATGGAGTTTGCATTGTAAACAAATGCCCTGCAATGTTGTGGGCCGTCCATCAACAAGTGTTTGAATTATAGAAATAGACCTTTAGAAGCCCTTTGTTTCTTTGCTCAGTGTCTTTAGAACCCTTCCAAATTATACGCATTTAACCAATTATTGAATGAGGGTGGCGATAAAGAAGGTAGTTGTTTTTGAGGCCAGTAACCCGCATGTGTGTGTGAAACACCATTTGGGGTAGGGGGGCGAGGGGGACAACAAAACCTTAGTACACTCGACAGAGAGTCAAACCTTGACCTACCCACTATCGACAAGTCGGTCTGTATTACCTTGACATTTAATCCGCATGCCCTCCAGTGTGGTTTTAGTAGTTCTATACGCGATATGGTTTAGTTTTTGTTTAAAGTAATTTTATATATAATATATAAAATAAACACTTTATTTTGCATCGCGTCTTTTTACCTGTACAGAGTATTTACATTTTATTTTACTAATGGAGTAGTAAAGAGGAAGGTATAGTTGAGATGAATTGCAATTGTGCTTGCGTTGTCATTTGACAGTAACATTTCTAACAAGTATATCATTTATAAGCTAAGTCAGCGATTCAGTATGAGGTGTACACAACAACAATAAAAATAATATTTAGCACCGCGTCTTACTGCCCGTTCGGGTTATACGCTTTAAGTACTAATTACTCTAATGGAATAGGAATTGGGAAGGTTGAATTAGAGGAAGTTAACCCGCATTTGCGTGGAGGGAGAGTGGAAAACCATTTGGGAAAAACCTCCCCCCGTTCACCCGACCGAGATTCGAACCTCGAGCTCCCCGTCCTCAGCAGTAGAGCTCTACACGACAAGCGCGTTAGCCAACTACGCCACCGAGGAGGGTGTGTACACAATGAAATAGTTATTATAATACTATTTTAAATACAATAAAATATGTATAATATTAATATTATTATAAATACAAAGAAATATATGGAAATATTGTATTTAATTGTTTACACCTCATATAAATGTCTAGTTATACAAAATTCCAACCCCATACATTCTTTTCCATAAAAAATAGAACCAAAAGCATAAAATATAAAGTTTGACCTCTTATAACTCGTGAACTGTATGAAATCAATTAATCACTATTTAAAACCTATAATTCTACAATTGTGCAATATAATTATATAATTATCACTATCGAATGACTTAAAAGGAAAAGTGGTTAAACATTTAAGAAGAAAACATCTTCTATACACTGGGCCGGGATTCAATCCTAGCCCTCCTTGTCACCGATAAATAATACAAGACGAGCTTGACGCCTTAGTCTGTGTGTTCATCGCTGCAGACAAAAAGAAAAGTGGGAATGGTATTCACCCCCTTTTATTTATAAATATTTACAATATTGTTTTTAGCGTTCATTCCCTCAAACATTTATAGTCCATTTTTCATAGAAAGGACCTTATCTGACAGCTAGAAAAGTTACTAGGACTACTTCCACGTATTCATACGTAAAGCCACGTGGATTTGCAACTGTCAATTTTGATAGAAAAGTTTTTTTATTAACACTAGGAATAAAGAAAAATGTCATAAATGCTGGCCATAAAAAATTGTGTGTATTTTATAAAAGGTTCTTCCAACTGAAAATTGGACTGTACGTAAACATTGTTTTATATTTAAAAAAAAATCCTTCACAGCTAACAAAACGCTTTGAACAGTGTTCAACCATAAGAAAGAGGGGAGATACAGCAATAATAAAGAAAAAGTAGGGGAAATTTACCAATTTCCTTGGATTGGAATTGAACCCTCCGCCTGTAAGTCGATACTGGATCTCTTGTTCACTTCACTTCTCGCGACTCACGGACATGAGCTACCTGTCTTTCTTCATGTAAATAAAACCACACATAAGACAGCTTTGTACGTTACATGACCAACAAGATTAGCGAGGTATAACAACGCGTCGTTATCATACGACGGTGCTTGGTCTACTGAACAAAGTGAGACACGACAAGCTCCAGCGCTGCCAACTCACTGGGATAAAAAACCCTCTGTTCTCGGTACAATTCATGATTAGAGCCTTGCGCAAACAAAACCGCGCGAATAACAAAACACACTAATTTATCATCGTCCGTCTTGTTCTCAACCATGGCCGTGTTTATAGTACTAAGTACCTCAACACTATCGCTTCCTTAGGTAAATCTTCAACAAAAAGAGCCTATAAATAATTTAAGTAATAGAATAGAAAGCTTATAATGAACTAGAGGGTCGTTGTAGCTACAGTAGCCCCATGTCTTCTTTGGTGCTGACTGACAGCTCACAGCTGACAGCTGACGCCTTTTAAAAGTTATCAGACAAAATTTTGTATCCCTACGCTGAACCATATGGTCTGAAAAAACATGTGTTTAGCAGCTGTCACTTCTGACAGTCAAAATTTAGGTATATACCTAAATGTTGACTATCAGAAGTCAGCTGTGAACTGTCAGTCAGCACCAAAGACGCCATGGGGCTAGTGTATCTATGGCTGCAGATTATCGCGCTAAAATGTATTCTAAACATTTTATTGAGAAAAGTTCTGTATAATAATTAGGCCTAAATCAACTTTCTAAGTGTACTCGTTCAAGACTATCAACTTTATCAACTTTGTTATCAGCTATGTTTAATTTGAAGCAAAATGTATATATTTCCCCCCCTTCATACTATGAAGAAAACTTTAAAAATATCCTTCTCGTAGCGCTCTATCTATTCGTTGCATTCATACCATTTCAGGTGGTAGACTAGGGAACGTTAGTTAAGTGAAGTTTTTATAGAAAAACTTTTTTTTTTGGTCAAAATAAATAAAATGTTTCTCCCGTATCAACATTGAGTTTAATTTTCTTCACAGGATAACATCAACATAGCGGTATTAGACGAGAAACTTTTTAAGAAAAAAGAAAAATATGTAATTGAATCTTAGGACACCTTGGGCAGATATTCAAGAATTATTGAGGTCATCATGTGAATAAATAAACTATATGTTTCTACTGAAGTATTGATTTTTGGCGTTTTGATATAAAAACTGAAAAAAGAAACAGCCTTTAGCTCGTGTTTCCTACAGAAAGTAAGAATTGAGTTGATAGGCCTATTCTGGGTCCCGGAATTCAAGAAAAAATTAAGGAAATATGATGT
This sequence comes from Timema shepardi, assembly GCA_902151425.1. Lineage (NCBI taxonomy): Eukaryota > Metazoa > Arthropoda > Insecta > Phasmatodea > Timematidae > Timema > Timema shepardi. The sequence goes on along the minus strand of CABFVX010000250.1, from coordinate 88,232 downwards.
TTTCGAAACTTTGGCGGGAAAAAATTATTTCCCGGGATATTTTGTAAAAAAAATATATACAAGCGCTTACAAAAATTAAAGACCGTCTATCAATATGGCGTTTATAGTTAATGCTCATTAACAATATCACTAATTTATTAAACTTAAATTAACTTAATCTTCCTTTAAGTAGGATAGGTACCCAAAATTTCAGCATCTTTAGTTGTGCAACTACTATACCTGGTCAACACGACTAAGCTCCATTAAATAACAACTACACTAGGCTACTCAATGGTAATATTTATCCCAGAATAGGAAGGAAAATATATGTTTGGCAAAAATTAATGATAAAAGTGGCTTATAAATATCCAATTACGCACGAAATACATCATCACCTCAATTAATTACGTCTAGACCCAACTATTACTCGTTAACGCTATTATTTGGAATGGCATCCATTTACTTTTGTATACGCCTAATAATAAAGTATATTAGTATTTTTTAAGTCCAACAGCGCTTTTTGTGAGAGGTTTAGGAACTAAAACTTAAGAGGTAGTCGGGCACAGTGGCTCAGTTAAGAAATGTTTTTGGTATATTTATTGACAAGACTCGGCTTACTTTTATTTATTTAGATTAGTTTGAAAATCTTTATGTTTTACTGTGTGAGTAGTTATTATACAACTCACGCCAAAAATTGCCAGATAAGATGCCAGAAAAACTAGGTTTTTGTTTCATGCAACCATTTTTGGCTAAATCTTGGACCTATAACCTCAAAAATAAGCGTTTTTGTCAAAATTTGTTTCGTTATTTTTATTATTAAAAATAGGCCTATCAAATTATATATAAATGCCAGATACATGTTTTATTTGTTACATTCAATTTTCAAAATGAATAATTATTCATCACCACACCAAAAATTTAGGCACACAAATTTTAAGATTTTTTCCTCCAGTAGTTATTTAACTAGGTTGTGGCTTGCACATTATAATACCTTGAACCAATATTGGGTCCTATTTAATTCCTATTCTATTATTTTGCTTGTATTCCATTCCTACTAAAAAAATTCCAAAAAAACTTTCAAAAATACTACGATAGAACTATATAGATATACATTTAACTAGTGGATGACACGTTACGTTGGCTTTCCTGATAGCAGAAAGGAGCCGACCGCACTTTGCCCGCGATCTGTCGGCAGCACGAAAACCTACGCAGGGAAACATCACGATAAAATTAATAGTATTTAATCTTCGCCGCTGGTGGCGCCTGATATATATATATATATTAGCATCACGTACGCATATGTACACACTAAACTAATGGGTTAGGGGTTAGAAAGGTATTTAATTTAAAGGAAGTGTACCCACATTTGCATGAAGGGATATAGGGAAACCCCATCGAGGAAATAACACACTCAGTAGGATTTCGGTAGGAATATTTTTTTATAAAATACAGTTATTATAGTTATTAAACTATTAATATATCTATAAAAATTGACAGGTGCAAATCGTATGACTTGACGTATGAATACGTGAAAGCATACCTAGTAACCTTTCTAGCTGTCGAATAAGAAAGATTTTCATTATGAAAATTGGGTTGTAGTTGTTTGTCCATGTATTACTTTCCATCCAGGCCTTACTTATTCTTTAACTTATGAGGGTAAATATGGGGATGGTAGGGTTTGAAAATAACTGTATACGCATTTACGTGGAGGGTGACATTCATAAAACAATTACGGAAAGGAAAATAAAATATCTTGGTAAGCTCTGCAAGGTTTCGAAACCCGACATCTGTAGTCTTCAAAGTTTTACCATGCTTTTATACCAATTAAAAGTATAATTTCGATTGTTAAGTTTAAAAAAAAAACTCGATAAGCCTCTTCCCAACTTCTGTCTTATTTTGTTATAAAAATATTTTCTTTAAGTGCAAGCGATAACAGACACAACTAACATTAACAATGATATATAGTACAACTAATCAGTTTGAATAATACACTAAATATTCGAATGAAAAGTTTTTCTGTCACGAGAATAGGGTGATATCTACCGCACGCAGTGGTCTTGAGTTTTTAAAAATCAGTAGCCCCCTGTGAACGAACGTGTACATCCCAAAGCCCAAATTTTAAAATTTTGATTACATTTATAAAAATTTATTAAAAACCTCCCAGACTGCAGAACAGGGTACTTCAGCTAGTAGTAAATAATAAGAAGACTTTCTAAAGGTTTACAATGGTGTGAGGTCTACTTTTATAATGGCACGCTTTTTACACTGAAGGTCACACATAAAAAATAGACTAACTTCTTATCTGTGACGTCAACATTAATAAATGACATGGTAGATCGCACATACTTTTTTATTATCGCCTTTACCTAAAAAATTGAGACTTAAATCTCACAACATATTTTAAACGAATTGATAGACACTATTACAGAAACATAATGGTAAAATAAAGATCATAATATCTAACCAAAGAGCATCAATGAATAATACATTAAATATACTGTTACAGAAGTATACTGAGATAAAGGACCTTCACAATTCACCAAAGAGCATAACAGTTCATCACGCTTTGTCAGCAGATGATGTTTATTTTAAGTATTATTCTGTTGTCACAACTTAGGCGCTAGTTGTACTATCACTTTTACTTTCTTATTTCAAGAGAAAGTTTTGTAATCAGGGAAAAGTTTCGACCTTGATTTTGTGATCAGTTTTATGTGCTCTCGATCCCGAAAAATTGTATATTACAAATATGTCTTTGTCCTTGAAAAGGTTTGTTCATATTTTATCTTAAGTATTATCTACCTTTACCTACGGACATTTTTTAAAACTTTTATTCTCACCTTTAAATTAATGTTAATTTACTAATGAGTAATTTTTTTTAATTCAAAATTTTTCGAAAATGGCTTTGACAATTTTGTTTTTAAAATGAGTGTTTGGCATTTAAAATAACACCGTATACTTTGTTTATGGGTAAAAATTCGTTTATGGGAAGTTTACTGATGAGTGAATTTTGGAGCTTAGAATTATTTCGAAAATGGGTTTAGTGACTTTATTTAAAATATATAAATGGGGGGGGTGTTTGACATTACAAATAAAACTGTATATTTGTTTACCGGTAAAAAAAATCACTTTACGTTAGTTTAGAGATGGTAGTTAAAAAAAAATTGTAATCATTTATAAATGGCCTATATTAATTAGCCTTAAAAATGATCTAGCTGTTTACTGATAACGGATTTTTTTAAATTTGAAATTTACTTCAACAATTTTGTTTAGAATTGGCATCTGGAGACTATTTTATATGATAAATAATAGTGTGTTTATTTTTTAAATAAATTAATTAAAAGTTATCTTACGTTTGACAAATAAAAAAAGGTGTATTTTTTAAAAATTGAGTTTTATCTAAAAAAATATGATAAATAAGAAATAGCTTATTTTTACAAATTACAAACAATTTTAGGGTAGTTCACGAATAATCGATTTTCGAAAATTTGAGATTTGTTTAAAATCTCTTAACAATTATTGTTTAAAATTATTCTAAGGGTATGTGTTACGATTAACAAGATGATATGTATGTATGCATGTATATCTGAGTAAAACTTACTTCAGGGTAGTTTACTAAAATTCAGTATTTGAAAATGTTGTTCCAAGCAATCACTGTTTAAGAAAGTTTGTGTGACTGGATGTGTTGACCATTTATTAACTATGTAAGCGGGGATTTCCCCGCCTTTGGTTTCAGAATTCGTTCATATTTAGTGTTTTTTTTAGACTCCTTTTGAAAATCTTAACTTTTCTGCCTCACTAAAAATAAGTTTATTCTTTGTATTATATTTGTAAATTTTAAAAGCCTTCCCTAATTTACAGGCCTCCCATTTTGGAATTTATAATTTAAAGACTTTTCTGATTGATTTGTGTGAGTTATATGCATTTTTAATTCCTTATTTCCCAATATTTACATTAAAAATATATTTGCTTATAGCTCGGAAATTATTAGTTTAGTAAAAATATATTTCAAATCAAAACTTTTTATCGCTAATGGGTCTACAACTTTGCAATCAAAAGTTTTCTATCTCAAAGAGTTGTGGAGATATATTATATGTAAAGGCCCTTTATGTAATTTTATCGGAAAAATATTATATATGCCATTTTGTCTGTTCCCAGATACGAAATTTAATTAAATCACTAAGGCCAACTTCAAAAAATAGATTATTTAGCTTTTAGACCTAATGTTAACTTACCTTAACTTTAAGCTTAGATATATCATTTTAAAACCCCATTGAGGAAACAATATGAAAATAGTGATTCAACTTTTTTTAAATTTATTTATTATTTAATGTATACAAACTATTTTCAAAACAAGGATGATCACAATAGACTTGTGTATGCGCATCGTAGTTTCCGTAGTAGCTACTTAACCTGTTATTTTGTGTAGTCTGCCATTATTATTTGAATATAAGTTTCTCTACTGAATTAAGTACGAAAATATCATCCATGTGTATGGGGATGGATCCACCCCAATTTTAAATTAAAGAGACCCGCCTCGGTGGCGTAGTTGGCTAACGCGCTAGTCGTGTTGAGCTCAATCGCTGAGGACGGGGAGATCGAGGTTCGAATCTCGATCGGGTGAACTGGGGGTAGTTTTTCCTAAATTGTTTTCCACTCCCCCTCCACGAAAATGCAGGTTCACTTCCTCTAATTCAACCTTCCCAATTCCTAATCCATTAGCGTAATTAATACTTAGAGCGTATAACCCGAACGGGTAGTAAGACCTGGTGCTAAATAATAATAAAATTAAAGAGTATTTTAGAAAATCGCAAACTCTTTTTGAAATCAACATTATTAAAATTGTTATATATTATTAGTGTTCTTGTGTAATAATTAATACGATATGACAAGCTGTAGTGACCGAACAGTTTAAGGCGTCACTCTCGTGTTATACTGACCTGCTGATGACAGGAAGATTGAGGTTCAAATCCCGGTCAGGTCAGGATGGTTTTTTCTTAAATGGTTTCCCACTGTCATTCCACGCTAATGTGTGTATATTACCTCTAAGATGCTTCCGTCCTCATTCTTATGCCCATTAGAGTAATTATCCTATATGAATATAACCTGAACAGGTAGGAAGAAGTGATGGTAAAACAATAATAACAATATATATACAATAAAGGTGACAGCTGCATAACGTATGACTAGACTTATAAATACGTGAAAGTAGATCTAGTAGCTTTTATAGCTGGGAAAATGGAACTGTAGATCTAACTTTCTCCACCAAATACCAGCCGCGGTGGCGTAGTTGGCTAACGCGCAAATTTTGTGTTGAGCTAGACTGCCGAGGACGGGGAGATCGAGTTTCGAATCTCGGTCAGGTGAACTGGGGTGGTTTTTACTAAATGGTTTTCCACTCTCCCTCCACACAAATGAGAGTTAACTTCCTCTACATTCAACCTTCCCAATTCCTAGCCCATTAGCGTAATCGGTACTTAAACGTACTTAAACAGGTAGTAAAACGTGGTGCTATAATTGAATTAAATTTTTCCTAAACAAATACGGTCAGTTGTTACTTTGACGACGAAGAATTATAAGTTATTTACTCGCCAAGGTCGCCGCAAGGCCTAACGCATTACTATTGCAGTAGACTAGTCTGCAGATGACGGGGAGATCGAGGTTCGAATATAGGTCAGGTGTACTGAGGGTGATTTTTCTAAAGTAAGTTTTCTCTCTCCCTCCACGCAAATGTGGGTACACTTCCTAAAAATATAACCTTCCTAATATACAAATTTAGCTTAATTTGTACATAAGCATAAGACGCGGTGATAAAAATATCGAGTTATTTTATAATTATTTAGTTTTTTAAGCACTGAAGCTGTATTGTAATAAAAAAATAACGCAGGGTGAAGATTTAGTATCTTGATAAGGTCGGCGCTAAAACTACAAATTCTCCCAAGAGACGAGACGCTGTATCTATCTCCAGCCGGGTGTTATCAGTATCAGACTTGACGAGGGGCCTACTGCTATCAGCAGGATGTGTTGCTTTCCGTCCAGACAATTTAGATCTTCCCCCCCTCTACCCTCGCCGAGTCGCAGGTGTCCTGAAAGAGGGTGGAGGAAACTCTCCATCACAAGAAGATGTCTTAGGGGACGTCAGTAGGCGACCAGGCGTGGCGAGATGAACTCAAGGTAACGATTTTTTTTCTCTCTCTCATGCTTTAGAAATAGCTATCAGTAAATACACCGAAATATTGCGAGACGTGTTTGTTTTCAACCTTTACTGGCACATTAAAATTCATATCAAAATATTTTAAAAGTTCATTGTAACATTTTTAAATACATTTCTCGTACGTGAAATAAAACGAGATTCGCATTTTTTCGCGAAATTAAATACTTGTCATTTTATATGCGAATAATGGTAAATTAGGTAGATTTTAATTATAAATAACGATATAAAAACTAGACATGTATTTGTTAAGTAAGACACTTAATAGTTTTTGGCCATTTTTTTTGTCCTTAATTTAGCAAAAAAAAAGTACCAACTGCACTATTACAATTCCTAAAAGCAATCTAAGTTTACACTCTAAAAAATCGCTAAATAATCCCATTGGTAGTTATTATTACTATACCCCCTATTATTATTACTACTATTAATTGAGGTAGTTAACGTGCACTTTCTGATCCGACTTATTAGATCATCCCACGATAATTTCTGTGAGCAATAGCAAAAGGATCTGCCAATTTTGCCGGGATAGGTATTTTCACACACCTTCCAGGGTTATTTTACATGCCACAATCGACATGGGATCGAAGGAAGTTATACTAAGGATTTTTTATCTCTCAAGAAAAATCCATCGACCCTTCATGTGTTCGAAACTACAAACAATGGGTTCTGAGGCGAGCACTTTTCTACCATTAATGATGAAGTAAAATATGTGTTTACTATTACTATACTAGTTATATTATGACTGGAAAGTATTTTTAAATTTAAGAATGGTAAATTTAATTGTAATTTTTATATCCGTAGCACTCACTATACCACTTAAGTTTGATTTGATTTTTACCATTTTTTGCCGAATTAAAAAAAATATTTACCTATTTTTAATACCGAAATACAACCTTTTATTTAGCGAAATTGAATTATTTTATTTACGACCAATCAAGGCATGTAAATAAAAACGTTCTGAAAGTTCTCATCTTTACAAACCATATTTATTGTGTTTTTTTAAACTCTGGTATCTGTAGTATTTCGGATTAAGACAAAGCTTGTAAAGTATCCTGTGAATCACATTGATCACAGTAGCTTAAAGTCTATTTTATCATAGCAGTGTCTTAGAACATTTGTTTTAAATATCAGCCCACAAAACTGCATCTATAAGCTAATCTGGTAATATAAAAGAGCCTTAATCGACTATAACAATCTTGAATTAAAAAAAATAACGATTATAATTTGAGAGAATCTTAAGCCCTAAAATAATTCAAAAAGAAAAAAAAAGTCAGTTATTGTAAACTCATGCATTCGAAGAATAGATGAGTCATTATGATTTTGGGAAAATTGATCTTGAGATTTGGACAAAAATATATTTTTATGTGTGTCTAGTTACACTTTGGTAAAGCTCTACCATTCTGGCAAATTTTTTTAATAAACAATATTTATCCTTACCCCATTAGTATAAATATGTGGACATGGATATGTTGTAAAAAGCCACGAACAAATAAATAAATACATTAACTCACTATTAAATATATAACGTATACTCAAATTGATGCTTTTTATAGTATTAATAATTTCGGCTTCAATGGTATGGTTATTATATTATTGGAATTATATGTATACTAATATTTTATTATAGTCAGGTGTTCTGTCTTGCGACAGGTCAATTACTTTTGTCAGTGAAATTAGAACACCAATGCGCCCTGTCCTCTGCCGCCTCCTCCTCCAGCTTCCAGAATTTTCTTCTTGTTTTCAATTCATCCAATATTTGAATCCTCCTTATTCCCAAGTTCCTCTTTTCCTCAACCTCTCCTTCCATGACATCGTGCAGAAGACAGTTCCTCTTAAGGATGTGTCCGATCCAATTTGCTTTGTACCGAAGAATCAGATCCAAAATGGTTCTCTTCTCACCCACTCTTTTTTAAGAATTATTCATTTGTCATCCTGTATGTCCACCTGATCTTCTCAAGTTTACTATGCCTTTTATTAAATTTAGATTTAGTTGAATCCTCTTGTAAAAGACTTATTTGCAATTTGCATTTGCAATGGTTTATCTTACACTTTGTCTTACCCCTTGAAAAAAAATCATGACAAGTTTAATAACGACAGATTCCATAACTTTTTTCACCAAACATTTATTTATATTGCCGTTAATGTTGTTCAGTTCCAACATGTCTTCTCCGTGGGGTGCCGTGCTGTTACTACTGTTGGCACTGGCGGCTCTGGCCCAGGATATTGAAGGGGAGAGGGATGGGAAATGGTTCATAGGAGGCAAGACCGTCACCAAGACCATCAAACAGAAGGTGGTATTCACGGAGATGACGCCCTCGTCTTGCGTGGTCGTAGAACGCTCTCTGCCTCCTTGCAGGAACTTGCGGCAACTCCGGATAGAACCCGCGTCTACATATGGGAGGTGAGTGTTGATAAGATCAACAATACCGTCTAACAAAATATGTCCCTCACTTCCTAAATCCCTACAACATCTTAATTGAGGGGGTGGGAAGACTCTCTCACAAATTCTCTATTCTACATCTTTCAGTGATTTATTTGAACTAATGACTCAAACTATTGGAAACTATTTTAAAAAAATATATGAATTGACCTTTGAGCATCAAGCCCTGCCTAAACCCAAATAATTGCAAAGTCTTGATTATTATCCTCTTGATTATAGTATTGTTATTTAAATTCCCATCTAGTATCTACCTTAATATATTCCTAGTCAATATGTTCTTCAAATTATTTGTAGCTCCTCATAGCTGCAAGAAGAATAAAGTGCTCTTTAATCATTATTTGCCAACTTCATATTTGTATTTAAAAACCCTCACAAAGGTTTTTATTACAGAAATCTAATTGTACTTAGGATTTGACTGGTTTCTTTTAGCACCGCGTCTTACTACTCGTTTGGGTTACACACATACGTACCAATACAGCTATGTGTTAAGGCCCAGGAAGGTTGAATTTGTAATATGTGTAGCCGCAATTGCTTTGAGGGAGAGTAGAATATAATTTAGGTAAAACCACCGTCAGTACACCTGGACGGGGATTCAAACCTCGATATCCCCGTCGTTGGAAGATCCAGTCTATTACGTGAGTGACGCCTTACTCCAGTGATATTCAACCTGAGGTTCGGGTACCCCTGGGGGTTCGTGAAGAAACCTTAGAAGGTAGGCTAACAATTTAAAAAAATACATAATGATAATCGACTTTAATGATGAAGTTAAGGCTACTGCCTTTTCTTTCACTTAGCTAATATGTGGGGAATGCCAGGGCTCCACCGTGGTTCGGATTCCACGTTAAACTGTAGGTCCTCCGTTTCACCACACAACCACCCTACCATTACACATTAGCGTAAGTGCGTATAACCCAAACGGGTAGTAAGACGCGGTGCTAATAATAATAATAATAATAATAATAACTTAACCAATACAAATAAAATGAATTTTATCAAAATAATATATATAAAAACACACAAAATGTATAAGAACTAGAGCTAAAATACACAAGGATTACGTAATATGAGTACGCGCACACGCACACACACACACACACACACACACACACACACACACACACACACACACACAAGGTTTGATTACGTCTCTCATGCCTCAACCTAGCGAATAAGCTTCCACACACAAGATTATTTGCGACTTTTCGCTTGAAACCATTCAATTCTAATTTAGGGTATTCCATGAACGAGAAGCTGAAACAGTGAAAGAATTTGAGTAATGACTGGAATTATGGAGAGGAATAAATAAAGTTGAGTTTTCTTGTGATCGAGTGTTGAAATTAGAGTTGAGTGAGCGTATACGTACATACATAACATACATAACTTATATATATATTATTCCATAATAAGCACTGAATAATCAGGACTAGATTTAGGGCTAGCCACAAGAGGCACGGATGCCCAGGACATGCGATTTGGGACCACCATTTTTATTTTGCATGTAGATTATAGAATATATACAACTTTCATTATGCACTCACAACTGTTGGGGTACAAAGTTGAAGATAATTCTATCTGAGGATACTCGAACCAGAAAGGTTGAATACCACCTCCTGAGACAATTCGGTCACCGACCTACGTATATCCACATTAGCCACAGTTACAGTTTACATTTGGATGATATAATTATACTTTTACTAGCGTCGGCGAGTTTAACAAGCGCCTCGTCTGGTCTAGGTTTCCGTTGACGGAGAGATTGAGGTTATAATCCCGAAAATGTGTACTGAGGGTGTTTTTCCCTAAATTGTTTCTCATACTCCCTTCACTAAAATTCGGGTACATTTACTGTAACTTCTACCTTTATCATCTCTAGCTGATTGTTGTAAATATGAGGATAGCCGGGTTAGCAAGGTATGATGAAGAAAAAAATAACATTTTTTTTTAGCACAGCGTCTTACTACCCATTCGGGTTATACGCCTATGTACTAATTACACTAATGGTTTGAGATGAGAAAGTTTTAATTGAGAGGATGTGCACCCGCATTTGTGTGGAAGGAGAACGGTAAACTACTTAGGTAAACCACCCTCAGTGCATCAGACCGGGATCGAACCCTGATCTCCCCGTCTTTGGTAGTCTAGTTTAACATTAGAGTAGAGCGTTAGGCCACGAGGCCACCAAAGTGGGTGATAACCATTTGAATTTTCTTGATCTGATTTGGTGGTCGAATGGTCTAAGGCAGAGTTTTATAAAGTGTGCTTTGCAGGGCCCTTTGCCTTCGTCATAGTTATCTCAGGCCTCGTGAGGCAATTATATAATTTTCTTTATTGTTTTGTTCACACGTTAGAAATAGCATCACTAATAAGGTTTGTCAATCTTTTACTTTGTCTCGATACCTCGGAGAGAAATTATTGTGATCGTCAAAAAATTCGAACCCAATATTTTGAAAAATGTCAACGTTTCATGACCGCCTGAAACCAAACGTGGTTTTCGCGATACCGTCCGTCTGTCTGTCTGTACTTCGGGTTGGAGCCGAAACCATTTTACAAATTGGGTTAAAACTTGGTATTTGAGCTGGTCATAAGATACCCCCAAAGGGTTCTTGGAATTAGATGTATAACCCTAAAATTAAGGGTAGTTTTCTGAAGGGCAAAAAGAGAAAAATCTATTTTCTCAAAATTCGCTCTAACGAATTTGATTTTTTTTAAAATTTAGACAATGTTAACTAATATAAATAAAATGGTTATTCTCATTTTCTCGTGAAAAATGGTTTTGAGGGTATTTTACATGCGGCAAGTTTTCCAATGTTCATCATTTCTCCGCAACTATTTGAGATACGAAATAACTTATCATTGTAAAGTTTTAGTACAATTAAAGATACAATTTTTTTTTTCATAAAACCATTAATTCCTGAGCTATAATCAAATATACTTATTAATCCAGGTCTTTGCAAATGAATTTGATTCTTTTTCTCTTTGGTGGATATAGATAATTCTATTTTCTTAATTTTTCCGTAACAGTGTTCACACATAGTTCATAATGCCATGGAGTAAGTAATAGTGTATACTATTTCAATTATGATCTTTGGTGTAGTATTTCTACAACACTGTATATAACTGTTATTTCGTTTCACCTACTTACGAGTTATTAGTAAATGTAATATGTATATTTTAGATAAAATCGATTGAAAGTCTGTGCGGTGTGCTGTACCATTTATTTTCAAAAATTAAGAGAGGACATTTGTCAAAGGCACAGCCAGAAAATGTGGTGTTTTCCATTTGTTTTATACGTTTTTGCTTGTAGAATTTAACTGTCTTTATTGAATTTTCATAATGTTAGTGCAAACAATTCTATGAGGACTCCAGAATGTATTTTTTCTGGTGCAAGTGTTTGTTGGATATAAAAGGTTTGGGAGCCCACTCTAGGCATCACTATCGTACCAGATTGGACCACCAATGACGAAGATATTGGGGTTAGAGTCCCGGTCAAGTGTACCTTTTTTTTCCTAAATGGTTTTACACTCTCCCTTCTCTCAAATGTGTGTACAATTCCTATAAATTCAGCCTTCAACATCCCTAACATATTAGTGTAATGAATACAAATGTTGAACGGGTAATAAGATGCGACGAGGAAAAATAATTTATTCTGTTTGTTGGAGCTCTGTTCTTTAAAGTTAGCCCTCTTCCCCGTGTAATCATCTTGTTTTTTACTGTATTATCTGACAAGACGTGTATTAATCACAATTTGTGAATGTGGGGAATGCCAGGCCTCCACCGTGGTTCAGATTCCACGTTAAACTGTAGGTCCTTCATTTCATCTCACAATCACCCTCAATCACCCTACCATTACACATTAGCGTAAGTGCGTACAACCCGAACGGGTAGTAAGACGCGGTGTTAATAATAATAATAATAATTTACTGAATTGATACCAGGATCACGCCAACTGCCACGCCGGTGGAACCTCGAGGATGGTCCTGGTTCCAAGACACCCCATCCTCGGTGAAATCGGGACCAGCCTTGGAGGCGAGCGAACCGGAGGTGACCAAGACCAACGACTGGGGCTCGTTCTTCGGCTACACCACAGTGACCCGGCACGTCGTGGAGAGCCAGACCCGCAAGATGGCCGACCCCGCCAACGTGGTGACGTTCTCCGTTACGGGATGTGAGCCCTCCCGCCTGCCCTTCGACCTAGACTTCTGCGGCGAGGCCCTCAGGAAGAAGGGCACTATCACGATCAAGGAGTCGCTGGTCCATGAAGGGCCCACGCACCCCCCTCCGGAAGCCACTCCTGCCATAGACCCACGAGCTGGCGTCGTGGGGGAAGTTGTGGTGGATCTAGAGGCGTAGGGAGATCCGTTGGAAAGGACACTCGCGGAGGAGAAGATATACAATAAGTCATTGAAGGAGTGAAAAGGGATGAGTTTCTGCGAAATCATTTATAGTGTTCTTTTTAGGAATAACTTATGACGGTTTCATCCATGTTGATTGCCTGTTGATATTACTTCATCTCCTTTATCTACAGAAATGATCCTAAATCTCACAAAATAGTTACTGAGTTATCAGATTTGCGTGCGGTCCGGGAAATAATTTAGATTAATACGTCGAACCATATGAAAACATATCATCCTTGCTCTATATTTCTTAAATACACTCCAAAAATACATAAGCAGTCCAGACGATAAAGTATTTCCAAGTCGAGTTGAGATGTAGTTTTATTCTCTACTACTTAACCGTACTTTTACTCTAATTAACTGTTTATTTATATGCAAATAAATTGCTGAAACAGCTCTCTATAATGCCATCAAAAAATGATATCGTTACTAACATTAAGTTTACAACTACTAAACTACTTTCTATAGATTTCAACATACATTAAATTTTGCTTCATTAGGTACTTTAAGAACATCTTAAATTGTAAAGTTTCAAAATGATTCTTATATCATGAAGTTCTTGATACATTTGCACTATTTAAGTTCAACTAATTTATGAAACGGGGCTTTCTCTTCCTTTATCTCATACTATGCTGTAAGGCATCATTTAATTGATTATTAATCCGTCATGTAACTCAGTCCAGCACGATATTTCTGATACCCTACAAGTACTACTTACACAAATGTGTTAGTACGTGTTTGATTGCGGATATCACTGGGGGGTCGGGGGGGTTGATTGTTGAGGCGTTATGTTTCAGACGTCGTCAAGAGAGATTTTATGAGATCAAGTCCCGGTGAAGTAAATAATGGAAGTTTGGTTGAATCTGAATCAAAATATAATATGGGGTGTTGGTGATTCGGAATATTATATATGGGTCCCAAATCTAATTACTCCACTAATATTAATTGCCTTTAGAAGTAATGACTTAACTTTATTTTGTCATAGGGTAAAATAGTCGAGAATTGGTTCTTTTTAATATATTAGTACGCGGAATTGAACATTTACTGTTGTGTAAAGTATTATTTTATATTTACTTTTTTCTAAACATTGTTTGTATTTAAATTGATAAGTATATACGAAGATAATAGTATATTTATCCAAATCAATAATACACAAATACTCACATAGTAAAATTAAATTGATTTTTCCTATGCAATAGTAGACTGAAATATTCTCCCCTTTTTAAATAGGTCTAGTGATGTTACTATTGCTCTAAATTATTTTCAGTATATTTTCAAATTGCACTGCATTGAGAGAGAGAGAGTATTTAAACAAATTGCACAGTCATGAAATGTCAAATAAAACAAGCATTTGTTTTAATTTTTTGTGTTGTTTGTTAAAAACAAATATATATCAGTAAAAAATTTCTCAAAACTCTAATTAAAACCTAGATTTAATTTCAGTTAATTTAAAGGTAAATAAAATATTATGAAATATTAGATTAGCTCATGTCAACTGGTTTGCTTTTGGGAGTCAGCTAACGATAGTCTTATTTGATTTTTTTTATTAAGGTGAAGATGCAGAGAACGCGAGAAAAGGGCGGTGTTTTTGCAGTTTTTATAGCAAAACTTTATATTTTGCCAAAATAAATAAAATATTTCTACAGTATGGGCATAGAGTTTAATTTTATTCATATGGTAATATAAACAGTTCTTTAATATCTGTCATTAGCATAGTGTTATTAGATGATAAACGTTTTAAATTAAGAGAAAATCTTGTCATTGAATTCCAGGACATTATTGGCAGATATTCAACAACTGTTAAGCTGATTGGCCCTTTTCATTTCACGTGGAAATGCAAAACCATGGTAACAAACGATTATCTTAAAGAAACTTTACTGTTTTGCAATTTTCTTTTCGGAAACGGTTTGTTCAGGAATAGAATAATGTTGATTAAGTTATACTTTTTATATACACACCTCCTCTATAATTTTAACAGTGATCAAATATCGATAAGACCGACATTTTTCAATAGAAATACTTTGGTTGGTTGTGAAGCCACGAAACGCCTTTCGCCCAGCATCCCACAAAATAGGTCTTAGACTTGCACTCGACAGGGCCAAGGGCCTTAAGATCACCATGTGAAGAAAATTAATCTCTATATCTATACTGGATAAATTTTTGATTTATTCTGGCAAAATGTTTTGCTATAAATCTGCAAAAACACTGCTCTTTACGCTCGTCCCCTACAGCTCCATCTTAATGTTCAATTGATGAGACGTACTTTTATGAGGAAGGGAATTTACCAATAAAAACCAATACTATGTTGGCTTGATTGTTGTAACTGTTTAATATATTTCAATACATGTTTCTTTGCAACGTAATATTAATTATGTTTGTTTGAAAATATATATAAAATGGGAACAAACAAATATAATATTATGTTCTCACATATAATCTACTTTATATAACTAAGATAAACATATTTGTATTCTTTATTTAGTGCATAATTTTTATTTTTTTGAGAAATATACACATTTTATAAATAAATAATTAAATATAATTTATTAAAATAACACTTAAATTATCTAAGTTTATTTTTAATATGACAATGAGATTGTATTTTGCTAAGTAAAAATAAATAAATAACATATTATTTGGATATTAAATAAATAGTGATGGTGGGTGTTTTAATGAAACTTTAAATAATGAAACATTGTTGAAAAACTCAACATACGTGGAATGTAATGTGAGATAATTTTTTTAAAAATTGTTATTACCAACGTGGAATCTGCAATAAAACGCAGATGAGCTACACCCCATCCACGTTAGAAATGCAGGTAAGTGACAGTTTTCAAAATTGTCCTTATCGCAAACATTGACTGAAAGTGACTAATGCCAACCTATCTGGAAATAATTATTATTGACTTACTAATAGTACATTATTAGCCAAAAGTTTTATCCAACTATCCTAATAATTCTTTCAGTCAATGTTTGAAATAAAGAACCTTTTTCTAGCTTTCACTTACATACATTCCCACCGTAGACAGACACAAGGTAATTAAAAATAAATGCATTTTAAATTCAGCCTTGTTAATTTTTCTTTCAAATAAATAATATGTCATCGTAAAAGGCCTCAGCTACAATATGGTTGGAGAGTGGTAGAAAGGAACTGCTCTAGTTTTTGTTTGCACTATTTGATACGGATAACGACTTTTCCTGGTTATGATAGACGAGGGAGGCAGGCGGCATCTTTCGCCGCGGGTTCGAGACATTACATTTTTGGGTGCCGCTCTAGTTTCGGTCCAATTCGAGATGTCGGTGAACAATGGGGTCTTCAAAAAGGAAATCTTGCAAGGAAAGTAAATTGAAGATTGGTGAAATTTATAAGTGTCATCTGGTCAAATGAAAATGTTAACTGGTTAAGTGCAACTGTCATAAAAAAAAAAGTTTAAATCCTCACATAAATTGATGGAAATTGAGATTGAATTCTTGATTTCGGAGGTACAGTCCGGTCAAGGCTATGCTTGTGGAGTGATTGCCACATTGATTTTAAGAACACTGTCATGACTAGCAGTCTGTGGAATGAAGTTGGATCGTCAATCAACTTGATACCATGTTGACAACTGAACGAGAGTACCGCTTTGAAATTTGGGAAATTAACGCTTTTATTGTAGCCGGCTAAGTCTGTGGTATTGAAAGAAAAGTATCGATACTGTACTCATTAAAAGTATCAATACCGTACTAGTGTCGAAAGAAAAGTATCGATAATGTACTCATTAAAAATATAGGAAGAAAAATATCGATACTTTGCTAGTATCGAAAGAAAAGTATCGATAACCGTAAGTATCGGTGTCTAAATTTTAATCTGGAATTTTTTTTAATCTAGTATTAATAATCTCTTACCCGCTTCGGTGTCCGCATGGTCTAATGCGCTACTCTCGTGTTGGACTAGACTGTAAAAGATAGGGAGATCGGGGTTCGATTCCAGCCGGGTGTAGTGAGGGTGTTTTTCCAGAAATGGCTTTACAATCTCCCACCACGCAAATGTGTGTGCATTTAATATAAATTAATCCTTCCTGATCTCTAATCCATTAGTGTAATTAGTATAGTAGTATAACCTGAACCGGTAGCAAGACGCGATGCTAAAAAAAAATCTCAACTCCTGCGTAATCATTGTATTTACATTTTTATTCAAATACTGAAACACTGTGATGACCTTGCTCATTGATAAAGGAAATGGGTGTTAAGTAGACTAGTCTCCACTCGTATATCAACCAGTAAGGCGGCTTATAAACAAAGATGAAAGAACAGCAATGAACTATAAGCTAAAAGGAGATCTAGGGTGGTATGCAAGAACGTATAGTGAATGCTTTGTGGACCAATAGTGTGGTCCCGAACACATTATCGCTCCACCTTTTAACCGATGATGACGCAATAAAGCCAACGTTAGTGTTAACAAAGTATCCATTTAGTCAAGTTCTTGCATACGGCCCTGAATTCTGGAGTTGCTTCTTGCTTCTCAAGCAGAAAATGGGTGAGGATTGAGAAATAGTGTCATTTGTTATTCCTCTACAGACCATCCTAATAAACATTTAACCTCAACATAGGCCATGAGTGAGGATAGCAAAGTATTTGTTTCTTTCGATATCAATTCGATGCCGGAGTATGAGTACTAATAATATCAGTTAATTGTATTGGAAAAAAAGTATCGAGAGAAAAAAACTAGTATCGAAAGGAAGATACCGATACTATTAAAGTATTTATATTTTTTCCGCATCCCTATAGCCGACACTGCTTACCGCTTTGCCGCTCTATCGCTCTACCGCTGTGTCGCTCACCGCTCGCCACTCCTATTGTACCCGGGGCCTTAAATACGTCATTTTATAAACGAAGCGATAAAAAGTATAGATCGATGGTTGCTCAATATCTTGGGGAATAAATACCACGCCTGTCGGTCTCTGGGTGTGGCATTGATAATTTCAGACATTTAATTTCATCATCACATATAAAAAGTTATTAAATATTTACCTTTCTTTACGAAATCCGTAAACAACAAGGAATCGAATAAATCGCTGTTAGAAGATCTATTGTTTGTCCTCAGATTCTTCAAGAACTTCAACTGCCCCTTCCGTCGCGTCCTCCTGTTGAGATAGATCGGACTCTTTCCACTGTTCATGTACGGGCTTGTGTGAGTGGGAGGTCGCGGGCTTATGTCCGTGGTGGGGTTTAGACGTTGCGGGACGATGGTGGGGTAGGACGATTTGTGGCAGGTGAATGTCAGGTAAATAGATCTCAGGCTTGTGATGCTCTGCAGGTTTATGCGGCTGTTGATGATGATGGTGAAGAAGACTTGGTAGGACGATGTTGGGAAGGTGTATGGCGGGAAGATGAATGTCTTCAGTGGGCTTCAAATTAGGGAAAGGTATGTGCGGTAGGTGTTCTAATAGGCTGTGATCGGGGTGGTGGACGTCCGGTTTCCCGTGGTGGTCGGGCTTATGTTGCGGGTGATGGACTTCCGGTTTCCCGTGATGTTCAGGCTTATGTTGTGAGTGATGGACTTCTGGTTTTCCATGGTGGATAGGTTTATGTTGCGGGTGATGGACTTCTGGTTTGACATGATGTTCGGGTTTATGCTGTGTGTGATGGACTTCCGGCTTCCCGTGATGAACTGGTTTGTGTCCTGGGTGGTGAGGTGCAGGGACATGAGGTTTGTGCCCCTCGTGATGAAGGTCGAGGATGTGGTGGTGTGACGGTTTATGATGAACCTCATGATCGTGATCCTCGTGATGATGCTCATAGTGGGACTCCCCGTGGTACACAGGGGGATGACTCTCGCCGCAGAATGGGATCTTGGCGTCCGTCGGCACGCAGTTTTGGGCGACGAGGGTGGCCGTGACGCGGTGGTCGATGACCTTCTCCACCTTGGTGACCCAGAGGGTCTTGGTGATGACCTTGGTCTCAGGTTTGTGGTGCAGCAGGTGTTGCACGAGACGGGGATGCTCTGCCAGACTGTCGTCTGAGGGTTCTGAAGAGATTGACGCCTCAAGCTGCAGTGATGGCGCCGGAGTGGCGGCCTTAAACTCCAGGTACTTACCCTGTCTGGAGGAATCTATGTCTGTGGAAAACTCCAGATCCATCTGGTACAGGTCGGAAGCGGCGCTAGCTGGAGGAATCCTGTGGGAGAATGATGGGAGGATGTAGCCCAGGTATTAAGATACTAACGCACACAATCACAATATATTTTGTTAGTGAAGTGAAATTTTGGCTTGTAGCGTTTTGTTGCATCGAACTTTAAAAGGATGTCCACCAGGAACGTGGCGTTAGATCACGTGACTTAGATGAGTGTAAAGACAAGGAAGCCTCACAAGTAAAAGGGGCATGGCCCCGTAAAACTAAAGTAAAACCAACCAAAGTGGTAACACCCCCCTAACTCTTCCCTTACATGATTATTTAGGACGTACAAAGAACCAAGTCCTTTATTAATCATAGACTGGCCCATCAATTATATTACTATAAAGCCACATGGCTGACTAACTCACTCACTGACATTAATGTTTACCCACTTCAAGATGAGCTAGAAACTTGAAATTTAGCAAACTTATTTCTTATAGCATGTAACTGACGGGGAAATTCCAAAAAGTTAAAAATTTTAATTTTTAAGCCCCTAAAAAAATGCAAAATGGTTGTGCGGTATATACAATACAATACCGGTAACTTTAATTTGTTACTTTCAAAACAACACTGCAATTACATTAGTTTACATCCACTTGAAGAGAAAACTCACTGGGGGTTTGCCCCAACGAGAAAAGCGAGTACTTTCTCTAAAGCCTTAAGGAGATTGATTCAACAAAATTTCAAATTGAAATATCTCTTATGAGTTCTCATTGGATGGCCACACAAACAGACTTAGACGTCAATATCTATTTCGGTGGCCGCATGGTCTAAGGCATTACACTCACAATAGACTGGACGGCCGATGACGGGGAGGTTGGGGTTCAAATACCAGTCGGGTGTACTGAGGATGGTTTTTCCTAAATAGTTTTCCATTCTCCCTCTACGCAAGTGAGGGCACACTTCCTCTAAATTCAACCTTCCTCATCCCTAACATATTAGAGTAGTTATCATATATGCGTACATCCCGAAAGGGTAGTAATATGAGGTGATATACAAAATGTAAATTTTATCTGGCCTAATTTGTTGGTGTTGGGAAGGTCAGGTTTAGAATCCCTACTGGCTGCACTACCCTAGAATAGCTTTCTACTCTCCCTCCACGCAAATACTGGCAAATTTACTCTTAAATTCTACCGTTCTCATATACATTGATTTAGTGTAAATACGCGGACGAACGGAAAGTAAGACGCGGTGTAAGTATTCAGCAGTTCGATTCAAATGTGTTCATGGGTCAAGCCAAGCTGAGGTCGACGGATTTTTCTTGATCGAAACAAATTCATTGTACAACTTCTTTCAGAGGGGAAGCAAAGCCGTCGGCCCCATAGTGGCATGTAAAAGAACCCTGGAAATTATGTGAAAACTCCCTTCCCGGCAAAATTTGTAGACACTTTCGCTCTTGCTCATAGAACTTCTCGTGTGCTGGTATAATCAGTCAATTCAGAATGTACCCGTTAAATACCTCAAATAAATTAAAAAAAGAAGAAAAAAGATTCAGATTATAGAGAAACCTTTTTAGATAGTTATAAACGTTACTAAAAGCATTTTAACATATTCATACGTCAAGTCATATGATCTTAAGCTGTTACTTTTGATATATATAATAAATATCTATAAAAACAATTAATATAGATTATACTAAAAGGTACTCTATGTTGTCTTCAAACAAATGTGTTTGTGGTTTCTAAAAGGTCCTTCATAAGAAAATGAGACTATACGCTTATGTATTAAATACTCTAAAGTGTTAAAGAAGAGTAAGGTTGAATTTAGAAGAAGTGTGCCCGAATTTGCGTGAAAATATGAGGGAAAACAATTGAGGAAAATCACCCTCAGTGTACCCGACCGGGATTCGAGCCCCGATCTCCCCACCCATCGGTAGTTCATTCTTATGTGAGTGTGACACCCTAGACAAAGTATATTGAAATGACGGTGCGTGGGCCACACGCGGCCCTATCCATGATTTTGTGCACCCCACAGACCTTATGATGTACAATCATGCAATGTAAACCCTTTCTTATTTCAATAAACGTCGATGTTCGACCCGCCTCGGTGGCGTAGTTAGCTAGCGCGCTAGTTTTTTGTTGAGCTAAACTACTAAAGACTGGGAGATTGAGCCTCGAGTCTCACTCAGGTGAACTGGGGGTGGTTTTACACTCTACCTCTGCGCAAATGCGGGTTCACTCCCTCTATATTCAACCTTCCCAATTCCTAAACCAATAGTGTAACTATTACTTAAGAGAACAACCCGAATGGGTGACCTGGCGGTCTAGAGGTAAGGTATCGGACCTCTGTGCTGGCGGCCCCGGGGTTCAATCCTCGGTCCCGGCAACGATTTATCTGATTACCAAACCCCTCCTTCACCTCTGACAAGACATCTTGTGAATGTGGAGAATTCCAAGCCTCCACCGTGGTTCGGATTCCACTTTAAACTGTAGGTTCTCCATTTCATCTCACAATCACCCTACCATTACACATTAGCGTAAGTGCGTATAACCCGAACGGGTAGTAAGTCGCGGTGCTAATAATAATAATAATAACAACCCGAATGGGTAGTAATATGCGGTGAAAAGTATTATTATTATTAGTAGTATTAATAAACGTCAAGGAAATACAACATTTTGGGATGTGATGTATGGGAATTTTTGAATAATTTAAAAAAATCTGATATGTGAGGATGGCGTAACAAATTTGTACTCTTTCTCCGTCATAGATCAATTCCCCAAAAAATGGTTGAATTGGCGCACCCAATTTGTGTAATGTTTGACAATACATACGTTTGTAACATGTGTTTTCTCACATGGAATGAAACCAAACAGTCGAGAAATCTCCACGTACAGACATACATTTAACAAAACTATAAATATTACTCTGGCATAAGACTTAAAGGCCGACATTGATTCTAATAAAAAGTTTCAAAGTTGTGGTAAAAAAATACATGTTTATAGTCTTATTGTGCTATATAGAGGGACTACTATTATTTTTTTTAATAGTTAGATATTAAGTTGGAATAATTATTTATACTTAAGATGGGTGACAATAAAGTTTAAAAATTTGTTTTTTAATGTCCATTGTGGCCCTTATAATCGAACGAGTTTGAAATGCCTGCGTTACATTATACGACCACCGCAGCGTCTCCTACAGGTTTTTATAGTACCGCGTTTTACTACCCGTTCAGGTTATACGTCTATGTACTAATTACACTAATGGGTAAGGATTAGAAAAGTTCGATTGAGAGGAAATGCACCCGAATTTGCATTGAATGCGAGTGTAAAACCATTTAGGATTTTTATTATTATTATTTAGCACCGCGTCTTACTACCCGTTCGGGTTATACGCTTTAAGTACTAATTACGCTAATGGATTTAGAATTGGGAAGGTTGAATCAGAGGAAGTGAACCCGCATTTGCGTGGAGGGAGAGTGGAAAACCATTCAGGAAAAACAACTCCCAGTTCACCCGACCGAGATTAGAACTTCGATCTCCCCGTCCTCGGCGGTCGAGCTCAACACGACTAGCGCGTTAGCCAACTACGCCACCGAGGTGGGTACCATTTAGGAAAACTTCTCTCAGTGCACCCGGCTGGGATCAAGCCCCGATCTCCCCGTCTTCGGCAGTCTAGTCTAAGATGAGAATAGCGTGTTAGATCATACGATCACTGGAGCAGTTATTTCGTTGATGCTTTTAGGGATTATGAAGATTATATTTAGAGTAAATGTACCCACATTTGCATGGAGGTAGAGTGGAAAACCATTTAGGGGAATCCACCCTCAGTACAACCTACTAATATTCTAACCTCGACCTCCCCATAATCGGCAGTCTAGTCTACTGCGAGAGTAGCGCGTTAGACCACGTGGCCATTGAAGCGGGTTCCTTACACTTGAAGATCATTTTACAGATTTATTTTACCTGAGAGCTGCTGTGGGCTGAATGTAGAGTCCGGGTTCATCCAAACCATCGTCGTCACCGTCCTCTGCGACTCCTGCCCTCCAGTGGGGTCCGTGGTGCGACTCCAGATAGGGCAAGCAGGGCGGCTTCACGCCGTATACAGTCACACACACAGGGTGTCTGGTCAACTGCTTCGTTACCTGCGACAATCAAGGTTAGGGACGAATACAGACCTAACATCTGGATATTCTGTGACAGAGTATATTATTTATTTATGATCTTTGGTGAACTGTGATGCTCTTTTTTTTCAACGTATTTCTGTAACTATGTATATTAGTTAATTTATGGTGACCTGGTGGTCTAGGGGTAAGGTGTCAGACTTCTATGCTGGCGGCCGGGGTTCGATCCCCGGTCCCGGCAAAGATTTATCTGATTACCAAACCCTTCCTTCACCTCTGACAAGACATCTTGTGAATGTGGGGAATGCCAGGTCTTCACCATGGTTCGGATCCCACGTTAAACTGTAGGTCCTCCATTTCATCTCACAATCACCCTACCATTACACATTAGCCTAAGTGCGTATAACCCGAATGGGTAGTAAGACGCGGTGCTAATAATAATAATAATAATAAGTTAATTTATGTTATTTTATGATCGTGCTTAGATAAATATTGCGTTTGTTTGTGCATTCAGTTTGTGGAAAAGATAAATATTTTGTCCCAATTATTTTAATTGATTAATTAGCATGATTGGTTGGTGAGTGCCGTAGTTAGTTTAGGATTGTACAGGAAGGAGCTATCAAAAAGTGGGGAGCCGGAGGGTAAACGTTTATATACTGTAGTTTTGGTGCTGCTTAACCGTGCGAAGAAAGGGTCAAACTGACACTTTTAATACAAAATAGAGAGAAAGTTTGTGCGGTGAATCGTAACATTTATTTTAAATTATGTTTTTAACTTACCTATTTAAAAACATGTTACATAATTATGTAACATGTATTTTCCCCTCAACATTACACATAAATAAATAAATATTTGAACTTCAATTCTGCTTCGGGAATAGTTCATGCTATACGGTTCGATTTAGCTGAAAAATTCCGATCTTAGTTCGCGTTTCTGTCCATCCCACCTTGAATAACGTGGGGTTTATGGACGTCTGCAACGCGTCTAAGCGCTACAGTAGGCGCCTTTCTCCTCGCCCCCCCCCCCCCCCCCCC
>CABFVX010000250.1:0-56345 GCA_902151425.1 Timema shepardi | reverse complement strand
GGGGGGGGGGGGGTTAGACCTGACTTGAGGATGTCTGTGAAGGTCACATTGAAGGAACTGTCCTAGAAGATCAATCTGATTCCCAGTATCTGAAGTTAGAAAGGTATTTGTAATAGAGGAGCCCCGTTACATTTCAGACATAGAAGTTGGCCACTCCCGAATGACCGATTATTTTAAGAGCCTGTCTCACTTCACGGATAGCACCTAGTTTAGGTAGGTGATACAACTCAAACCAGACGTCTTAAGAGTCCGTATCACTTCTCGGATAGCACCTAGCTTAGGTAGGTAATACACCTCAAACCAGACGTCATAAGAGTACGTCTCACTCCAAGGATAACACCTAGCTTAGGTAGGTAATACACCTCAAACCAGACGTCATAAGAGTCCGTCTCACTCCATGGATATCACCTATCTTAGGTAGGTAATACACTTCTTAGGTAGGTAATACACCTCAAACCAGACGTCATAAGAGTCCGTCTCACTCCATGGATATCACCTATCTTAGGTAGGTAATACAGCTCAAACTAGACGTCATAAGAGTCCGTCTCACTCCATGGATAGCATCTATCTTAGGTAGGTAATACAGCTCAAACTAGACGTTATAAGAGTACGTCTCACTCCAAGGATAGCACCTAGCTTAGGTAGGTAATACACCTCAAACCAGACGTCATAAGAGTCCGTCTCACTCCATGGATAGCATCTATCTTAGGTAGGTAATACACCTCAAACCAGACGTCATAAGAGTACGTCTCATCTCCAAGGATAGCACCTAGCTTAGGTAGATAATACACCTCAAACCAGACGTCATAAGAGTACGTCTCACTCCAAGGATAGCACCTAGCTTAGGTAGGTAATATAGTTCAAACCAGACGTCTTAAGAGCCCGTCTCACCTCACGGATAATACCAGCTTAGCTAGGTAATCTCAATCCATGTGTCATATGTACCTTAAAAACAGTTGAATAAAAAATTATAATTTGATTTTTTAAATACAACAAAATATTTTTTTAAACTAAACCTATTACAAACGGATCCCAATTCTGCTGTTGTCAAAACACCGCACTTAGATACGTATTCTTATCAGAGAATAATCTTGTTTCCTATTATCTCCGGTTAATCGGTCGTGAGATGGGCTTTTAAGAATTGACAACAGAGAAACAACCAACATGTATCACTGGTAAAGACAAGTCCTAGGTTCGGCTCTAGGGAATACCATATTCGCTTAGAGAGAAAACTAGAGTGTTAAATTATGTATTTGTGAAACAGAACCCCGCCCACCTCTTCATATCTTTCACTCTGATGAACTCCCGCTTGAAAATCCTACTCATCCCCACCACATTAGAAAAAAACCGCTACTCAGTAACAATAATTTTACAAAATTTAACCGTACTTAAATATAACCTAATATAACCAAACTTAAACTAACTTAAATCAAACAAACAAAAGTTGTTATGTGCTGATTAATTGCAGGAACCAAAAATATATTGTTTTCTTGCGATATTTAGGTGTTTTTTTTTATCGATGCACCCGCCTCGTTGGCGTATGTTGGCTAACGCGCTTGTCGTGTTGAGCTCGACTGCTGAGGACGGGGAGATAGAGGTTCGAATCTCGGTCGGGTGAACTGGGGGTGTTTTTTCCTAAATGGTTTTACACTCTCCCTCCACGCATATGCGGGTTCACTTCCTCTAATTCAACCTTCACAATTCCTAATCCATTATATTAATTAGTTCTTAAAGCGTATAACCCAAACGGGTAGTAAGACGCGGTGCTAAATATTATATTATTTTATCGATGCGTCTTAAAAGTTGTTCAGATTATACGCATATATGATCATTATTTGTCTAATGGGGTAAGGATGAGGAAGGAAATATTTTAGAGGTAATCTACTCGCAATCGCGTGGAAGGAGAGTGGGAAACAATTTAGGGAAAACACCCTCAATTGATACGATCGGGATTCGAGCCCCGATATCCCCGTCATCAGCAGGCCGTTCTAGCACGAAAGTAAACCCTGAGGGTCACTGTAGCGGATAATACAAGTAAATTAACACGTTTTTGTTTGGTTGCTGTGTTCATCCTGGATTTAAGTTAGAATAAACCAATATATGCTTAGAATTGATAAAAATAGAATCAATAACAGGGCAAAGTAAGCTAAGAATTACGTTGGGAAATGAGTTATAAAGATAATATTGAGTTAACTTGTCAAAAAGAGTATATATTTTAGAATGATTGTGATAAAACAATTTGTATAAAATTAAATCATAATAATAGACATTTTACATACATCTTAAAAATGTGAGTCACAATAACATATACACAATCAGACTAAAAAACATAATAATATATGTATTAATACATGAGTCAAACAGTCATTAAGAGTATATAGTATTGATTGAAAACACTGAAGTTGGTTAAATAATTAAAAAGGTTTGAGAATGATGCCTGTTATGTTTGTAAAACTAGCAAGTTAGTTAATCTTGTCTTTCAGGAAATTTTTGAATTCATAAATTTTAATACTACGAAATTTTACGAGACATAAGTCCAAAAGATCTAAGAATTTTAGAGGAACAATATAATAAGATATAAAAGATGTATATATGTTTGTAAATTAGAATTAACAAAAGTATGATATAAAGATATGAAAAAATTAGTTAATAAAGTTTAATTCTATTCTTATCTGAAAAGTTTAGTTCCCTTGTTCCTTTTAAATCTGGTGTGAGAATGTCACGACATGTTTCGGCGCTGCAATGGCACCATCCTCAGGTCTATTCGACTCGTCGTAGTAGGAACTCATTTCAGGATTCTTTTTTAGACCTGAGGATGGTGCCATTGCAGCGCCGAAACATGTCGTGACATTCTCACACCAGATTTAAAAGGAACAAGGGAACTAAACTTTTCAGATAAGAATAGAATTAAACTTTATTAACTAATTTTTTCATATCTTTATATCATACTTTTGTTAATTCTAATTTACAAACATATATACATCTTTTATATCTTATTATATTGTTCCTCTAAAATTCTTAGATCTTTTGGACTTATGTCTCGTAAAATTTCGTAGTATTAAAATTTATGAATTCAAAAATTTCCTGAAAGACAAGATTAACTAACTTGCTAGTTTTACAAACATAACAGGCATCATTCTCAAACCTTTTTAATTATTTAACCAACTTCAGTGTTTTCAATCAATACTATATACTCTTAATGACTGTTTGACTCATGTATTAATACATATATTATTATGTTTTTTAGTCTGATTGTGTATATGTTATTGTGACCCACATTTTTAAGATGTATGTAAAATGTCTATTATTATGATTTAATTTTATACAAATTGTTTTATCACAATCATTCTAAAATATATACTCTTTTTGACAAGTTAACTCAATATTATCTTTATAACTCATTTCCCAACGTAATTCTTAGCTTACTTTGCCCTGTTATTGATTCTATTTTTATCAATTCTAAGCATATATTATTGTTCCTTACTAAAGTTAAATATGTTTTTATGAATAAACCAATATATTAAAAATAGTATCCTAAACAAAGCTTTATTAATTATTATTATTATGTTTCCTTTATATCACAGACGAGATAAAACTTTTAGCACCAAACAATGGAACAAAATTACATACATTTAGAATTGTCTGCTCTAGATGTTTTAAATTTTATAAATACATTTTTCATTTTTTTAAATTTATTGGAGCTATTTAACGTGCACTTTTTGACTAGATTGATTATATCAGCACAAGTGAATTTCTATGAGCGAGAGTGAAAAGGCTTACTGATTTTGTCGCGAAAGGTATTGTAACATACGTTGCAGTGTTCTTTTACATACCACAATCGATATGGGACTGACGGCTTTACTTCCTCTCCGAAGGAAATTGTGCTACAGAGTTTTATTGCTAAAAATAGCATGCCAACCCTGACTGGGTTTAAATCCACGAACGTGGGATCCTTAGGCCCTACCCCAAGACCACTGAGAAAGAACAAAGTTTGTATAGGTTTAGTAAAAAATATATTTATGAATAATCAATCAGAACCAGACATCCATTAATTTTTTTTCTTGTATTGATTTACTTTCACAATCATAAGACAAAGTTCGGAAACAAATTATTTGATAAGAGTAGGGAGCGCCAAAATGATAGTGCCCAATTATATTTTATATTTGAGGTGACCTTGGTAGGAGGGTTATTATCTCCACACCAATCCCCTCCGTCCAACTTAATATAATCTTGCACTCTCAAAATGTATTAATAATAATTAAAATCAGGGGATTATTTCTCAAACTATACAAAAACATTAAATCACATTTCAAGTATAGTCTGGTCAAAAGGAATGTACAAACATTTTTTTTGCATAGAGCACTGATTATATTTTACTATATAATTAGTATCAGTTCATATAAATTAGGGACGGGGCCCTCGAATCCTCAAATCTCTCGAGTTTCTCGAACCCTTAAGAAGATTACAGAATCAAAGATTCAAGAAAATTTTGGATTCTAGGCACAAATTCTTAAAATTTTCTTTCAATTTTTCAAGTAGAGTTTATTTTAGAGTTTTAATACTGCTTATTGGTGGTTCATAACCGATTATAATTATATGATGAACTTAACAATCAGGCCTCATACCAGTAATTTAACACTTAACTGAATCTATGTTTATTATAATGAATGGCTTATAATAAAAAAAAGACAACATTTAACTATTATTTGTTATTTATATTATTATTATTATTAGCACCGCGTCCTACTACCCATTCGGGTTATACGCACTTACGCTAATGTGCAATGGTAGGGTGATTGTGAGATGAAATGGAGGACCTACAGTTTAACGTGGAATCCGAACCACGGTGGAGGCCTGGCATTCCCCACATTCAAAAGATTTCTTGTCAGAGGTGAAGGAAGGGTTTGGTAATCAGATAAATTTGTGCCGGGACCTGGGATTGAACCCCGGCCGCCAGCACATAAAATTATACTAATTATAAAATACAATATGTCTTAATACTATCTATGGAAAGTGACGAAATGGGAAATTGCAGAACACATGACTTGCCATATTTATACAGTATATGAAAATAGTTTTAATAGTATTTAAATTTGTATAAAAGGGTCCTTACTATATAAATTGGGCTCTATGTATCTTTACATTTCACTGGACTACTTAATCTATGTTTATCTTTATAAACCTCTACAACACATTATTTACAGATCTTAATTTAATATTAAAGAAAACACACGCCTGATACCTTGAAAATTATAAGCTATCGTACCAAATTTTAATAAATCACCAGAGTATAGCTAAGCAAAGCTGTGACAGAAGGAAATAAATACTTTTTTATAAGTCCTTGAAGTTTCGTAATAATCGATTATTAGTTTCTTTTGAGATGTTCGATCATTAAAAAATTCACTATTAATAAAACAAAGTGATACGGCTCATATCTTCTGAAATTCTTTGCGTACCTCTGGCCGCAAGCGAACCACAGTTTGGGAAACACTGGTCCTTAGAAGATGGAGAAGTGTTCATATAACTAGAATGTTCATAAACTTGCTCCTAGATGTCTCTGTAACCGAACAGGCAAGTATGACATCTAGTAGTGCTCATAATAACTGAATTAGTTGATAGGATTGCTTCTAGATGTCTCTGTTAGACAACCAAAGCGTGCCATAATAATTATATTATTTCCACCACGTATTCGAACCACTTGGGATAGATAGTACAAACAGAACAATTACGCAAATTTCAATTTTCATTGCACTTGTTTTATAAATATGTATACAAAAATATTAAACGCATAAGTTTTATTTAAACAAATGTATATAAATAAAATAAAAAAGTCTTATTTATAAACAGTGTTTTAAATTGTATCATTGGCTGAATCAATGGCCCACTTACTTTACTTACCTGGTAGGAATGAACATTACTAGGACGGGGAGATCGAGGTTCAAATCTCGCTTGGGTGAACTGGGGTGGTTTTCCATAAATGGTTTACCACCATTCACGCACATGTGGGTTCACTTCCTCTATATTCAACCTTCTCAATTCCTAACCCATTTGATTAATTAATACTTAAGCGTATAAACAGAACGGGTAGTAAGACGTGGTGCTAAGTATATAGTATTATAATGAAAATTGCCATATAAATAATAAAAAAGTAATTCAATTAATATATAAACTTAAGTTTCTTTCTCTTTCTTTTTGGTCGTCGTTCTAATCCCACCCTCGAGTCCTCAAAGTTTTTTTTTTTCTTTTAGCTTCTCTTGATTTCTATTGTATTATTCATATTCTCCCACTGGTTTCAATGGTTTCCCCTCGTCTCTCCTCAAGCCTTTTGAAGGGGCTTTATTGTTCGGCTAAAGTAGGCCTTTATGTGCGATGGAGTAGTTTTTTTAAAAATATTTCCCACCATCAACAAAAAAAAAGAGTCTTATCAGCCCGTAAGGGCGCTATTTTTTTTATAACATGTTATACAGAGTTATGTAGCGTTTCGCATTTGGGGCTGGTGTGTGCTGTTATATTTATATGTTGAGTGTATCTATGTAAATTTAATAAGGATGTTCTTATGTAATTAATAAAAGTCAACCACTTGCCCATCGATGCAGACATAAACAATAAAAGTAAATTTAAAATGATCTAGTAGAACTTTTATTTCATTTTGATCTAATTTGGATTATACAGATCTATAATAATTTTCAATTTACGTTTGCAGCTCTCTAAACCTCGTAAGAGGAAACAAAGAAAGAAACAGTTTTTATAAATAATAAATTTGTTAACATTAGTAGAAAAATAGTAAAACAATTAAGTAATAGTGAGAAATATTATTCTATTAGATAATGCATTTAGATAAACAAAATTTGATTACCTTTATGCCACAGCATAATATGATGATACTATGGATTATTATGATAATGTGGAGATATTATCTCCAAGTATCAACCTCATTAATCTGTTTCACCATTACATTTCTTTGCGTTAGTTTTGCAGTACAGTTTTCGTAAGGCGAACTATATCTAACAAATAAAATGATTGCTAGATATATTCAAGTATACATACGTCTAGTCATGTAATGTGTAGCTGTCACTTTGAATGAATACTACCAATAGCCATAACATTCTTATAATAAAATTCTCCAATGTTATCGATGTTGACAGTAAAAAAAGTTTGTATTTTATAAAAGGATATTTCTGTATAAAAAAATGTCCTTTTCTTCACGTTGAGGTGTTTCTCCTGGATGTTAATATAGTTCTTTCATCTCATTTGCAATGCTAGTTCTATCTGATGTCAATATAATTCCTTGATCTCTTTCGCAATTACATTTATAACTGATGACAACATAATTCCTCCACATTATTTATGACAGTTATACCTGATGAAATATAGTTCCTCCTTCACATTTGGTATGATAGTTCTATCTGAAGCCAATATAATTCCTCCATCACATTTTCTCTAATAGTTCTACCTGATGGCAATATAATTCCTCCATCTTAATTTTAACGTTAGTTATTCCTAATGCCAATATATTTCCTAAATTTCGTTTGCTATGTTAGTTCTACCTGATGCAATCCTTTAGCAATGACAGTTCTGCCGGATGCGAAAGATAAATCCTGCAAACCCAGAGGAACATTAAGTCCTGAGGCGATCACTTTACCCCAAGGGCACCGAGGTTGGCCTAAGTGGCTCATAGTTGGGTAAAAAGTATAAGGGGATGTGTACAAGGCCTCAGTAGGTTATATACGGGAAGTAGACGTATGATTAAAGTAGTGTTACGTAACATTCACTCGGTTCTTAGGAGCTCATGGTTGGAAGACAAGCGATCTAACTTTCGCGGCCACTTCATTTTAGCTGCAGTGGGGGTTTGGGAGAAATAAACTTTTAGAAAATACAAAGTGTTCTTTTTGCGGTATTCATTTAAATTATTTTTAGAGGAGTGTTTCTCTTCGGCTTCGACATCCACACTTACTTTTGAATCTTCGAAACATATCGAAGGAAGTAGGCCTATATAACTTTGATATATTATGAACAGATTTGTAATATTTCACTAAATATGACATATCCAAACATTTAATATTTTTTAAACCAACTACTTAACAGTATTAACACGAAATAGTGATTAAGTGACACATAACTTGAGTAATAAGCATGGATGACGTAAAATATGTCCGCATAAAAACTAGTGTGCTTTGTTTTATTCATCTAGATCTTTCTCTTTACTTAGATTATTTATTATTATGTGTTCTGTCCTACGACAGGTCCATTCCTTTTGTAAGTGAACTTAGACCGCCAATGCACCCTGTCCTCTGCTCCCTCCTTCAGCTCCCAGAATTTTCTTATTTCCTTCAAGTCTCCTTCCTTGCTAATTTCCTCTTTTCCTCAACCTTGCCTTCTATGACGTCGTGCTGAGGACAGTTCCTGCTAGATACACTTTGATAACTTAAAAAATTAAAAGTGGTGTTATGTAACAAATCAAATGAATTGACGTATGATGTAGAAGGAGCTAGTCTTTTTTCTAGTTGTCAGTTCAGACGCTTCCTATGAAAATTAGATTTTACATGTTCCTAGATATTATTTAAACTATACACTGAAACTATTCATCATTAGCGTATTAATGAAACACTGAAAGATAAAAAAAATACCACCTATTTTTCTAAAGTAAATTTTAACAACCAGCTTCGGTGGTTGAATAATTTAGGGCGTCCCTCAAGCAAGATACTGGACTGCCAATGACAAGGATATCGGGGTTCAAATCTTGGTCGGGTGTACTGACGTTATTTTTCCCTAAAATTGTTTCACACTCTCCTCCCATGGAAATGCGACTACGTTTCCTCTAAATCGATCTTCCTTATCCCTAACACATTAGCTTAGTAAGTATAATCTAAACGGATTGTGAGTGAGACTCGGTGACAACAAATATTTAAAAAATATCCCAACAAATCTTCGCTCACGACTATACCTCACACATCGCCTGCAGACTCGATGTCGGATCTCGAACTGTGTGACGTAGCCACAACACAGCTCGGCAAACAGGTCGCAAAGCAAGGCCGCACGTGAAAGGGAGGAGGGGGGCGAGGGGGTGGTAATAAAGTAAAAAGAGTTGAAGGCGGTTCCTGAACCAGGTGAAGTGAAATCACGACTCCAGTATAGCAGCTCGCCGGCAACCAGAGCGGTCACACTAGCAGATGGCGGTCGGGAATCTAATCAGGAAGCTTAATTAGACGCACCAATATTCGTTGGACTGAGGTCCTCGGAGGTCATTCCTACAGGACGAAGGAGGATGACCCTAGCTGGAAGGTGTCCAGATTCATGATTGGATTTTTGAAACTTCTCACGCTGGATTGAAGAGCATTACTGGTAAATGGATTTGAAGAATACTCTTGGTAAATGGATTGAAGAACATTATCTGTAACTGGATTTAGGAAGAATAGTGGTAACTGGATTGAAGAACACCATTAGTAACTTGAATGAAGGACACTTGGTAATTTAAATCAAGGACACTTTTGGTAACCGGATTAGAGAACAAAAGTAGTAAATAGATTGAATAATACTATTGGTAACTGTATTGAAGAATCTATTGGTAACTAGATTGAAGAACACTATTGGTAACTTGAATGAAGAACAACATTGGTAAATGGATTGAAGAACACTATTGGTAACTTGAATTAAGGACACTTTTGGTAACCTGGATACCTTTAAAAGAAGATTTTGGATTTTTAGCGCTATTCATACTGGATAGAAGCCATCGATACATAAGTGAGAGGTGTCAAAAATAATATTCAAACTTTGATGCCCGTCATACTGGTATTTGGACACAACTTCTGTTGGTTTGAAAATGAGCCAAACGTAAGTTCGATTGGTCAGAGACGGTTGTGTTGTGCTGGGAATCGATCCCAGGTGTGTTAGTGTGCATGAAGATCGCCCGAACGGGGAAGACCCTTATTCTGGATTGATAACAGCACAGATTCAGTAGTTGGAAGGTGTCCACAAACCGAGGATGGGCGCCACGTGGTGTAGGGCCCGGGCAGATGCTGTGGAAAACTCCAAGTCTCCTGTGGATAGAGTTCTTGTGCGATGCGTCAACCAGGTAGGCGTGGTTGGGGGATAGTAAGTACTCTTTGTGTAAATGTCAGAAACATGTTTTATTTTGTTATTTACAACTACAAATATTTTTTTTAAATTCACAATTGACAAAACAAGAATACGAAACTAACGAATATTGTTTTAATTTTGATTTTAGCACCGCGTAGTATTACTTATAGTTCGTATTATACGCATATGAACTAATTACGATAGTGTGTAAGGGATGAGAAGCTTGAATTCAGAGTGAATGTATCCAAATTTGCGTGGAGATAGAGAAGAATATCTCTGTAGGGAAAATTAATCCTCAATATAACCGATCCGGGATCCTAATCCCGATCTTCCCGTCATTGGCAGTACAACCTATTGATAGAGTGACACCCTAAACCATACGACCATCGAAACGGGCTAAGTTGTTTTAAAACTTCTTAAACGTATTTTAATGAATTTTCACGAATAAAATTCATAATATACATCGATAGGCCTATGAAAAAACACAATATGGAATAATAAGAATGAAATGTTCTCAAGATGGCGTCACGGCAATTTTAGTGGACAGTTATTAGTATGTTTATAGTTTTAAAACCTGCTTTAGTGGTCTAATGGTTTCAGGCGTCACTCTCCCAATAGACTGGACTTCCAAGGATAGGGTGATCGGGGTTCAAATACCGGTCAGCTGTATTGAGGGTGATATTTTAAAAACAAATTTTCACTCTATTTCTCCACAAAAATGCCGGTACACTTCCTCTAAATGAAACTTTGTTCATCCCTGCCACTTGAGAGTAATTATTACATAAACGTATAGTCAGAATGAATAGTAAAACACTCTGGGGGAAAAAAAGGAATGAATTGGGGTTGATATCTACCATTTAATGTTTTCTGGACTATCTTTAGTAGGGAAGGAATATAAGAAATGATAGAGATGGCAAATAAGGTATTTTTGTTCAAGGTACTCTAGTGCGCAATCTAGTTAATTAATTACCGAGACAAAAAAAATCTTTATTTTGGTATGTCCATATTCTTAGTGTCTCAATTATTAATAATATAATATTTTGGTTATGATAATTAATAAAATAAATAATACCACAAAATTGAACTAAATTTCTCATATTGTGTATTATAGCTTTAAAGATAATTTTCAAAAATTGATTTTGATTTTAAACTACCCTTAAGTATATTTTCCTCATAAAAACAAACATATTATCTTATTAATCACAATAATCACTCTTTATACATAAAATTGTACACCAAATCATTCATTTAGATTATTAGCTAACAAAATTTACATTTTCAATAGTAAATTATTTGTAAACAACCCTAAAATTATTTGTTATTTGTAAAAATAGAAAGGTATTTTTATTCATCATGAAAAACTATTCCCATATTTCCGTTTTGAATTCACTTTTCAAGGTTAATTTTTTAAGGTCAATTTAAAAAAAAAAATTCTATATTGTCGTAAGTAAGCTATACTTAAATTAAATTATTTCAGATAAATAATTTTACGTTATTATTGAGAGTATAAAATAGTCCTCCGATACCAATTTCTAACCAAATCGTTAAAGTCACTTTTTAAAAGATTCAAATTGAAAAAAACCGTCATGAGTAAACTACCCAAAACTGAATTTCCCACCTAAAATAAGTGTAAAGCTTAATTTGTCATGTTCATGTCAAACACTCCTCAGATATACACATTGGGCAAAATCGTTTTAGCCATTTTCAAAATAATTCGAGTTTTCAAAAATCACCTATCAGCAAACGAGCTTTTAACGAATTTTTACCCGAAACCAAGTAAATAGTGTTAATTGCCATATCAAATATTCATTTAGAACCAAATATTTAAAGATATTTTTTTAAATATTTCAAGTTTTTGAAAAATCAGTCATCGTTACACTAAGTCTAACTATGAATGAGTTTTTACCACATAAACATTTATACATTTATTTGTCATACAATACATTTTACAAATATACATTTTGAACAAAATTGTTATAACTATTTTTTTTAAATAATTATAATTTTCAAAATTTTCCCATCAGTAAATTACCCTTCAACCAATTTTGCCAAAAAACTAACTATACAATGCTATTTTTCGTGTGAATAAAATCCTAGATATAAATTTTAAACAAAATCAGTATAACCATTTTCGAAAAATTTGGAAGTCAAAAAATTACCCATCTCTTAACTACCTTTAATTGAAGGGCTATGGCGAAAAAAAGTTTTGTACTACAGCCCTATAAAATATAAATATCAAGTTTCAACAAAATCCATAAAACCATTTTGGATCCGTGGCCAGGGACAGATAGACATGGGTACAGATTGTATTGTAAAATCCAATTTTTTGGGTTCGTGAACACATAAAACGTAAAGACTGATCATAATCTTGAGAAAGTTTATTTTCAAGATCACAATACTTTATGTGAATATGTGAAAGTAAAAACAACACAACATGTTTATAACATTCACACGAA
Source organism: Timema shepardi (assembly GCA_902151425.1). Classification (NCBI taxonomy): domain Eukaryota; kingdom Metazoa; phylum Arthropoda; class Insecta; order Phasmatodea; family Timematidae; genus Timema; species Timema shepardi. Next base: position 43,812 of record CABFVX010000250.1, on the reverse strand, counting down.
GCGTGATATAACTTAATTTTAAAAAGTAATTTTCTTTTACTAGGAGATGCTCTTTCACTTTGACAGTATAAAATATACATTCAAATCGCCTGTTTTTTGGTCTATTGTCGGGTTTCAGGTTTTATAACTTGCACGCAAAAAATTATAAAGTAGTTTTATTGAATTATGTAACAAATCTGGTAAAACCTGGCATGTGCAAAGTCATTCTTAGAATGATGACGTAATGTTCTTTTACAAGCTTGAATTTGAATTATTTTTAGCACCATGTCTTACTACCTGTCCCAGCTACACGCTTATGTACTAATTAAGTTAAAGGTGCTAGGGACTAATAAGGTTGAATTTAGACGAATTGTACCCGCAAAGTGGAAAACCATTTAGGTAAAACCAACCTTGGTACACCTGACCGGGATCGAACTCAGATTTCCTCTTTATCGGCAATCTAGTATATTGCAAAAGGGACGCTTTAGGGCTTAGACCATGCGGCCAATGAAGTGGGTTTGAATTGGAGTGATATGTAACTTTGATCAAAGGAGATTCTTTGATTCATATCCTGCTAGGCACGTATGTAGGAATCAATTTAAGGGAGGAGGGGAGGTCAAAATAGCTCAATCGTACCCTAAGTAAAGTAAGTATATATCTAGGAATCAATTTTAGGAGTGTAGAGGGAAGGGGAGATAGCGTTGGTTGGAGATTTAAGGTAAGAAAGGGAGGAAGTAAGGCACTAGAACACTCATCCAAACTTTTAACGAACTTGTGGGTTTATTTCCTCTTAAATTCTAGCTACCTCCTCCTAATCCCATCATCGTAATTACAATTCTTATAAATTTTATGGGTAGTATGACGTGATTGTGGGTGGAAAATGACGTGGTATTCTTAACATTACCCGCTTCGATGGTAGAATAGTCTAGTCACTCTGAGAGCCTGCACACCTGTGGCGATTAACATGACGCTGATTGAGCGTTAGCAAAATGTGGTGACCTACACACACAAGCAAGTGTTAGCCCCTACTCTGAGCTCACCTGCCATGGAAGTTGAAGTAACGTATCTTTGAATTCTCTATCGTTGCTATTAGCGGTGTAAATAAAGACAGAGGCAATATTGGGTGCATCCTATTTGAAGAGATAAACTAACTGGCCCTTTACCCAAAACTGAGAAAGGAAAACTTTCAATTATTTTAGAATGTCTACTAAATCTTATATTCCAGCCATTCCATGTCCAAAATGTCTGGAATTTACTACGTTTAATAACTAAACAATTCGGTATCAAAGCACTCGGCCTCCATCACGACGACTGTCCACGGCAAAAGCGTGCGATCAACTGAACGGACATTAGGGTTTTAATGTTCCTCAAGAGCACACGCCAAACGCGCGTTAGAATTCCGTGTATTGAGTGTGGTTTTCCTTAAATGCTTTTACTCTCCCTTATCATTCATGCAAATGTGGGTACACTTCCTATATATTCGACATTCCTCATAACTGACAAATTAGTCTAACTAGTACATAAGCGTATAACCCAAACGGGCAGTGATATGTGAGGAAAACAAAGAATATTAAAACAATTGTCACGTTCCCTTGCAGGTACGTTCACCCCAGGTTGAAAGTCCCTGCATTAGATATTGGAGAATAGGGCCTCTGGACTCTTTTATCTCAAATGAAAGTTTGTTGTGTAACTCACATAATGCGATGGAAAGGTTGAGTCGATTGTTTCTAGTTATTACGCAATATCCGTAAATTCTTAACAAAACTGGCTTCTACGCGTATCAATAAGCTATATTGACAAAACAAATGTTACGCCCTTACAAAATAAACGCGGCTCGTTTTAATGCGTTTGTCGGATAGGTATGCGTCATGATTCTTTGTCTTATAAATTTATGATGTGTAGGAATGTGTGGTTTTGTTTACTTTTCAAATGTTAAAGATGACCTTATTTGTTTTTGAAATCTTTAGAGTTAATTATAACGTGCATCATTTCTTCAAAATTACTCTACTTTTTATTTTTAAAGTTACGGTGAGATTCAATCCAATTTATTCTTACTTTTTTTAATCAACGTATCTTAACCTGTTTGGATTTAAAGCAAATGTAAAAACTACGCAAATGTGTTAGAGGTTAGTTAGGTTACACTTAGAGTAAGTGTACCCGTAATTTCGTAGAGGGAGAGTGGAAAACCATTTAGGAAAAAGACAGCCTTAGTAAATCCGACGAATATCCAAACCCTGATCTCCTTATCAACAGAAATACAATTTGTTGCGTGATTTACGCGTCTGACTATTCGACCACCAATGTGGGTACTATGAAGATTTTAATAAATATATATTAATACTAATAATAAATATTGGAAAACTTGGGTGTATTGTATTAGTTAAAAAGTTTCGCATTAATTAACATATAATTTGTTATTTTAAAATATGGTTCATTCCGAAATAAATATAAAAGATCATATTTATATATCAAGCAAGATTTTTTTATTTAAAAACAATAAAAAGCTAAATATTGTTCATATTCAAGGATATTTTACTAGAAATGTTACAATTTTTACATAAAAGTAAATAGTACTAAACAAAGATCATGACGTTCTCATATAGATTGAGTTTTTTTTTTAATTTAATGAAATCATGTTAAGATAATTGAGGATCGTTTCAATGGTTTTGAAGCTTTCAGGACTGCCGTTATCGTAATAAATACAGCAGTGTAAGGATATTTCCCTTATAGTATCATGCCGCAATGTTACTTAGCAGCCCCTGCATAGTTCTGCTAACCGCCTGGCGGTGACCAGCCCTGGAACCAGTGGTACCGTTGCAAAGCATCGATCGCCTCTGGCCCAAACTCTCTACTCACACTCTAATTGCACTTCCTACTCCACTATCAAGTTGGCAGACTTGTTTAGTGTGTCACCCTAGTTGCTCTTAATCTTTTGCAGCAACGCCTTTCTTAAAGGAACAAGGCTGGTTCACACACACTCTCACACACATACATTATTTACACATACTCACAAATATGCACACACACACACACACACACACACACACACACACACAGGTACACATTCACACACACTCTCATACACATAAATACACCCACACCTACCGGGTCAGCATTTGTATTTGTTGATAACGTTATTTCAGACAAATAACGCTAGAGGAGTTTTTGGCGCATGTAACCGCGCGATATTTGAATGACTCGTAGTCCAACTGGCAGATTACTATCAAAGGGATTGGGGGACGAGGCGGGTGTGAGTCTAAGGGATGTATCTATCACCTATCTTTCAACCCAACGATTTTAGAAGTTTTTAAAATGTTTAATTTTCCATTTGTTTACTAACTTACTCTGTGGCATTAGGAACGTGAAAGTTCATTACCGCACTTACAAAAGCACACCACCTATCCCTATCTTGAGATAGTTCTATTCAGCCCCCTTCATTACACCCTATCCCTATCTTGAACTTATTCTATCCAGTCCCCCACATTATACCCTATCCCTATCCTGAGATAGTTATATCCAGTCCACCTCATTACATCCTATCCTTATCTTGAGTTAATTATATCCATTCCCCCTCATTACACCATATCTTGAGATAGTTATATCCAGTACACTTCATTGAAACCCATCTCTATCTTGTAATAGGTCAAGCTAATCCCCTTCATTACACCCTATCCCTATCTCGAGCAAGTTCTATAGAGTCCAACTCATTACACCCTACCCTTATCATGAGCTAGTTCTATCCAGTCCACTTCATTACATCCTATCCCTATCTTGAGATAGGGTATAATGAAGTGGACTGGATAAAACTCTCTCTTTCAGGTACATTCTAATGTTATTCTCCCGTCTGCGTCTAGTTCTTTACAATGGTCTCATTTAATTGGATTTGCCAGTCAATTCCTTGAACAATGTTCTAGAATCTCCCATTCACGCTGCATGCCCTGCCTGCCCACACATAATCTACGAGACTTGATTATTCTAACAATGCCATGTGATAAGTACAGAGTATGTAATTCATCATTATGTAACCTCCTCCACTCCTCTCAGCCTCATCCAGTTTTGGAGCCAATTTCCATTTGTTTAAACGTATAAATAATATGAGCTACCCTCAGCTTAGAAATTTTAGTCATCTTGCACTCAAATAAGTGTAGTTTCTTAAACGTTTGTTTGGTTTGTGTGAATCAGGCTTATTTGTTCAGCTTGAATGATCGAGGGGTGCCACCGAGTTGAAAAGTTTGACAGCCCTAGCCACGCCCATTTATGTAAATAGGTTTATAATAATATTTCAGGTGAAATAAGGCGCACTCAGGTGTTTTAATTAGGTGGCGACACAACAAAAGACCCCATACACAACTTGCGAAATGGAACTAACAATTGTTTCCGAATCATGGCTGTCCAATCAGAAGCGTGACTTGCCGTGGCTGAAAGTATAATAATGCGGTGAACGGTAGGGCTAGTTCTGCGTGAACGCGGATGGCTGAACCGAGGGGTCGGGGTTCAAATGGCTCAAGCTCTGGCCAGCTGAGGAACTAAGGGTGATTTTCCTGATTTTCCCCCCCATAATACAACTTGCTATCCCTCCTTGCTATCCACATAATTATACAAGTGGAGTAGGGTAATAGAATATGGAGGTTAGAGGAAATGTACCAGCATTTTCATGAAGGGTAAGTGAGTATAACATTTAGGGAAAACCTTACAAGCAAATTGAACAGTTATTATAGTGATACTGAAATTAACAGATTAACATTAATTTTTAAAATATATGAAATAGAATCAATACTTTCTTTATTTTCAAATAGTTTAAAGTTTAACGATAAGAAGAAAAAACCGCTTTGGTGGCCGAGTGGACTAAGGCGTCAGTCTCGTCTAAGACTGGTCTGATGGTGACGGAGATAGCGGAGTTCCCACTAACTTCCCACGCAAATAAGGGTAGCTTACCTCTAAAATTATTCCTTTTTCATCCCTAAACCAGCGTCAGGAAAATAATTGGATATTGTTCTTTTAAAAGTGTACTTCCAGTTTATGGTTGGCCTCATGATTTCATTTCTGTACTAAAATCTCTATTTTCCAATGGAAGCTTCTAGGCGTAGAATTTAATAACATCAACTAATCTATTTAGACATACCATAAAGTTGTCTTAGGATTTTTTTTCGCCTGGGTGGGTACGACTTGTGTTTACTTTTTATTTTTTTTATCATAACTATCAATATAATTACTACCCCTCTGGTATATACGCTTGTGTACTAAATACAGTTGTGTGTGGCGAGTAAGGTTGAATTTAGAGGAAGTGTACAAGCATTTGGGTGGAGGAAGAGTAGAAAACCATTAGACCCCACTCTTCCCGCCAGCGGCAGTGCAGTCTATTGAGAAGGTGACACTTTTGACACCGAAGTATGATTGGTTAAATTATATATTTATGGGTACTATTGAATGACAATGATGATGTCTACAAGTGAATTTTATTGGACTGCACGTCTAGCATTCCCACACTGTACACACAGAACCCCCTTATAAGAGGGAACAACCAGTGACGTCTAGTAAATTGTTGTTAGGAAACCCGCTTTCAAAGGTCAAATGATCCAAGGTGTCACTCTCAAAATAGACTGGACTTCCTATGACGAAGAGATAAGGGGTTCGAATCTTGGTTGGGCATACTGGCGGTGTTTTTTCCTAAATTGTTTTTAAATCTCCAGCAATGCAAATTCACCTACAATTCTTGCTAATTAAACCTTCTTCATATTAAACATATAATATAATATTTAGCACCGCGTCTTACTACGCTTTACGATTATACGCTTTTTTTAAGTACTAATTACGCTAATGGATTAGAAATTGGGAAGGTTGAATTAAAGGAAATGAACCCGCATTTGCGTGGAGGGAGAATGGAAAACCTTTTAGGAAAAACCACCCCCAGTCCACCCGACCGAGATTCGAACCTCGATCTCCCCGTCCTCAGCAGTCGTGCTCAACACGACAAGCGCGTTAGCCAACTACGCCACCGAGGCGGGTTTCATATTAAACACATTCACGTAATTATTACATATGCGTACAACCCTAACGGCAGTAAAATGTGGTGATAAAAAAAAGTTTAAACTGATGACTTAATTGAGAAATTTTCTTATCACTCAGTAGAGCACTCATTAGTCATGTCCGCTGAGAATTAATTTCTATACAGAGCAGAACCTATGCATGTTTGGTAAAATGTGGAACCTACTAGAGTGTGAGAACATATATATCCAAACAAGCACTGAATACCCTGGAAACACTCCACGGCACCACACTGTGAATAGCCCATCACCAGTTTAACCGATCGCGTTAGAATCCACCCTCTTTATTCAGAGCTCTGTTTAATCAATCAGGTCAGTATCAATCAAAGCAATTTTAGAGTCAATATAATAAGGTCCTGTATTATTCATGTTGGAAAACAATAAAATTGACGCAGGAAAATGTTGAATACAAAATTTGAAAATATTATCAAACTATAAAAATGATTTTATTTGTACTTACGAATCTTATATATTAATATTTTCATTTATTTGAGGTATCTAACGTGCACTCTTTGAACCGACTGATCATATCAGACACAAAATCCAGCCCCCGGCCATTAATTCATCAATGTGAAAAGGAAAACCCACAGTTCACCAATGATAATTTTTTCAGCCATGTCAAGAATCGAATAGGAGACTCTTAACTCAGTAGACACACACGATACTGACCGATTTAAGGTTTCTGAACACATTACTTTAATGATAATATTTTAATTACTTCCCTCCCGGAAGGACATACTTATGGCCGAAACCATTAAGGTGCATGCATTGTCTAATTTAGGTAACCCAGTTTGATTCTTTTATCGTAATTGGAAAGTAATTGGCTATTAATGGATTTAGATATCGATAAGCTATGACCTATTAACCAAGGAACTAGTGGATTGTCAATGCGTTGGATGTAAATTGTCGCCATAAAATGTATTAGAAACTTTTTATAGGGCATTACAAATTCTATAGAATGATTTTCACTCAACTTTCTATCTTTTAGGAACTGTATAGTTACGATTGAGGAACAGCGTTGTCATCCTTTGGTTTCCCTTAAATAATATAAGAACAATTTTGCACCACTGTTTGTAGATGTTGCCAGCAGCTCCGTCTTAACCCACCCAGCACATCAGACATACTGGAAAGTGAAGAGGTTTGGCAACAGTTAACCGAGAGAGAGAGAGAAAAGAGCGAAGATAAAACTTTTATACATAAAACCTGCATTTACCTCAGAGGTGATAGATAGGTTAGCTAAAAGTGTTCTCTTCAAAGCTGATACACTTTAAATAGTTTTTTTGTTGTTGTTGAACATTAAGAGAGATGTGTAATTTTTTACCTCCGCGCAATGATGATAGCTTCAAAATGACACATCGAAGCTCTTTAGATTTATTTCAACTCTAAAATTTGGAGGGTTATGACTGAATGGATCAACCAAATTAATTTATCAGAAAATTAGAGATAAACGTGTCATTGAGATTTAATGCACTGTTAAACATATCTCAGTAGGTGTCATGGAAAGCATAGTTTGTTAAAACTATTCATTATGTTAACCTTGAGAGGTAGCAAGCAGGCTTACCTTGATGGATTACAGTATGACCCTCTCTTATAAAACTTACCGTAGTAGTTGACCTCAATGAATTTGGAGTTAAGGTGCTCGCCTTATGACCTGAATATTATTAGCACCGCGTCTTACTAACCTTTCGGGTTATACGCACTTACGCTAATGTGTAATGGCAGGGTGATTGTGAGATGAAATGAAGGACCTACAGTTTAACGTGGGATCCGAACCACGGTGGAGACCTGGCATTCCCCACATTCACAAGTTGTAATTAATACACGTCTTGTCAGAGGTGAAGAAAGGGTTTGGAAATTAGATAAATCTGTGCCGGGACCAAGGATTGAACCCCGGACCCGCAGCACAGAAGTCCGACACCTTACCCCTAGAACGCCAGGTCACCTATGAACCAATCTCCATGAGCCTTAACCCAACTGGGGTCGACGGATTTTTCTTCTTCAGTGGCACAACCGGAGTGGAAGTAAAGCCGTCTGTCCTATGTCGTTTGTAGCATGTAAAATTTTTCTGGAATGTATATAAAAATTCCTTTCCTAACAAAATTGTTAAAATCTTTCGCACTAGCTCATAGAAATTCAGTGTGGGAAGCAATGTGGACGACCACCCTTCCTGAACGCCTCTAGTACATTGGACTTCTGCCAGATGGTGCAGTCAGCACTAACCAGCCGTAGTGCTGAACACATTCTCCAGATGGATAGAACTCAAATCAAACCAACCTTCGGGTTGTTGACTTAAGAATAAGAATAAGTAGAATAATTGCAAGGTGAGCTTGCTACATTACAGGATGAATGACGGATAGATGTGTTATGTTCTCATCCTATAGCTCTCTATTTGACAAACCATACATATGCTCTGCTTTTCACACCTCACACGAGAATATGTTTCCTTTGAGTGATCAATGAGGACTTAACAACTCACAGCTACAGTTAGAAAAAAACAACCCTGTATGTTCTAGTACAAATCTACGCCACCTCACTGCTGTAAGGCGCTAGTGATTCCTGCTGGTGGGTTAGGTATAAGCCTACCATGATTTTCTTACTAAAAGCTTTATTTCAGCACTCTCGAAAAAAACTGAACTGCCGATGACGAGAAAGTCGGGGACCGAATCCTGATCAGGTGTACTGAAGTTTTTTCCCCTAAATGGCTTACCCCATATTTTTCATGCAAATGCGGGTGCACATCTTATAAATTCAACCTTTCTCGCTCTAATTTTTTTTAGCGTAATTAGTACTTCTTTACACACCTAACGTGGGTTATATTTCCGTTGATACCCGAGCAATTATTGTTAAAGTGAGTAATGAAAACAATTAGTCCCAAGTGTAGTTTAAACTAGCTCTGCTTACCCTGGCAAAGCTCCACGACACGCCAATGATAAACTAAAGTTTTGCGATTCTCAAATCTATACAGAATTATTCATGACGTCACATGCCGCGAAAATAGCCTGCTTCAGCCGACACACAAAACTTTGGGCTATCACACGACCGCTCACATTTTATGTGGCATAGATTACAATTAATTGATAGTTAATATTATTATGACAGTTTCAAGACACAATATACTTTTCGTTTAATGTCTTGAAAAGGTACATTTTAATAGAATGTATTATTAGTTGTTATTTTGAAAGGGAGGTATCCTTCATAATTCTACTCCGCCTTTGATTTTGGGTTGTTGTTTGAGAAAAAAAAATTATATTAGTTATTTATTATTAATTTATACAAAAAAGTTTGTTTTGACAATAATTTCCCAGAATTAAGTTACTAGCATTGTCAACTACTTTTAGAAGCTCAGTTATAATATTATATACAATACCATTTCGAGATTAGATCAAAAATCTGCCAGCCACTGAGAGGAATGTGTGAGTGTTAACGTCTTGAGCCATTATGAGATGTAAAGAAAATATTTGTTCAACTTCTTTGCAAACATAGCTTCCAGCCCAACATAATAACTTTTATCACCTGTTCAGGCTATACGCATTATGTTCTAATTACGCTAATGAGCTAAGAATGGAGGCTAGTTGAATTCAGAGGATGTGTACATGCATTTACACGAAGGAAGAGTGGAAAACCATTTCGGAAAAACCATCCTCAGTACACCCGACCGAGATTAAAACCTCAATCTCCTTGTCATCGGTAATCTAGTTTATTGAGAAAGGGACGCCTTAAATCATGCGGCCACCGAGGCAGGTAATAACTATTTCAATATCCGAATCTGTGGGCACGCGGACTAAATATCAAGCTTATCTTGTCCGGTTTGCCGGTGACAGAGGAAATAGGGTTTCGAATCCCGGTCGGTGTAATTAAGGTGTTTTTTTCTCTAATTTTTCTTTCCATCGCGTCTTATTTTTTGTTCTGGCTGTCCACATACATTAATTACGATAATGGAATAGAGGCGAGGAAGATGTAATATTAAAGGTATGTTCCTAAATTTGAGTGGAAGGAGAGTGGTAAATATGTTTATAAAAACCAACACCAGTACACCTAATCGGAATTCAAACTATAATCTCCCCATCATCAGAAACCATTAGCAAAACGAGGGTGACGCGTTGGACCATTCGATCACCGATGCATTCCCCTCCCCCCCCCTTTATTTTCGTAAGTTATTTTTTATTCGGTTTACCGGTGATGTGAAGTTCCGATATTAAATTCAAGTAGAACGTATTGGGTTTTTTTGTTGACTAAATGGTTTCCTGTTCTTCCTCTTTCTTACAAATTTTCACCTTTGTTAATCCATACTCAATTATTTTTATTAACATATATGAAAAGCCCGCACGAATAGCAAGATGCGGTGGAAAACAAATACACAGCTTTTGACGTTGGTTATTTAATTAATATTGAATAATTTGTGAAATAGCTCTCTCTCTCTCTCTTTATATATAATATATACTTTCTCTCTCTCTAATCATTTATATAAAATGTAGACACACACATGAGGCGTAGCCGGGATTGACTAAGTGTTGGTTGCACCCATGTGTGTTTGCACCCTCTTAGTATTTAAATCCTTACTATTATTCCAAATAAAGTAAATGAATGTATTTACAACTATTTTATGCTATTCCCATTCAAAAATATTTAATTTCTGGTTTATACCCCCTCCCTCCCGACAAAATAGAGATATCAGGGCAATGACTAACCTACCCTAGTCTAAGCTAACATAACCCAGCCCAGCTTAACCTATTTTAACCCAACCCAACCTAACCTAACCTACCGACATTCCTTCATACTAGTAGTTCTGAAACAGGACCGATCAAAAAATAAACGTCATACACGTCCTCTTAATGACTTCCAGTTGCTAGTATCAAGGCTTTGAATCACCGACGGATGCGAACAATTACGGTTTGTTTTAGGTGGGCGCTAACGCCTCCGATTTTTCAAAAGGCGCTACCAGCACGGGCGCAACCAACAAGCCATTTAAAAATTGCAATAAAACAGGTGTTTTACCACCCCCTCCCAAACTCAAACATTCTTTCATTCACACTTACGGTTTATTTTATGCAGGCGGAAGCACCCACTTTTTTTGAAAGATCTCTACCAACATGGGTGCAAACAACACGCTCCCCTAGGATTGATGGGGATTGATGGCACCCAAGGTAAATAACAAATATGATGCCCCTTGAAAACTGTGTTTTAAAATTTGGCTCAATTCATATATTGATACCCGTTAAAGAATAATTAAAAAATATATTCGTTTATCGTTAAAATATCTAATATATATTTTTATCGTTAAAATATCTAATATATATTTTTGCTAGCACTGTTAATAAATTTGGCGCCCAGGACACGTGCCCCACCCGTCTAACACTAGTTACACCACTGGATTATATACACACATGGCTATTTTATAGCCATTTGTTGTTATTAGAGCAATTTTATTTTAACATAAAAGCAAAATTAATATGCTCTATTTAATTAACAGCGAGCGACATATGTGTTGAGCCCAAATTAGTGTGTTGCGTGTGGTATTAAGTCTGCAATGCGGTTAACCCTAGTCCTATGGCGTTGAAACTGTGCTCCTTTGTTCACCTTTATGTCTATTACAGTAATAATAGGATATAATAGCGATCATAACAATGGCATAAGTAATAACACAACCAGCGCTTGCTTGGCATCTGCGGGTGGTTTGATCCTTCTAGAGGTAGGGGTTATGAAACTATGACACGAGAGCCCAATGTGGCACGCGGTGTATATTTTCTTTAGTACGTGGCTTTAACCACTGTACTTCTAGTTATTTTTACCGACCCGACAACTTTTATAGATTATCCGACACCTTAGTGCAGTCGGTATAGTGTCTGCTCACTGAGATAAAGGTCCCGGGTTCGATTCCCAGCATGGTCAGAAAATCTATAATTTGTATAATGTGGTTTTACACTTTCACAGTGATAATTTAATGACCGGGGACTGGATGTTGTTCCTGTCATAGTCTTAGGTGAGCTTATAAGGCATATGAAGCTACGACAGACCTAGCAAGCCGGAAGTGGAAAATAATATGACTTGAATAAAAAGCTGAAAGCTGGAAAGAGTGATGGTTTAAATTAAAGCTTTGATATATTATGAAGGCATAGATTTAGTATTTTAGGATCGTTACCATCAAATCAGTCTGCTTGTGTTTATTTAATATTTCTTTGAGCATTTCCTTGATAGTTTTCCTCTAAATTATTTTAACTTATCTGCTGTGAATAGCCCATCGGGTAGTAAGACCCATGACCGCGAGTAAAAATGTTTTTAATCTTTGCGGTATATATTATATATAGGTTCTAGTAATATAAAGTAATACTAATGATCCAATTAGAGTAATTACCTAACATGCCTCTGAACAGGTAGTAAGAAGCGGAGATAAAAAAAATAGTAATAACGATACCCGTACCGGTGGCTCAAAATGGTTTAAGGCAGTGGTTCTCAATAGATGGTCCGTGGGCCAAATGCGGCCCGCTAAGGATGTGTGTCTAGCCCAATGTAAATAATTAAACTGAAAAATAATAATATGTATACAACTTAACAATACTGTTTTACATCGTACGTCCGACAACCCTGTCCTAGGCGTGACGGGATACAGTATGGCGAAGGTCTAAATCTAAAAATAAAAATAATGCTTTTAATATTATGAGGTACTTAGTTGTAGTTTTGAGTCTATTAAATTCACCAAATTAAGTTGTTCCACCCTCTGGCCCAGTACATTATATATATAAAATTTTGGCCTTTGGTGTTAAATAATTGAGAGGCACTGGTCTAAGGCGTCATCCTCGCAATAATTTGGATTGCCTATGACAGGGAGATAGGGGTTTGAATTCCATTTGGGCGTACTGAGGGTGGTTTTTCATAAAGTTTTTCCACTCTCCCCCTCCTTCATTTTTCTGCTTAATAGTGCGTACAACCCGAACGGGCAGTAAGACGCGGTGCTAATAATAATAATTCTGCTAAATATTCCCATCTGCACGCCAAAGAATCTATGTGAATACTATCTAAATATTGGACACTCGTTCTTAAGCCTATTTGAACTGGAGATAAGGTGGTTTGCAAGTGAAGATGACAAGAGACTACAGACCTTCATCAACAGATGCTCAAGGAACATGTTGGTCCTATGGTGGCCAAACATAGTGTCAAATGAGGAGCTGTGTAACAAATCCAACCAGAAGTCCATAAAACTGGAGATAAAATGATTAAAGTGGCAATGACTTGGTCACACTCTCCGGAGAGACCATGAAAACGTCTCCAGAGAAGCTCTGGACTGGAAACCGCAAGGAAGCCGATGTCAGGGCAGGCCAAGGATGACTTGGTGGAGGACCATCGACAAAAGAAGGCAGAAAACTTGGAAAGTCACGAGACGCCTCAAAAAATGTGGCAGAGAATATCCTTGAATGGCGAAGCTTTTTCGAGGGGCCTAAGGATTTAAAGGCATTTTTACTAGTGTACATTACGTTCTCAAATAGGCTCTCCAGTATTGTCTTGGGTCATGGGATTGAAAACTAACTCCTTTTTCAAATTATGTCCTGATGGAAGGTAGTAGCGTATAGGCCTACACGGAAAGGTCAGTGGGTGATTTTGTTTCTTCGCTAGTCACACCGTCTATCACCCGCATCGTCTGAGACGTTGCTAAGACGTTGAAATTGTCTGGTCCGGTTGACCGGTGAAGGGGCAGGAGGTCGGGGTTCAAATTACAGCAGAATAATTTGAGGATGACCCTCATTCCCAAATTGAGTTTCACTCTTATCTATTCGTAAATGTGGGTACATTTTCTCTTGAATTTACATTTACCTACCCTTAACCAATTAGTGTATATATTCGGATCTCACAAATTCTTGGTTTTGCATCCGGAGTTCTGAAATAGGTCCATATTCCCGGAACCACAATTTTTCCATCATAACTCTTTATCAGAAGTTATCAGAGAGTTAGCAGGCAAACCAGTCTAGACGGAAGACTGATGTTTTTGTCTGTGTGTCCACTGTCACGGGTGTGTATATAATATTTGCATTGTTCTTCCCCCTTCCCCTTCGACCCCTCACCCAATGACGGTATACCAATTATATTTCACAGAGCCCTTTGAGTAATCAAATAATTTTGATATTGGTAAATGCACACAACATATTCATCAAATTCATTCTTTGCGTAATCAGTTTCATATTGACCCACAATATGATTTCTTTATCAAACATTACCTACATTAAATAATAAAAACCCCACCGTTGGGCATGCGGTCTAGACCAAATGATCCCGGGTTCAATTTTCGTGTCCATAGCCATAATTGAATCACAGCCACTGTTGACTCGGTATTGGAATTTTGTAGTCACGGTGTTTGTACTAATAGAAGCCGATAAATTCACACGTCTATCACAGAATTATGGGTGAAGAATGACCTTGAGCGCAGGGCAATTCCTGGATATATCAAAGGTAAAGTAGTGGCGTGGCCAAAATTCACGACTCTGATTTCCGTTTTCAGGTGTAATCTTTCATCTAACCGGCCCCATGATGTAGTGGTCAGTACACCTGGCTACGAGCCTAGGGGTCCTGGGTTCGATTCCCGGCTGGTAACTTGGGTATTTTCCCCTTAAGGCGAACTATACCATCGGTCACCAGGGTTTGGTTAGTTAGGCTAAAGTTCCACAACTTCATAATAAATATCATCACATCATCTCATTACGGGTACAACGTGTAGACAAAACAACCTCCAGTGGTGCACCCTGGGCAATTCTCTGTGCCACCAGAGCGGCTAGTAGTCTTCACATAAGGCGACCGAGCCCGGATGTCATGTCCCTCCAGATCATATATGCCATATGACGAAAACAATTATTTCAACAATATTTAAGTGATTTATCAAGACACGGATGTCGTAACCGGTAAGGGTTTCATGAGGCCAAGGTGAGCCCTTAAGTGATGCAAAATAATAATAGGCTGCAATAATGTTGAGGTAAAAGAAAAAGAAATTAAAAAAGAGATAAATAAATAAAAACAAGTTGTGACCCCTTCTCCTCTTATTTAATGTGTTTAAAAATACTATCCATCCTCGCCTTCCCTTTATATTTATACTTTTGGAAGTTTTTAATTAAATGTCAAAGTGATTCGCCGACAAAGCGACCCCGAGTGTCATAAGAACATAAAAGTGATTATGTTGTTAATTAATATTTTTTAAATTCTTAATATAAGAAACAATATTTAAATGTTACTTCTTTATTTAAAAATAATTATTATCTCATTTAAATAATTTTTTAAACATTAAAAAACAACTATATTTTTTGGAATTCATTCCTAGGACCTTTGTTAGCGTGCTTAATGGACCAGCAGACCCTGATTATCACCTTAATAATGATTCTTAACTCTTAACTGTCGAGTTGATACGAGAGGAGCGTGATAATTTACAACACTCCGCTAAAAAGTTTTAGATACCTTTGGGCAACCTTGAACAGTCGACTCGAGGGGAAACCTTGCTTGTTTAAACGACTCAGTTCGTGTTTAACTTGTTCGTTACCCTTCAGAGCTCAGAATAACTTGTTGTTATGAATCCTGTCAAAGGTTTATTTTGCTTTCCAATTTGTGAAAACAAATAATTGGCAGAGAAGGTTAAAATATTCATTAGGCGTTCAATAAAAACCACAGAAATGATTTCATAAGCTCTACAATTACTCTATACTGAAAACAATAATAACAATATCTTTCTGAATATTAGAACACATTTAAAAAAACTAATTTTTGAGTACTATTAAGGAGGTTGCCTACCGGAGATTCTAGACGACTCGCAGGCTTACATAAATCCCGTGCTATTTAATTAATTCAAAATATAGCTCACACCAACATAGGGGCAAAAGTTTTCAAAATGTTTCTATTTAGAATTAAAAAAACCCATTTATTTTATCCTATACCACTTTAGGTGTACAGTTAAATAAATTGTTCTATAACATCGATGTTTTTTATTCTATATTATCGATATTTTTAGTTCTGTAACATCGATGTTTATTGTTTTATAACATAAACTTTTTGTTCTATAACATTTACTTTTTTTTGTTCTATAGCACCATTTCTTTGTTATAGAACACTATATTTGCTCTATAATAGAGGTTTTTTTTGTTCTATAGCATCGCTGTTTAGTAAGTGTATCGTTAAATAAATTGTTCTATAACATCGATGTTTTTTGTTCGACGTCCATCCCTATAGATCAGTAGTAGACCGACCTTCCTCACCATTAGCTCTAGATGAAGATCATCCCCTCCCCCGTTCCCCCCTCCAATGTCTCGTTACAATGCTTGATACAGCGGCTCATAAGTAAGCAGTGTCAACAGTGTCACCAAGTGGAGTGACGTCATGCGGGTAGGTTTCTGTGGTGAATTGAAGGTTACAACGGTAATGGGTTGCGAAAACACGTCGGCTTGCTCGAGCAGAGAGTGAAATCGTGCCTGGAGGAAAGGAAGGTTGACCTCTGTCAAGGGGAACCAACACACCTCCTGATTTATCTGCGCTCCCATCACTCGCAGAATCGCCGAGAGTCTGGCTGACTAGTCAGTCGCGTCGTAAAAAGGAATATATAGATAGATAGGATTGTTTTTTAATCGTGTTTCAATGTTCATTCGAGCTATACGCATATTAACTGATACGATAATACATCAGGGATGAGGAAGGTTGATTTGGGAAGAAACGCCGCAGAATTTGCGTGGAAGGAGAGTGAAAAACAATTTCGACCCTCAACTACACACCACCCGACCGGAATTCAAACCTCAATCCATCAGTCAGTCATCGGCCGTCCAGTTAATTGCAAGAGTGATGCCTTAGAACATTCTACCTCCGATGCGGGTAAGATACGAATCAATTGATACAGAAAACCTATTTGCGGAATGATCGGATGAAGAACGCGCTGTTGATAAGAAATGTACTTGCATTTGCGGGAATGGAGTGGAAAAAACCTTATAGAAACAACCTCAGTCCAGTCAGCAGAGATTCGAACCCCAACCCTCCCATCACTGGCGATTCGATTTATTACAAAGGGATACTTTAGACCAGGAGGCATGAACCTTTTTAATATCACGGGCTATTTTGGGCTAAAAAATATTAATTGGCGGGCCAGTTAAAAATAGATACCAAGCTAAACATTTTCAACTTTATATTTCTCACATAGTAATTAGTTTTTAGTCTATTTTTATGAACACACTTTGTTTGTTAAATCTTTTGCAAGAAAGATAAAATGACCGGTGGGCCATAGGTTGCAGACCATAGTGGCTAAGACCAGGATTTCCCAAAGTTTTTTAGGCCCAAGGAACCCTTGCACCAGAAAGAATACATGCTGGAGCCGCTCATAAAATTTTTACACACCAATATTATGAACATTCAGTAGCGACAGCTGTTAAATTTAATAAATAAAAAAACAAATGGAAACTATAACATGTTATGACTGCACCTTTGACAAATATTGTTTTTGTTTGTTAAGATTTGAAAAAAATTGGTAATCCTAATTACTGATGCTATCAAAAAGTGTGAAAATCAAATAAAGAATATTCTAAAATTGCCTCACGAAGCTTGAGATAGCTATAGCCCAAGTGCTCCGTAGAGCACAGTTTGAAAAACGGTGGCTTAGAACATGTGACCATCAATAGGGTGAGTTACTAACCAATCGATCCATAAAACTATTTTTCTGCAAAGAGTAACCAACAAATCATGAAATGTGAGACCACTCAATGAGCGGCGTTGAGAGTCAGAAAATAACTCTTCAATTCATTCAGTCGAGACTGTTGTCTTCAATCGAATCTTTCTATCCCTAGCCTTATAAGAATGGGAAACAATTTGCCCCGAGCAGGAAAAGAGAGCAAGTTATTAATAATTTGTATTTACCCAGCTTTCCTCCGCTTCGCTCCATAGAAATACAGATGAGTAAACCCCAAGGGCTCAACGTCAGTTATTGAACTTTCCCTCCCCTACTTCTCAAACAGATATATACGTGTCTGTTAGGTTGGTTAAATTTATCAGCAATTGATTGAGCTCTTGTAAAAATAATTTTCTAACAAGTGTAAACGTTATCTCCCGACAATAGCTTGTTTAAGGCTTCCGCCTCGTTCAGTAAGAAAGTATCAATTTCTGTCAGGCCACACGACTTGAATACACAGTAACTGTTTAGTTTTCCGGAACTACAGTAGCCCCGTGGCTTCTTTGGTGCTGAGTGACAGTTCACAGCTGACTTTTGACAGTCAACATTTAGGTATATACCTAAATTTTGACCGTCAGAAGTGACAGCTGCTAAACACATGTTTTTAGAGATCCTTTGGTTCGGCGTAGGGATACATAATTTGGTCTGGTAACTTTTCAAAGCCTTTAGCTGTCAGCTGTGAGCTGTCAGTCAGCACCAAAGAAGCCATGGGGCTACTGTACTTCTCTATTCTGTCAAAACTTTTAGATCTACTCCCCTTCGCCCTTCACCTGTACGACACTTTGTCATGTTAATAAGAAAGAGGGGAAAGAAAACTATCAAATTTATTACCTCAAGGATGTTTGTTTTTGTTTGTCCCTGTGTCTCACTACCTGTTCAGATTATACCAGGGATGTGCAAAATTAATTACAGGAGGGCAGGCCAAAAACTTTGATTAATATACTTTTCTTTAAAATGTATTTTCTTACTATGATAAATAACTTAGTGGCTTAGTATGTTTTTAAGTTCGTTCAGAAGATTTATATCATAGGCTGTGAGATGTGTGGAGTTATGAAATAGTCTAGCTTTCAGCATGTTTTCATAATCTGGGCTGAAATTGAGAGTGATTCTCAAGAGAGAAGACAGATGATTGTCAGTAGGTCTGTTTCTCAGATAACTTTTCCTGAGTTCCATGGTTGAAAAACAACTGTTCGAGTGTACGTATGTATGCAAACATTGACATGTATTTTTGAACATGATTTATCAAGTTTTAAAATGATTATTTTGGCATGGTTTTAATAAAAGTACAGTTTTGTTGTGTTTAAAATGTGTCTGCTTCACAACGCAACACATTTTAATTATTTATCCCGCGGACTGGATTCAACACACCGGCGGGCCGTAATTTTCCCATCCCTGAGCTATACGCTTATATGATGATTACTCTAATGGGGTAGATGAGGAAGGAGACATTTTATAAATAATTTACCCGCATTTGGGTGGAGGGAGAGTGGAAAACCATTTAGGAAAGACCAACCTCAGTAGAACCAACTGGAATTTGAGCCTTGATATCCCAGTCTTCAGCAGGCCAGTCTAACACGAGAGTGACGCCTTAGACCATTCAACCATTGAAGAAGGTTTATTTAAATATGAAGAGGAAAACTCGCAGATAATCTTCAAATATCTTAGTTTTTGTTGTAATTCTATCAAAAAATTACTGTATTAGTTAGAGGAAGGCTAAATACACAGCCCTTTTTCATCAAGCTTAGTAGAATAGCTCCGCAAATGTGATTAAAAAGTCTTTAAAAATGAGCTCATGTTACATTTTCACATTCTTTTTCTATTGATTGAATTCAAATTATGTGATTGTTGAAAAAGCGCCTTGTTGGAATCTTTCGACTTTATTTTGACGTGAGCCATATTTAGAAATGAAGCATTGTACAATTAAATATTGCGTTAGATATGAACGTCTGCACGGCACTTTTCTCGCTTACCTAGATGTCCTCCTTAAGCCCAGTTTAGTCTGCACCTAGAACAACATACTTAATAATTACGCATGCACTCACCAAGCGAGATATTAGCAGACAGCTTCAGCCTTTTGTGAAATGATTTGAAATAACTCGTTGAATGGAAAGTGCGTGTGACGTTATTGTTGTGTTTTGATTTCTTTATGACACGGTAACAGTATTGTAAAACATTAATCCTGATATTTATCTTAATGATCTGTCTTGAAAATTAAATCTGTCGGTAGGCAGATGTTTTTAGTTTGTGTTTCAAAGCATCAAGGGGTCAACATACATTTCTGCTAACGTCTGAATTGCTGCAACATTCAAACAAATTATTCTCCCAATTATTTTAGACGGACGTGTGAATCATGCTTGTATATATCCGTAAGGTTATATGGGCTCTTTAAGTGTTATGTGGGGTGGAAGAAAAGGCGAATTAAAGGCAGTATTTTTTGTAGTTTTTATGGCAAAACATTCTTTTGGCCAAAATAAATAAAATATGTATCCAGTAGAAACACAAAGTTTAATTTTATTCACATGGGGATATCAATAGTTGTTGAATATCTGTTAAAGGTGTCCTGAAATTGAATGCCCACTTTTTTATCTCCAATTAAAAAGTTGCTCGTCTAACGGTTGATATCACCATGCGAAGAAAATTTAACTTTATGTTTCTGCTGAAGCAATATTTTATTTATTTTGGCCAAAACATGTTTTTCTATAAATCTGTAAGAAACACTGACTTTTTCTCCGGTTACCTACACTTCCAACTTAAGTGATTACTGTCGAGTTCTTAATATATATATATATATTTCATTTGTAAGCTCTTTTTAATCATCTTCAGTAACCATGTACTGTTCTGTGAATTACTTTGTGTGGTTACTCAACGCATTCGAGCGTTCATGACTACTTTGACCTTTGAACTTAAGGTTACCGTGGGAAATGGAGGACTCTAAACAGGTTCCGTTGCAAAATAGTTATATCAATGCTTGCAATAATGCAAGATTCACTACCGGATCATTGTTTTAGTATATATTCATCTGGTCTCTGAAATAGGACTGTAAACTGATAATGAAAGGCAGCTTGAGTTTAAAAACAATTAACATTCAGGACGCTGACAAAAGAGTCCTTAGATCCACCCCAAGCAATCAACCTAATATATCACCCATAGTTTGAAGTTCGAGCTTATCTCCATTCGAATGCAGGGGATAGGCTTATTTTAAAATCAGCCCTTTCAATCATCTTCCATTAAGAGAACATTTCACCACCGATTAACCGTTTTGTTTTTGTACAAAAACACTCAAACCAGAAAAAATATTCTTAGTTTGACTACAGAGAAATTGGAATAAGTTTGAATATTTAGTTTTTTAATTTAATTTTGCTATTTTTTTAAATATAATAAAACGATTGCAATGATCTAAATTCTACTGTCTAAAAAATTAACAATTTGGTTTGAGCTGTAATATTAACATAAGCTATGCGTTATCCAAGGGGTGAGTGAAATGGGGCTATTTATTTTTTTGTATTGCATCTTACTACCCTTTCGGGTTGTATACACCTATGTACTAATTAGGCACTCTAAAATGTTAGGGATGAGAAAGTTTGAATTTAGAGGAAGTATACTTGCATTTGCGTGGAGGGAGGGTAGAAAACCATTTAGAAAAACTACCCTAAGTATACCTGACCGGGATTGAACCCCAATCTCCCCATCATCGGCAGTCTAGTATTGCGAGAGTGACGCCTTAGACCATGCCGTCACTGAAGCGGGTTTACAGGCAATTCACATTGCTGTTAATCACTAGATACATTACTAGATTGTCAGTAAGGAAATTTGATTTATTGTCAGAATGTTTTTATTATTTGAAAAGCTTTGTTCTACTTCACACAATGTCAAGAGACAAAATTTCAAATTCCAAAAAGTTACCTTTCTCCATCAGTACTATGTTGTTTCAGAAGAAAATTCAGACTGCAAGAAAAAAAAAAAAAAGAGAGAAAGAGGACAAAGTTGAAAAAGATGCGCCAAGGCTCTTATTCTTTAAACAAAATAGGTAATTATAGGCACTAGAAAACTAATATAGTGTACTCGTAATAACATGAAATGCATATGTTTCTCGACTATGTTTAACTATCAAGGAAAATAAAAGGAATTTAGGCAAAATCCACTCTCCCTAGTAGACCTATTGTTTCTAGAGTGCTCCAAAACTACAAAGAATATGCAGCCGCATGACACATATTGTAAAAAATGTAAATAGTCGTTTAACCAGTTGTCTAGAAAGTTGATAAGAGTGTATCTTTAAATACCAGGTATTGTACATATATCAAGAGTTTATATACAATTTCTTTTAGCTCACGACGAAATGTTGAGATAAAGCGTTTACGTACTTTCCAATCCTTGGTGAACGGGGCTATCTGAGACGCATGAGTCATTAATTAGGCTAATTCCTTGGTGTTCAGTCTCTTGCTAAGGTGCGGTGGGCAGAGTTTTATTAGAATTGTTACAGGGGGGTGTAGTAGAGGCGAGAGAAACACGCTTCTATAAACACTTCATGCAGCGCTAAATAAGATTCACTTCTTTCCCGCTTCAGCCACATTCAACAAATCTTCAGATTGTTTGTTATTATTATTATTATTATTATTACTGCGTCTTACTACTCGTTCGGGTTATACGCACTTACGCTAATGTGTAATGGCAGGGTGATTGTGAGATGAAATGGAGGACCTACAGTTTAACGTGGAATCCGAACCACGGTGGAGGCCTGGCATTCCCCACATTCACAAGATGTCTTGTAAGAGGTGAAGGAAGGGTTTGGTAATCAGATAAATCTGTGCCGGGACCGAGGATTGAACCCCGGCTGCCAGCACAGAAGTCTGACACCTTATCCCTAGACCGCCAGGTCACCGTTTGTTAATAATAAAAGGTTTTGTTTAAGGATTTATTACTCTTTTTTTTTGCACCGCGTCCTACTTACTACATGTTCAGGTTATACGCATGGGTACTAATTACGCTAGTAATTTAGGGATTAGGAAGGTTGAATTTAGAGGAGGTGTACACGATTTTACATAAATAGAGAGTGAAAAACCATTCAGGCAAAACCACTCTCAATCCACAGGAACGGGGTTTTTGAATCTCGATCTTCCTGTCATTGGTAGCATATTCTATTGCGAGAGTATGGCCTTAGGGGGCTTTCAAGTATTACGTAAACACATTTTTTTTTTTGCTATTTTTAACCCCTGCTCCCTCCTGTAAGCAAAAATAAGCAAATGCCTGACACCTAACCCCCCTCTTGCTTACGTAAAATTAGTCAACCGTTTTCATTTGTTCAAATGAATTACCATTCTTTTTTTTTCATGCCATTTTACATATAGCCCAAACAAGTAGTAAAATGCGACGATAAAAAAAAGGAAAGTCATGTCATTTATAAATTGCTGGTAATTATTAACATAGAGTTGTAAATTAATATTGTGAACTAATTGACAATTAGCACTGCTATACAATTAGTTTAAATGTATTGAATAGGTACAATGTAAACAAGTTATAAAATTATAAGAGTTTAAAATTTTAATTTACTTTTATTTGAAGTTATAAAAATGTACTATTAGTGAATATATAAATATTATATATATAATATATATTATATTATAAATATATATTTTTACACACCATAAACTCCATTTAATCCGATGAGCAAGGTCCTTGAATACACGTCCCAACACTTTCAATTGTTATGTTTCTATTTGGGGGGGACTAGTTCACTCAAGCTTTGGCTTACTTTTATAGGATTCTCCACTTCTTCCTCGTTTAGTCACTCAGCAGCTTCATTGCTGCCCAAAGTCCAAGTGGCTTGTAATGCGCCCACCCTCAATTTTCCCCGCCTTTCTCTGTCTTAAGTAAGCATTTTTTCTGACCCCCCTCTCCCCTTGTCAACAAAAATAAGCAAAGCTAGAACCCCTTCCACCCCTAAGGTGCTTAGGCTTACGTAATACTTAAACGGCCCCTTAGATATTAATTGAGGCATTTAATGTGCACTTTCCGAACAGAGTGATTAGTTCATCACACGACTAATAAACTAACCTAAACCCAGAACCTCTCAATACCCAGTCTCCAACCAGCTGTTAATCTATTACTATAAAAGAGGGAAAGCCACATTTCACCAATGATAGGTTTTTGGAAATGCCGGGGATCGAACTCAAGACTCTTAACATAGTAGACAGACACGCTACCGACAGAGCTAAGGTGACAGTTAAAAGATAAATTGATTAGACAAAACCTTTTGGAAGGTGTTGATTAATTATAGGTAAGAAATCTTTTACAAACTAGAAACATTTGTTCTATTATTATTATTATTATTATTATTATTATTAGTACCACGTCTTACTACCCGTTCGGGTCGTACGCACTTACGCTAATGTGTAATGGTAGGGTGATTGTGAGATGAAATGTAGGACCTACAGTTTTAACGTGGAATCCGAACCACGGCGGAGGCCTGGCATTCCCCACATTCACAAGATGTCTTGTCAGAGGTGAAGGAAGGGTTTGATAATTAGATAGATCTGTGCCGGGACCGAGGATTGAATCCCGGCCGGCAGCATAGAAGTCTGACACCTTACCCCTAGACCGCCAGGTCACCATTTGTTCTATTAGATGAACAAAACAGATTCTATCTGTACAACCAATTATTTAAGTCTCAGTTATATACTAATATTTTAAAAATTGCAAACAATATTTTTTTCAATACCATATCATACATTTTACCTTGTCTTACTACCCACTCGAGATGGGTGCATTTAATATACTATTGAAGTTAAGATGAGGAACATGAAATATAAAATAAATATATCCACATTTGCGTGTGTGGAGGGGTGGGAAAGGAATTATTCAAAAATCTCTCTTAGAAACCAGAATGGGATTCAAACCCCGACATCCTCGTCACCAACAAACCAAACTAAATGAGCCAGAAATTTAGCCCATGCTAACCTTGGGGGGTACCTTTTACTAATTAGTAATGTGATAACATATCAACCTGTTTTTTAACACCACCTCTTACTATCAATTTGGGTTATACGATTATGTACTAAGTACTCTAATGTTTTAGTGGTATTTGCGTGGAGATAAAGTGGAGAACCATTTAGGAAAAACCACCTTCAGTGCACTTGAACAAGGATCGAACCACGATCTCCCCATCATCGGCAGTCTTGTCTATTGTGAGAGTAGCGTCTTAGACCATGCGACCACTGAAGCGGGTTCAATCAACCTGTTCATCAAACCGTATTCAAAGAGGTATCGTCCGAATTTTCAAAAAGGAATCAATAATTGACAGCTAGAAAAGTTACTAGATCTACTTAATAAGTCAATTCATGCTATAACCATCTACCAATTTTAATAATGATATCAATACCTATAATATAGGTACTATTAATAATACAGAACACATTTATCAATTCTAAGCGTAAAAAAATATATTTGTATTTTCTAAAAGGCCCTCTCAATAACATCCTTGACTCCTGGCTAAATAGCCATTCGAAGCTCAAACCCACAAATGTGTTTTGATTGAAAACTTTGTCTGTGGATGATGTAACGTTTTGAAGGCATTGAAGTGTCGCATAGCCAGTTAGAGAGAGAGAGAGAGAGAGAGAGACGAAACCACTGGCCTTGGCCTTGTAGTTAGTTAGTTAACTCTGGTTATTACTACCGTGTAAAAAACATCACAACTCCATCTCTCTTATTTCTTTCTCTCTGTGTCTTTACGACACGTTTTCTTCTCCCGCTTTGTCTTTATTCGTCAGACACTTCAAAATACTGTGAATGGTAAATATATCACGAAGCATGTAGCCATAATGAAGGGAAATAGTTGTTCAGTTTTTTTTTATCAGCTACGCGTCTTACTACCCGTTAGAGCTATACGCCTGCGTACTAATTACTTAGGAACAAGGAAGGTTGAGCTTAAATTAAGTGTACCCGCATTTGAGAGGAGGGAGAGTGAAAAACAATTTATAGAAAAAAACCTCAGTACACCTGACATCAGATCTCGCCGTCACTCTTTAGTGTGTGTCTATTGGCTCGCCAGGCCTCCACCGTGGTTCGGATTCCACGTTAAACTGTAGGTCCTTCATTTCATCTCACAATCCCCCTACCATTACACATTAGCGTAAGTGCGTATAACCCGAACGGGTAGTAAGACGCGGTGCTAATAATAATAATAATAATAATAATAATAATAATAATCTATTGGCTCAAAGTCCCTCGGGCAGGGTTTTGCGGTGTTGCAATTCCTCGCTGAACGAAACACGACACATTCATCAGTGTATTGCAATCTTGCTGTTAGCTGTATAGTTGTGGCTCCACAGGATGTTTGTTACCTCCCTGTTAAACCTGCATCAGGGGTATTGTCCTTGTTCACACTATTAATGACTCAACTTTCGAGTGACACGGACAAAATGACGATACGAAATATTTAAGGTGCGACGAAATGGAACGCAAGTATAACTCTGTATTTTTATAGTTTTTATGAAAAAAGCAAACAAATATTTTGTCCAAAAGATATACAATAAGTTTATTGCTTAAGCAGATACTTTTAGCTTAATTTTATAAACATAATAATCAACAGTTTTTTTTAATATCTGTTCAAATTATTGCGTAATTTACCAGAAATTTTTAATGTTATTTAAAATGTTTCTGACGCGCAAGGTCCAAATCGCAATAGATTAGTCTGCCGAAAACGGGAAGATCAGATTTCAAATCCCGGTTGGTTTACTAATGGTGGCTTTCCCTAAAAAGTTTTACACTTTACCTCCACGCGAATGTGGAGACACTTCTTCTATATTCAACCTTCCTAATCCCCAATACATTAGCGCCAATAGTAAATTTTTGTATAGCCCAAATGGGTGGTAAAACGCGGTGATAGAAATGTTTATTGGCAAATGTTAAGATAATCAAGTCTTGTAGATTATGGTGGTCAGGACATGCAGCGTGTTTGGGAGACTCTAGAGCCATGTTCGTGGTATTGACTGGCAAACTGAATGGGAAGACACCATTGGGATGACCTAGACGCAGATGGATGGATAACATTAAAAGGGACCTGAAAGATACAGGGTGTAATGAGGTGGACTGGATAAAACTAGCTCAACATAGGGATAGGGTGTAATGAGGTGGACTGGATAGAACAAGCTGAAGATAGGGACAGGGCGTAATGAGGTGGACTGAATAGAACTAGCTCTGGATAGGGAAAGGTTGTAATTAGGTGGACTAGATAGAACTAGCTCAAGATAATAATAGAGTGTAAGGAGGTGGACTGGATAGAACTAGCTCAAGATAATAATAGAGTGTAAGGAGGTGGACTGGATATAACTAGCTCAAGATAATAATAGAGTGTAAGGAGGTGGACTGGATAGAACTAGCTCAACATAGGGATAGAGTGTAATTAGGTGGCCTGGATATAACTAGCTCAAGATGGGGATAGGGTGTAATGAGGTGGACTGGATAGAACTAGCTCAAGATAATAATAGAGTGTAAGGAGGTGGACTGGATATAACTAGCTCAAGATAATAATAGAGTGTAAGGAGGTGGACTGGATAGAACTAGCTCAAGATGGAAAGGGTGTAATGAGGTGGAATTGATAGAACTAGCTCAAAATAGGGTGTAATGAGGTGGACTCGAAATAACTAGCTCAGGATAGGGATGAGTGGCGTAATTTTTAAAGGGTGGCAATGAGCTTTCGAGTTCCTAATGCCATAGAGAAAGTAGTTAGAGTGTAAATAATGGGCTTGTTTTGCTGTGTATTCAAAAGTTATAATACGGTATGTGAAATGTAATTTTCACAAATATAATTTGTTTATCCAAACTTTTTGTTGCATGTAATAACTAACAACCAAACTGTTGTTGAGCCTTTATTCAAGTAGGTATGTAATCATGGAATTAATTTCACCACACTGATACGAATTAATGAATTGCCGTTAGATTTATATCCATCAGTCCATAGACTTATTTTTGTTTGATCACGATTGTTTTTGTATAAATCTAACACGGTTAAACATTCTCAACTATAACTCAAAGTCGCTAATTATGATTTCACCTTGAACAAATTAACACAATTGAGAATATATTTGCAGTTTGAATTATTATTATTACAAATACAAGTTGAATCCTACTAAATAGCCATAAACAGCTTCCTTAATAAATGGAAATGTAAACCAACCATTTGCCCTTTTGTTAGAGCCCTAACTCTCTTGCACGATGTTTATATTTCATCCATTATTATTTGTACTTGTACTCAACGCAAATCAAATTATCAATCCCTTGGGACGCACCTAAAGTGAACTCCGGATCGGTCATGTCACACCACGAGGCCACAAGCATTAAAAAAATACAGCGAATAAAGTGTTTAGCGAGGAAAATCAAACACAAAGCATAGATTAACAATCATAAATGAAAATGGTCCAACTTTTAAATGAGATGAAACCCTTTGAAAATAATTGTTTAAAATACTTGGCAAAAACAAAAGTGCACACGCTTTTTGTTGATTTTTGTGTCTGTATAGAACTTAGATTTATTCAACATTTAAAAAAATATAGAATAGCTACATCTATACAAACTCTATGTTTTCATTTTTTCCCCCCTAAGCACCACGTATTACTACCGGTTCAGGTTATACGAATATGTACTATTTACACTAATGAGTTAGACATGGGGAAGGTTGAATTTAGAAGAAATGTAACTGCTTTTACGTGGAGGAAAAATGGAAAATAATTTTGAAAAAACCACCCTCAATATACCCCACCAGGATTTGAACCCTGAGCTCCTTGTCATCGGCGATATAGTTTAACACTAGAATGAAGCCTTAGACCATGCAGCCACCGAAGTAGGTTTGCTATATTGATCAAAACAATCCTTATGTAGAATTTTTTATCTTGGCGAGAAGTGAGATTTTTTTTAAAGATCAGACTGACAACATTTTTTATAGTAAATCTATAAACGTTATTCAGGGGAAAAATTTTTCACCGTGAGAGTATGGCTAAGTAGGTTCAAAATTTTATGAACTTTTACCCAACCTGACCAGAAATGACTCTTTTTTAAAACCAAGAGACACAAAAAAAAATCAAAATAAGAAATTCTATTTATGACACTAGCGTAATCGTGTATCTAATCCCCCTGTTAATCTGGGTTGCGATATGGGCTCGTGTGAAATCGAATAATTATTAAAAGATGTTCACGTCATTTTTACAACAAAATGTCAATGTTTTCAAGCAAGTTTTGGAAAGCATGACTGGTAACACTCTAGGAAAAGGCAAAATTGGCACGTGATATTATTTCCTTACTACGTGGCATACACTACTGTTTATTTTTTTATCACCGCCTCTACTAAGCATGATAATAATTACTCTAACGGGGTAGGGAAGAGGAAGGAAGCATTTTAGAGGTAGCCTATCCGGTATTTGCGTGAAGGGAAAGTGGTAACCCATTTAGGAAAAACTACCCTAAGTAGACCCGACTGGAATTTGAAACCCAATCTTCCCACCATCAGAAGGTCAGTCCAACACCAAAGTGACGTCTTAAACCATTCGGTCATTGAAGCGGATCATACATTACTCTCTTAAGTTTTTTTTAATGGACTAACCTTGATGGCGTATATATACTATCTCTTTGTTTCCCAAACGTTTTGGAAACGTGACCCAATTTTAGAACGACACTTAAATGATCATAGTCGGTGAGCTGGTGGTTTAGGGGTAGGGTTTCAGACTTCTGTGCTGGCGGCCGGGGTTAAATCCTCGGTCCCGGCACAGATTTATCTGATTACCAAACCCTTCCTTCACCTCTGACAAGACATCTTGAGAATGTGGGGAATGCCAGGCCTCCACGGTGGTTCGGATTCCACGTTAAACTGTAGGTCCTCCATTT
Organism: Timema shepardi; assembly: GCA_902151425.1. Taxonomy (NCBI): domain Eukaryota; kingdom Metazoa; phylum Arthropoda; class Insecta; order Phasmatodea; family Timematidae; genus Timema; species Timema shepardi. Next base: position 14,244 of record CABFVX010000250.1, on the reverse strand, counting down.
CATCTTACAATCACCCTACCATTACACATTAGCGTAAGTGCGTATAAGCCGAACGGGTAGTAAGACGTGGTGCTAATAATAATAATAATAATAATAATAATAATAATAATAATAATAATAATAAATGACCATAAAGTTGGGGAGAGATAATTTAATTATTTGTTTTTACTTAAATTTTTATTGAATATATTAGAAACACCAAAAACCTTTCACACCACAAGCTAATGTAGATAATTTCAAGAGAAATACCATAGAACTTCTGGCTGTTGACTTGTAGATCTCCGGTTCGATTTCCAGCTGATACCGAGGGATATTTCTCAAAAGATGAGTAATTCCCATGATCACCAGGGTTTGGTTAGTTAAGCCTAAGTTAGTTTAAGATCTTAATTGGCTAATTCCCGTCATTTTCACTATCACTATCCTCTCATCTCATCGGTACATGGAAAGTACCTCCACGGAAAGGATGTAAGATTAGTACAATAGCGCCTCTGGGCATTAGTACTGGCTAATCTTTCCGCAAACTGAACTACAGATTAATGTATCCTAGACAAGGCATTATTGTTAATTATTATCTTGTGTGGAGATCATTTTTCGTAATGTTTGGCTGATCACGAAGTGCATTATTGTCCTTCAGGTCTGTCCGGTGAGATGGTGCGGCTGGATGTCGGAAAGTGTCTTAAGAACACCTAAAACTATATCTTTATCAATCATAGTTTTTATAAACACGCAAAATACGACGAAACATGTTGATGGATTGTGATTGTGGTTAGTCCTCTCAAGAATAATGGTGTCTCCGTGTTACCCTCTCAAGGTTAAAACTGTTTGTTTGCATGTCAAGCAGTCCGACAATGGCGTCGTGTAGTGTACAGAACCACCGGCGCAGCGCTAAGTGTCATGTAAACACCTCGTACACTGATTATCAAGGTACGGGAGTTCTCAAGATTCTCTCACTCAAACACAGTTGAGCCGCAAGCATTTCATTTCGGCGGGACACTCAGTTCAGATAACATGGAGACACCCTATTGTACTCGGTACAGTCTGGTTTTCGGCTTGGATGTTACTAGGAGCCGTATGCAAGAACTTGACTAAGTGGACGCTTTGTTGACACTAGCGTGGGTCTACTTACGTCATAATATGTTGAAAGGTGGAGCGATAATGTGCTCGTGACCACACTATCGGTCCACTGAGCATTCACTATACGTTCTTGCATACCGCCCTAGATCTACTTTCTCGTATTCATACATCAAGTCACTTTATCCGCAGACATAACTTTTCATAGATATTATCAATACCCACGAAATAGCACTGGATAATGTCCAACCCTCTCTCTCAGTTGTTAGCGTGTCTGCCTACCGAGCTGGGGGTCTTGAGTTTGGTTCCCGCTATGACAGAAAATTGTATCATTGGTGAAATGAGGGAGCCGGGCAAAACATGATAGCCCTAATTTTATGAACAAATATGTTAACAGTGATTTCTAGTGGGTTACCTCTTGAACTAAAAGCGGTTTTTATATACAGTCAAGACCTTGAGGCTAGCTAATATAAACAAATATTTTATTTATTTTCTAAATCAAGATTTCAGTATTTCATACAAGTTTAAATAGTGAATATATTACATTTAAATCTATGAGGCTTATCATGTTTTTGGTCTGAGCTCCTCAAATGTGGGCTTACCCTTTCACAATGATGAATTAACGACCGATGACTGGGTGTTATGTCTATTATATATTTAAGTTAGTTTATAATTAGGGTGCCGATATAATTATTCGGTTCAGAAAGTGCCTTTCCAATAATAAAAAATAACACTATCAATATAGCAAGATGTTCTCGATTTTGGTTCGTCTAACCTCAATGGAGACCTTACTATGAATAGAATCAGGCGTTCTGACCTTTCACCTATCCTCAATGGAGACCTTAATCTGGACAGAATCAGGCGTTCTGAGCGTTCGTCTAACCTAATTGGAAACTTTACTCTGGACAGAGTCAGGCGTTCTGACCGTTCGTCTACCCTCACTGGAGACCTTACTCTGGACAGAATCAGGCGTTATGACCTTTCGTCTAACCTCATTAGAGACTTTATTCTGGGCAGTCAGGCGTTCCAACCGTTCGTCTAACCTCATTGGAGACTTTATTCTCGGCAGTCAGGCGTTCCAACCGTTCGTCTAACCTCATTGGAGACTTTACTCTGGACAGAGTCAGGTGTTCTGACCGTTCGTCTAACCTCATTGGAGACGTTACTCTGGGCAGTCAGGCGTTCCAACCGTTCAGGCAGTCAGGCGTTCTGACTGTTCATCTAACCTCGGCGGTTATTCCGAGGAGGTAAACTAATTTATACTCGACTTGAGTAAAAAAGTTCCATGAGACAGCAAGTTTGTTCAAACAAACAAGATGTTTGGTAAAAAGTGGTTTTAAACTTATCCGAGTCATAGTCACACCAACACGTCATATTAGTATTACGAAGGTGGCCGAGCGGCCTAAAGCGTTGTTATTACGTACCAGGGGATCACAGTGGGGTGTAATTATCATCAGTCATTTCAAGTTGATGAAAAAGTGTATTTTTTGGTGTCATCTTGAAAGTTGGGGTCTGTACTACATTTTTGGTCCGAGTGTACAATGATCAACCCCCATTGGGGTACCAGGGTACCCGGGCCTATTGTCAAATAATTGTATGAAGTTCAAAATGCTCTTAACCTTTTAATGGATAATCCGATTTAAATGTTTTATGTACGAAGAGTTTTTTGTGATGTAGCATCGCAATTTATACATATTTTACTAATACAGTTCAATATTAGAACTGCATAAGCATTAATTCATCAAAAACATGTTATTTACAGAGACTTTTCAGTATTTATTTAATAACATTTTATTTTATTTTTTATGAAACATGTTAAAGGCATAGTAAGCAGTTTAAATGATATTTTAGTTTTGGTTTAATTTCTGACCTTTACCTTGAGTACAATAAAGCATAGCATGGCCAATATATTACTTAAACAATAAATACATGAATATATGAACAAGTGTAGAAAAAGCATAAAAAAGCTAAGAGTAACTAATTGTTGAGATAATTTTAACTTTTTTAAAAACAATTTAACTACTAATGGCGTTTGCATTTGCGCAAACGTGTGCAAGCACGAATCTAGCAATTGTTAAATGGGGAAGGGGTGTGGGGGTCACACATATATATTGAATGGAGAAACATTTCACCTTCCATCCACGATTCGTCCTTTCGCCCATTCTGAGTTCAATCCCAGCTTCACCCCCACAAGTAATTATCCTGTACTTCTCCAGAAATTAATATACAACCTCATTGGTCGCCGCTAAAACCCTCACTCTCCACCTTCATTAGTCTAAAAATAATCCAACATTCTACCTAAGGGGGGCACGCACCCCCTTAAATTCGCACTTGAACGTGTGTATTTAAATTTATCCTTCATACATTTACAGGATGAACATTTATTTGTGCAAGCACATTTTACATCGAGTTTAAAAACATCCTTGACAAGGGGCAACGTTTTCCATATAGGAACAAGCTTGCCTTCTTACTGTATCTATCCATGATTTGTGGGGTTCTCGATAGGTGTCAATGGATCATGAGCTGTGTTACAGATGCTCGCTTGGTGCATACTCCTTTTTACATGCCGATAAAAGGCATTACTTCTAGGGGGTATTCTATCCACATCCCTAGTCTTACGGCAGAATAGATGCATTCGAATGAAGTCACTGTTGTAGTTTTCTGTAATAGATTCATTTGAGTAAAGACTGCAGGCAAACTGTAAAGCTACATCTCTCAACTTTGGTGACACATGAAACGGGGTGCTAGTGGTAGTTGAAAATTCTTCCATGAGTGATGGAACTCGATATTTCGTCTTGAAGCAGAACCTCTTACCCTTGAATTTGAAAGAATAAGGGCTGTCTGATCCAGTGAATCCATGGAAGTGACCCATAGCTTCACAAGTTGTCTCGCCTAAGCTTGCTCCTATGATATAGAGATAGATACTTTTTGTTGTTTTCCCTGCTTTAAATGAAACCCAGATATCTGCTAAAGGATTCACTGCAATTGGTGAAAACTACTCAAAAGTATTACAACAACATCTGTGTCCCCAGTATATACCATCGCAAGTGTTGAATCTTCGAGGGCGTGAAGAAGATGAACGACACGAGTTTCTGCCTCTTAATGATTGCATGGTCCCATAGGAGAACAATGTACTGCAGAAAGGACTCGATCCCCTAATGTGATATAAACTAATTTTCCACCTGTGATGACTGCTCGCATAAGTTCTGCTGGAAAGAATGAGAACTGTTCATTCTTGTTTTATTCATCTGCCAAAACTTCATGCGATTTTCCTGAGACTTTGGCAAGACGAGACACACGTTTTCTTGTACCAATTCTCCTTTTATTGACAATGCACAATACTGTTCCCAGATAATATCCACTATTGTGGTTCCTTTCCGATGTCCTGCTTCAAATTCTTCCTGGATAGTATCTGGAAGATTTTTAGGTCTCGGATAAAGACAGGAACCCGACGAGCATAATTATGGTGACCCAGGGCAAAGAAGGGGGGTACAAACTTTAGGAAAGTATCAACCATGAGTTTGAACCTTTGCTCTAGATGTGCCAGTATGAACATGAATATTATTGGTTCGTACTTATTACTAAGCAGCCAGAATTGCACTATTGGTTTGTCTTTGGAAACAACTGTGATCCAACCCTGAAACGTGATTTCGATTCCACACTTTTCATAAGCTTGTTTCAGAAGGTTGTCAAGCACCACAACAGTATCTTGTTGAGAATATTGTGCTCTCAATGGATCAGATGCTCTCAAAAACTATATAGCTGCTGCCCATGTCTTTGTGATTCCTCCTTCCAATAGGAATGATGGCCATCCATATTATAGTAACAGATCTCCCATTCTGGCCTACAAAGTCATTAAGTGGTTGATTTACTACTAATACTCGAGGCTGTTGGGGGTTGAGGTACTCAAATGTTTGTTTTACTAGTTGCATTTCATGTCGGATAATTCCTGTCGTGGCTGCTTTATCATGAAACAGAGGTAGGAGGCCTTCAAGGAATTTTTCTGATGACTTAATGCTTAATACTTATACCGTCATAATATTGAACTGTATTGATAAAATATATGTAAATCACTATTCTACACCACATAAAAACTCTTGGTACGAAAAACATTTAGATCTGACGATCCATTAAAATGTTAGAGCATTTTGAACTCCACACAATTATCGCACAGTGGGCCCGGCCCCCCTGGTACCTCAATGGAGTTGACCGTTGTACACTCGGACTAAAAAGTAGTACAGACCCCAACCTTCGAGATTACACAAAAAATAATTTTTTGCATCAATTTGAACTAAAATGTTAATTTTAACAATGCGTATAACCCCACTATCATCGTTGACGAAGAGATCGTAGCTCGAATCCCGACCAACTGTACCGAGAATAGTTCCTCTTGTGATTTCCACGGTGTTTTCACATCCTATTTTCACAGTCTGGGATTAGATATTTGACAACCGAGGTGTTTAAAAAAAATCATTAAAAAATTGTAAGGTAAACAGCTACACTTTATTGCTCCTTCACCTAGAAATGGAGATGTATACTCAAAACTATGAGAAGCAAAATAATATACATTGTTGCAGAAATATAATCAAAAACGATCACCACATTTGATTCAATTTTTTTTAGATTTTCGTTTAAAAAATAAAAGTCCTACATCTTTTAATTTATAAGTTATTTAGTTGAATTTTTCTATTTTTGCCCTTCAGTAAACTACCCTCTAATTTGGGGTTAGATATCTAATTTCAAAAAGACCTTGGGGTAATCCTATGAAAACCTTAGATATCAAGTTTTCGCCCGATCGGTAAAATAGTTTAGACTCTACTCTGAGAGACAGACAGATGGAAATTCAAAAATAACTTTTTCAGATATCTTGAAATGTTGAAATTCATCAAAATCTCGAGTTCAATATTTTTGACGATCACAATACTTTCTCTACCTGTAAGAGTGAGAAAGTAAAAAAGAGGAATCATACTGCATTGTTTGTTGGTTCATAATAAAATTCGTGTGCCACAAATAATCATAAGCCGCCCACATGTGGCCTGCGGGCCGCAAGTCGGTGTTCCTGAGGTAAAGCATTAAAAACTTTGACTTCAGTAGACTTCGAAGCAATCTCATGGGTCGCCGGGTAACGTTAGAAGACAAAACGTGAAATACGAGGTCAAACAGTTAATTAATTGCCGTACTGATATTTTTTTAATCCGTAAATAATTGTTAGTGGAAAGTGTCGGATGTCACAAGTGAAACAATGGCAGGAAGGGAGGGCTTGTTAGCAGAGGAACCTGGTTCCACCTTAGTGGGGATATTATAGGATGGACTTCTCTTTTTCTTGCTCAGCGTCTCCAGGTCTGCCACCACTTTATTATTACCAAAGCCCTGTGTTTTACAAGCTATTCAGAAGGAATTACAATTTTACCAGGCATCTTGGATTGAACATAAGTAATACAATTTCATCAAACTGACCTGTGGGAAGTCATGTGCCATGTTTAAAACATGTTGTTTATGATTGATGGGGAAATACATGTTCTATGGCTTCACAAACCTTGTAATAAGACATGAGTGCTTAATTTTCCAATTTACTTTTTCATCCATCAAAGAAATACATATTTCAGCTTTCAGTTAAATGTTCCGAAATAACAAATATTCCACTATTTGTACTAGATTTTGCAAGGTTCCCTGTGTTTTCACGGTTTTCCAGGTGCCTGGAAACCCTGGTATTATCAACCCGTCAGTTTTCAGCAGAGATGGTTGAGAACTGTTCACTCTAAGGAATAGCTCAAAGAGATTCATTTCACTTAAATTAAGCAGTTATTTTATCTAGTTACCCGCTCCGGTGGCCGCATGGTCTAACGCGCTACTCTCGCAGTATTCTAGAGTGCCGATGATGGAGAGATTGAGGTTCAAATCTCAGTCGGGTGTACTGGGGCTGGTTTTCACAAAATGGTTTTCCACTCTAGCTATATGAAAATTCAGCATATTTCATTCAATTATAAACTTTCTAATCCCTAAAAACCATTAGCGTAATTAGTACATAAGAGTATAGCCCGTGTGTGTAGTACGCGGTGACAAGAACTTTTTTTTTATCTTATTCAGTCGTTCGCCAACTACAGCTTGTAATTAAGTAATTCACCAGTGTTTGAACTACACGGGTGACCTGGTGGTCTAGGGGTAAGGTGTCAGACTTCTGTGCTGGCGGCTGGGGTTCAATCCTCGGTCCCGGCACAGATTTATCTGATTACCAAACCCTTCCTTCACCTCTGACAAGACATCTTGTGGATGTGTGGAATGCCAGGCCTCCACCGTGGTTCGGATTCCACGTTAAACTGTAGGTCCTCCATTTCATCTCACAATCACCCTACCATTACATATTAGCGTAAGTGCGTATAACCCGAACGGGTAGTAAGACGCGTTGCTAATAATAATAATAATAATAATAATAATAATAATAATAATAATAATGAACTACACCCACGCTAGTGATATCATTATATAAATATAAATATTGGGATAGTTGTGCTTATTGCTTGGAGCTGTGCTTATTTTTCTATTTGAGGTATTTAAGTTGGAAGTGTAGGGTAGGGTACGCGACAAAAAAGCCAGTGTCTTTGCAGTTTTTATAGCATAATTTTCTTTTTGCCCAAAATAAACCAAATTTGCTACCGTATAGACATAATAGTTTAATTTTCTCCATATGTTGATATCAACAGTTGTTGAATATCTGTCATGGGCATAGTGGTACTAAATGAGAATCTTTTTAAATGAAGAAAAAAAGCTATCATTAAATTCCAAGACATCCTTGACAGATATTCAATAACTGTTGATATAACCATATGAAGAAAATTAGACTATGTTTCTACTGGAGAAATATATTATTTATTTTAACCATCAAAATATTTTACCATTAAAAATATGTAAAAAACACTGCCCTTAACTCGTGTCCCATACACTCCCATCTTAACATGCAATTTCTGTACTGACTGATTACATCAACTCACGAGTAATAAACTAACAGACACAAAATCCGGCTCCACATCCATTAATTAAGCCTTGAGAAAGGAAAAAATCCCAATTTAAATTATGAACTTTTTTCAACCATACAGGGAATCAAACCTAGAATTCTTAAGATCAATTGGCAGACACACTATCCACTGAGCTAGGGATTCAGTCAAAATGAGTAATAAAAACAATAAACAATATAAAGCATCAATCTCGCAAAGACTCAACACTGAACAGATTATGGCGAGTAGATCAGGATTTAAATCCTTGTCGGGTCTATTCATGTTTTTTTTTTCTAAACGGGTTTCCTAATCTTTATCCACGCAAATGCGAGTATATTTCCTCTATATTATACTCTTCTCCTTCTTACAGTATTAGCCTGATTAACAATGCGTACAACCCAAAAGGGCGAAAAGACGCAGTTAGAAAACACGCTCTTTTTTTAAAAAAATTGCACACTTTATCTTACTTTGAGTGTTATTTTCTAATTAAAATCGTGTAGCGGTTGTTATTATTATAGATATTTTTTTAATAAACAAGTGAGCAAAGTTTATTATAAAGACATAATTGCCTAGTTTCTTTTGCATTTACCCAAATAATAAACTATATACATTATTAATTTACTAATTAAATTATTATTTAAATTTATTATATACATAAATATTTTAATCCAAAATTAAGCTAATAAAAACTATAAATAATAAATTATAATATCCCCAATGTTCTAAATTTGGCACCCACAATCCTGCCCAAGAATTTCCAAGGTGACCTTTGAAGACTAAAGGTTAGTAATATCCCACCCAACCTCTTCTGCCCTGAAACTCTTGTGGTTCTATTTCCTTCGTGAAATGTTATGAGAACGTGATATTGTGGTCAGATTTGAGCTATCAAGATGGCCTTATCTCGGTCACCTGCTGGAAACACTACATTCCTATAAGATAGACGTGGCTGACCCAAATACAACACAAATATACCTCATAGTGCATCTACAGTAACTGTGGTTTTTCTTGTGAGTCATAGTGCATCCACAGTAACTGTGGTTTTTCTTGTAAGTCATAGTGCATCCACAGTAACTGTGGCCTTTCTTGTAGGTCATAATCCATCCAAAGTAACTGGGGCCTTTCTTGTAAGTCATAGTCCATTCAAAGTAACTGTGGCCCTTCTTGTAAGTCATAGTCCAGCCACAGTGATTGTGGCCTTTCTTGTAGGTCATAGTGTATTCACAATAACTGTGACCTTTCTTGTAAGTCATAGTGTATTCACAATAACTGTGACCTTTCTTGTAAGTCATAGTGCATCTACAGTAACTGTGGCCTTTCTTGAAGGTCATAATCCATCCAAAGTAACTGGGGCCTTTCTTGTAGGTCATAGTCCATCCAAAGTAACTGTGGCCTTTCTTGTAGGTCATAGTGTATTCACAATAACTGTGACCTTTCTTGTAAGTCATAGTGCATCTACAGTAACTGTGGTTTTTCTTGTGAGTCATAGTGCATCCACAGTAACTGTGGCCTTTCTTGTAAGTTATAGTGCATCCACGGTAACTGTGGTCTTTCTTGTAAGTCATAGTGCACCCACAGTAACTGTGGCCTTTCTTGAAGGTCATAATCCATCCAAAGTAACTGGGGCCTTTCTTGTAGGTCATAGTCCATCCAAAGTAACTGGGGCCTTTCTTGTAGGTCATAGTCCATCCAGAGTAACTGTGGCCCTTCTTGTGAGTCATAGTGCATCTGCAGTAATTGTGATTTTTCTTGTGAGTCAGCGTATAGCCCGAACGGGTCGTAAGACGCGGTGCTAAATAATAATTCTTGTGAGTCAAAGTGCATCAACAGTAATTGTGGCCTTTCATGTAAGTCATAGTGCATCCACAGTAACTGTGGTTTTTCTTGCAATTCATAGTGCATCCACAGTAACTGTGGTCTTTCTTGCAAGTTATAGTGCATCCACAGTAACTGTGGTCTTTCTTGCAAGTTATAATACATCCACAGTAACTGTGGTCTTTCTTGCAAGTTATAATACATCCACAGTAAATGTGGCCTTTCTTGCAAGTTACAGTACATCCACAGTAACTGTGGCCTTTCTTGTGAGTTTGAACAGTTACAGAAACTCTTACTGGTGGGCATGTGGTATAAATTTCAAGTTAAACGTGTCTGGTTTGTCGGTGACTGAGAGGTTAGGGTTCAAATATCGGTAGAGCGTAATCATTTTTTCTTTTATTAAATTGTTATACACCCTTCCTTCTCGTCCAGGATGCTTGCGTATTTAGACTGATAAAGTAGAAATGTATGATTTGGAGGAACTCTACTCATATTTGTGCACAGGGAGAGCTGGAAAACAATATAGGAACAAAATAATATAAATCTCAGTACACCCAGCCAAGATTCAAACCCCAACCTTCCTTTAATAGGTAAACCAGACCAGACGAGCGAGAATAATGCGTTTATCAGCATGTCATTTATCATCTATGCGCGTTTCGACCGCGTTGAAAATATTGTTGGTTATTTTAACAGTTAATATAAACTGACTTCTCTTGTAAAATTTAAAAACACCTATTGGCGAGGCTTATAAATTATAGGACTATCTATCTACTTAAAAAGTGAAGTGATTTATTTCGAGAATGACTATCGAAGTTCTACACAACAGATTTTCATCATTTAAAGAAAATAGGTAATTTAAGCTTATACATCGAACGTATACAAAATAATAAATAAATAAATAAAACATAAAAATATTCAATGGGAGAGTTTTCTTATTTTAGATTTAAACTAAAATTAGAATATATATATCTCTACCTAAAATGATTGAATTTTCTTTTTATGCATCTATAATCTAAACGAAATAGTTGAGAACTGGCATTGCATAAATGGACGAGTGGACGCCTCATCAAGGAAGCTAGTTTTGACGACGTTATATAAGAATACATGTTTTGAACATAACCTAACCGCCACAATAAATACTACCGTGGAAGAGAGATCGGTGACTGACCTGTTATCTTAGTGCGGTCATGTTCAAATACCGGTTGGGAAGATCAAGTGAAGATTTAGAATGTGAAAGGATACCAAAGTCCATGTTAACAATTAAGAAGGTCTTAAATAATCCCTCTCTCATTGTCGATTAACCGGAGATTTAGAAACAAGATTAAGAAAACATCAGAAAAGAGCAGTTTTATGCATTCTTTTATTTAACAACAGTGAAATTAAGAACAGTTTAACTTTTTCTTAGTTTTCGAATATATATAGCCTATATATATTTTTTAAATATATTATTATTATTATTATTATTAGCACGGGGTCTTACTACCCGTTCGGGTTATACACACTTACGCTAATGTGCAATGGTAGGGTGATTGTGAGATGAAATGGAGGACCTACAGTTTAACGTGGAATCCGAACCACGGTGGAGGCCTGGCATTCCTCACATTCCCAAGATGTCTTGTCAGAGGTGAAGGAAGGGTTTGGTAATCAGATAAATCTTTGCCGGGACCGAGGATTGAACCCCGGCCGCTTGCATAGAAGTCTGACACCTTACCTCTAGACCGCCAGGTCACCCTTTTTTTAATACAGTTAAACTGTTTTCTAAAACAGTAAATAAAACTGCAACCCGATATAACGTCTGCTTCGAGTTGCATTACCTACTTATAGTAAGATTATGGCAGAAAAAACAGTTTTATAAAATCTAAACACAATTTTTTGGGGTCAACTTTGATAGTATTTTGCTTAATTATTAATGTTATTTTATAGGTACCTATAATATCTATCAAAAGATAAAGATTTGAGTCACATTACTTGAGGTATGATTATATGAAAGTAGTTATTAGCTTTTATGACTTATATAATGTTCTTCCTATTTGAATCCTGCTATAAGCAAGGTATTACCCGTGAGGTGATCCGGACTATAAAGCCTTCGACCATGTCAATATAATTATAGAAACATTAGGACTAACGATGATGAAAATAACGGTGATGATGGTTTGTTTGTTTCAGCTCTGCCCCGGAGATCGGTCTGCCTCAGATGCCGCCCCCAGCACTCCCGCCCCCGACATAGCTCTTACAGTCGGCGAGGACAACAGGTGATCTCCTCTACCCCCGTGGTTGTTTGCATCCCTGAACGTCTAAGGGCGGAGAGCTTTTATCACTAACCATTGACTGTGATATTATTTATACAGTTTATTTAACACCACGTCTATACGCATGTCTACTCCTTATGATAATTTGTTTGTGACGAGGAAGGTTGGATTTAGACGAAGTGTACCTACATTCGCGTAGAGGGATAGTAGAGAACCATTTAGGAAAATCCACCCTCAGCACATTCTACTTGAATTTGAACCCCGAGTTTCCAGTCATTGATAGTCCAGTGACGCCTTAGATCATTCGACCACTGAAGCGGGTATATATATAAGTATATAAATTATCTAACATCCTAGTTAATCATGTATCTAATATCTCGGTTAGTCTTGTATATAATATTCGAGATATTAGATACACGACTAACCAGGTCTAATATCCCATATATATATATATAAACGGGATATTATATAGACGATTAACCGAGATATTAGCTACATATTTAAAAGAGGTATTAGATACACGACAGGATATTATATACAAGACTAACCGAGATATTAGATACACGATTAACTAGGATGTTAGATAATTTATCATGCTATAATTAGAAACCACGTCCAAGTGTGATTTTGTGCATTCTTCATTTTACATAAGCGAAATAGGAATCAGTTTAAAATAGAATTATTCATTAATTTTAAAACAATTTTTTTTCCCTATTAAATAAGATTTGTGTCAAAACTGTTTCACTGGTCTCAATTTCACCGTTTTCTAAAGTATATTTTACAGAAAAACACACCATGATGCTATGTAAGGTTTTAGCTGTATCACCTGCCTAAATTAGCTGCTATCCGTGGGGTGAGATGGGGTCTTGAGTTTAGAAACTGTTTTATAAACTTTACCCATATGAATGCGTCGATGCTGGAAGATCATTAAAAAACTTAGCTGGGTTTGACATAAAATATTAAGAATCAAATAGCCAAAGCTATTATTTATGCTTTTCATGAGGATTACTCAATCTAGATATCATATTCTGAAAATTGAAAAATGACACCTGGACATGGGAATCGAACACTGGACCATTGACATAGTACGCCAGTACTCTAACCACTGAGCTATCCAGGAATCGTCCCGTGTCCAGGTGTCATTCTTCACTCATATTTTAAAACACACTCTGTGATGCATAGTAATAACTTTGGCTATTAGAGTCCTGGATACAAAGTTTTAGCACAATCGGTCAAATGGATTAATTTCTAATCAAAGATATAGACGGACAGACAGACAGACAGACAGAACGACGGCATTGCGAAAATAATATTTTCTATTTTAGGAGGTCATGAAACGTCGACATTTATCAAAATCTCGATCACAATACTTCTCTCTGCGAGGGGTCGAGAGAAATCAAAACCACACACAACACACACAATTTAATGAACAAATGTATGTTTATTAGCTTTAAAGATCAAGTTTGATATTGAGTGAGCGTAAACAATTTACTAGTAGGCCTATACTCCCGTCAAACCCTGCTTACCTCGTTAACAATCCACGAGCGGCCTCTGATTGTTTGTTATTTGACCAGACTATTAAGTTGTCAAGGACAATCCTCATTAATTTTTTTTTAAATATATTCTTTGTTGCACTTTATTAAAAAAATATCAATTAAGATTATATTAACGTTTCAAAAAAAAGTAGGTGTATTTTGTGTTAAGAGCCAGTTCTACTTACCTCTCTCTCCCTTTCCGGATTACGTCAAACTAAGGTAAGTAGTTTTGCTCCAACCAGACGTCGCATAGTGAAGGGTAACCTGTAGTATTCTTTAGAAAACAGGGTAATATATAAATGTGAAATCATTTTACCATTTTAAAAAACAATAACATTTAAAAATAAATATCTTAAAAAAAACGAAAGAACCTACTAAACTAGTCTCAAATTTGGTTCTTGTCAAATGAAGAATGCAGAAAATCTAAATTTTTGGTTCGAGCGTAATCTTGTATCAAACTTCACGGCTAATGGGCTGTGAGACGGGCTCTTAAGATTGAGATTAAGAGGCCGGTCAACACTTGTTTACATGGTAAAACTAAATAAAAGATTGTGACAAAACCGTTCTATGGATTTGAAATCGGCT
>CABFVX010000249.1:105423-352134 GCA_902151425.1 Timema shepardi | reverse complement strand
CCCCAAAAAAAGAAAGAAGTATTGCGAGAGTTAAATAAAATAGAAAATGAGAAAATGATAATTGTCAAAGTTTCATGACCCCCTTGAAACTGAAACAATGGTTTTGGCTATGCCGTTTGTCTACTCGTCTATCTGTATATTGGCCCATAGGCGAAACTATTTTACAGATAAATCTAAAAGTTAATATATTATAGGGGTTTCATAAAGTTCCTCCGAATAAATATCATTATTTGACATATATTTTTATAAAACCTATAATTTCTGAACTATCAGCAAATAATTACTATTTACTAAGGGCTTAAAAATATGATATTAATTTGTATGATCTTTTGTGCACATAGATGTTCCTCTTTTATCAATGTTTCTGTAATCTACAGTAGCCCCATGGCTTCTTTGGTGCTGAATGACAGCTCACAGCTGACAGCTAAAAGCTTTGTAAAATTACCAGACCAAATTATGTATCCCTACGCCAAACCATCTGATCTGCAAAAACATGTGTTTAGCAGCTGTCCCTTCTGGCAGTCAACATTTAGGTATTATACCTAAATATTGACTGTCAGAAGTCAGCTGTGAGCTGTCAGTCAGCACCAATGAAGCCATTGAGCTACTGTATATTAATAAAATGAAGAGTCTGTGGATCTGTCTCGGACATTGCGCGATATATATTTCATGCTGAGAGATGGAATTTAAAAAAATAGTAGACCATGCTCAGAACATTTGCATCTTGAAGCCGAAATTGTAAATCTTGGATTGGATTTATTTTAATTAATTAAAAACTAGGTCCAAAGATATTTGAAGCAAAGAAAAGCCGTTGCAAGGTTACACCAGCCCAGGCAACGCCGTGCAGGCTACTTCTGCCAATAGTATATATTATTACATTTATCATCTATGGTGTGGTGTTTCTGTAACACTATATATTATTTTTCAGCTTCACAAATCTTACGAGATTTGAGTAAATGTTTGTAGTTTATTATAAAAGAGAGAGAGAGAAAAGAAATTGATGACCATAGCATTTTTTCTTGTAAATGAATATAAATAAATACAAAAAAAAAAATAAAACCGTACAAAGATAGAATTTAATTTATATCATTTTTGTTAACATAGCTTCCTTAAAGATTGCTAACATAGTTCAAAAATAAATGTCACTATCACAATAGACAACCAACCTCTTACTTAGTCTATGGCATTAGAAACTCGAAAGTTCATTTCTCCACTTACAAACGTACGCCACCTATTCCTATCTTGAGATAGTTATATCCAGTCCACCTCATTACACCATATCTATATCTTGAAATAGTTATATCCAGTCCACCTCATTACATCTTATCTGGCTTTAATATTTTGCCAAAGTAATTTTAAAATTGTTGAAAAATATGTGTCAATAGGCCTTCATACCTCGGGTGTCTGGTCCTTCCATATTAGAAAACAACATTGTGAACATACATGTGTTACCAATATACTTATAGCCCTAGTGGATGGTAAATAAAATACACGTACACATAAGAGAACTAAACATTTAAAATAATCAACCCCACCCCATCCTCATTCCATTATTAAAAACATATATTTATTTGGATATTTAAACGATTGCTTTTTGGCATAGCTTAAATGTTGGGTGTACACAAGAGTGAACCATATTAAAAATTGGTTTTAATAAAAATATAAATGATTATTTTTACTATTTCCTCTAAAAGAAAATTTCACAAATATTAAATTTTGGCGATGAAAATTAAACCCACCTTTGAACCTTAAACACAACCATATGCAAATCTATAAGAAAAATCTGAATGTGTTTGTGAACAATGGAGGTTAAGTTTGAGAATCACTATCAAATAATATATATATATATATATATATATATTTGCGATTCAGGCAAGATCCATGTCACCGTGAATATTATTGCCACATCAAACCTATCGTAGTTTGGTTCTGGCTCTTTGTTCCCATAGCCGCGAGTTGACGGCTTGTTGGTTCCTTCACACCCGATTGAAAAATATCATCGATGTACGAAATAGAAAGAGAGAGAATAAAATGAACAGTTTACCCTGCGAGGCCTCTTGTTTAACCATTGATAACATTTGCCCTCTTCCTATACGAGTTTATAAAGTCATTAAATTAATGCAACCTGAAATCATTGATTTGTTTTTTAAATTACATCTTTATTTTCATATTCTAGATAGACATATGCTACTAATGACATTTTTAATCTACATCATAGCAGGAAGATTCCTACACAACATTTTCGTGACCAAACCAACTAGCATAAGTTTTAAATGCAGTGGCGGCTCGTAGCTAAAATTAATGGGGGTGCTGCTCTATGAAATATGTTAGCCTTTGTTTTAAAATGGTGTAAAAGGGAAAAAACACTTGTATAAAAAGAAAATTTATTTAGGAGATTGCTAAAATCTTAACAAAAAACCAAACATTATTTACTTGCTTTAACTTAAATTGTTACAGTTCAAGCTTGATCCATTCATTTAAAAATTAAATCCATTCTTCTTGTTTTAATTTGCACAAAATGTTCAATAATGTTCTCCTTGATCTCTGAATGACAATTGAGGAAATTTTTCGCCATTAAAAGTACTGCAGGTGCATTTAGTCTTTCTGTTAAATAAAATAAATGGAAAAAATTAATCAAATAGAATATCTAGAAGCAGAATAATAATCTAACTCTACACTCTTCTACACTTTATCACAGTCAAGAATATGATACACGGTTTTTAAGCACAACACACGCCGAGTAAAAAAAACTTCTTTCCACCATCATGGCACTGCGAGAGCAACAGTGCTCTCTATACCTGGCAGTCCCACCTTCCTCCTCCCTCCCCTCCTATGTGCGCATGCGCACAAATTTCAAACACCACGTTGCTGGCACTGTGAAGCGCACAGTTCCATACAAGGCAAGGAAGAGGTAGGAAAAGTGTAAGAAGCCGAACTCAAGGGATTGCCAGACCCACCAAATGATGATGAGGAGACAGATAGAAAGAACCGACTATGGAAATTAAACTGTTGACAGAAATTGTAGACTTACTAAAACTGATACTGGGGAAAATGGACGGGACTGGGACAGGCTCTAAACCTGAAAGGATGGGGAGAAGGGTAAAAAAACTCCCCGTCCAAACGTGCCAGAAATCAAAGGAGGGCTGCAGCCTATAGGGAGAAGATCGCCGTGACCAATGGAACCAATGTGGTTGAAAGGATTGATAACGCACATCTGGAGCCATCCCCGGGTCTGGTCCAGTTCATCACGGGGAAGGGGCCGTACCCGGAATCCTTAAGGAAGATAGGATTGGTTGAAACTGATCGGTGTGAATGTGGTGAGGTGGGTACCCCAGAACATGTTGTGTTGGAATGTGCCCGTACGCTTGAGATAAGAAGACCTAACCAGCAGGAAGTGCAGGGGAGACTGGTGGGTGATATCCTGAGAGATCCCGCCCATTGGGGGTTCCTAGATAAGCTGGCAGCGGAAGCTTCAGAAAGAGCCAAGGCGGAATATATAAGGGCACAGAGAGAGAGACGAGGACTGGGACAGAGGCTAAACAGACGGAGGGCTAGATAAGGAAGGGGGGGAGAGACCAGTGACAGTGACGAGGACAGTGACGAGGACAATGACATGGATAGTGACGAAGACGGAGACAATGACGAGGACAATGGAGGATATGTGGACAGTAACACGGGAAGCGGGACTGAGACGGACGCAGGTGAGGTCTCAGCGGGGGGAATATAGGGAACGGAGAAGGTTGTTTCTGTGGAACTACTGCTATACAACCTTCCATGAGGAACAAGGAGAGATGCCGGGAAGTGGCAAGCACGAAGCCTTGTGGGACTGGCATACCAGTCGGCTGATGGACCCGGAGGTTTACTGGGATAACCTTGTTATTTCCGAGGGATCATCATTCCAGCCGATCAATGGGAAGATGAGGGGAAGAAACGGGACGCATGTGGGAACCCTGTGACTGCAGATCTCTCTTCTTGGAAACAAGAAGATGAGGATTAGGTCTTGTAAGGGCCCTAGGCGTCAAGATGGAGATAGGCGGCTGCCCTGCAGCCCTCTTGTACCATCGGGGCAATGGACATTCCCGGAGGGTTATAAATTATTTAGGTTAGCTAATTGTAAGGCTAGGATAAGATTAGAATAAGATAGGGAAGGGAGGGTGATAGGAATGGGTAGGTTAGGAGAAACAATTTCAGGGAAGGTAATTAAGGAAGTGGTTTGCACTTATGTGTAGGTGGAGTGTCAACTATGGTAGGGGCGCCTCCCCAGGTGGTGGATAGGGGGATACTTTCAGCTGCTGGGCGCACCGTCGGACTGGGATGAGAATCCGGGTTCGATGGGGTGACCAGCGGTGGTGGGTACCGGGGAAGTAATATACCCGGGGCAGACCAACTGGTGAAAGAAATTGTATCTCGAAGATAGGTACTATAGGAGCCAAAACCTGTTTAGAATAAATGTAATTGGATACTGTATAATAATAGGAAATGTTTTTAATAGTATGTAAATAAGGCCTGGATTTAAAATTGTAAGATGCCAGGCCAAATAAGATTGGTAATAAAAAAAAAGTTCCTTACAATGATATTTTTTTTCATAAACTGAGGGATGGCTATAGAAGTACTGACATTAAGCTTAAGGAATATATATTGTACTACAAAAATAAAGAAAGAATTAAAGAAAAAAGGACTCATAATATTAAATGTTATTGATAATATCAAGTGGAAATAGGGGGTGATGAATTTCCGTAGTGCCTATACATAGGACGCAACTGTTTAGATGATTTATTAAAAATTAGTTTACAAAAAAACTAGTTCAAGATAAAAATTATAATTTTCTGACATTGTAGGATAGGACTATTTTAAAATCATTTGATAATTATTTTTATTTAAATGGTACATCTATAAAATTCACTGAATAAAACGTAAATTCACTAACATGGGAAATCCTATAATGAATTGCTGTGACGTCACAGGTAGGTAACTTTCTCAGATAGAGAGGACCCACTACGGTGCTCGTTTGCTCTAAAGGTGGCTTTACACTCATGTGTGATCGTATGCTGCAGTCTGTTCTTTTTCTGAAGGTCACAGCTCCGTCGCCAATCTGGTGGTTGCTCTTAGCAGCAAGTCTTCTTATCACAGTTGGGTTCAAGCGGCACGATGAGTTGGGACACAGCGAAAAACAAAATAACTCGTAGAAAAAACAGAGAAAAACGTATTTTGGGAGTT
The DNA here is from genome assembly GCA_902151425.1 of Timema shepardi. NCBI lineage: Eukaryota > Metazoa > Arthropoda > Insecta > Phasmatodea > Timematidae > Timema > Timema shepardi. The sequence continues at coordinate 346,917 of CABFVX010000249.1, read as the reverse complement.
TTGTGGGAACCGAACGTCAAAGACAATAGGAAAATGTCAAGATTAAGGAAGAGCTGGCTCTTAAATCTGATTGCTCAGCAAAGGTAGTTTAATGCAAGGTGAATAATTTGAGAAAAACCTTCCACAGATGACTAAATAATAGTTCCAGATCAGCTGGCAGGATGGGTAGGTGCACTAAATACCCCTCTCCTCCGCACTAACTGCGTGCGAACCAAAATGGCCAACAACGTTTTCCTGCAGCAGGCAACCAGGCTGCCACTTGTTTCCTCAGTGTAAGCCACATTAAGGCAGGAGTTGGAAACCAATAAATCGCATGGCAATTTTTAGTTGATCACGTAAGAATGCTACATCGTAGTTAGAATTCGTTCTTTGCGTATTTTAAACTTGAAAATATACACAATTTTAGATAATGAACCTAATAACATTGATTGAACATAATTAGTAGCGTTATTGTGTTCCCGCCTTAGTGGCGATGTGTCTAATATAATAGGCCAATGAAGATATATATATATATTCAAACATATATATGCCACTGCCAGTTTTGACTGGCATCGAGAGCAGATTCAAAATGTTTTTCAAAGCTGAGGTTTGTTGGCTCTTAGCGGAGAAGTTTGCGGTTTCTTTAGTTTCATTCAAAGTTTCGCGTGTACTGTATAATAATAATAATAATAATAATAAAACCTTTCACTTATGGCGAGCCCATAATGAAGACTCTTGAGGAAACTGCTATTCAACTATTTGTCAAGTTTAAAATGAACCAGACGTATTTATTGTGTTTTGTTTTCGCACCGCATTTTACCATACTTTCGGTTATACGCTTATTTTCTAACTACACTGATGGTCTCAGGTATAAGGAAGGTTATATTTAGAGGAAGTGTACCCGTATTTACGTGGAGGGAGAGTGCAAAACAATTTTGGATAAACCACCCAGCCGAGATTCTAACCTTGATCTCCCCATGATCAGTAGTCTACTCTACTGCGAGAGTAACGCATTAGACCACTCGGCCACTGAATCGGGTATTTACTGCAATTTGTTCTGTCCAAATATATCAACGTGTGCTCTGACAAGTCTATTTGAGTCCATGAACACAACAAGTCGCTGGTACTCAATTCAAACTAATCCTTGACTACAAAATTATACTAATACGTATCAGTAAAAGAAGAACAAATTTAGGAATAAAAATAGGTAATATCAAGAAACATCTTTGAAAGACGTATGTAACAAAAACGTAATTTGTAAGTAGTATTCACTTATTTTATTAGGAAGTACATTCTGAAACTCTTTTATTTTCAACCAAACTCTTGCTTTTCTCAAATATAACTTGCAAATAAAACCCCTCGAAGAAAAATCCAAGAAGGATGTTTCTTGCGCTAGCTCTGCTCTATAAGACATGTTTTCTCTGATTATTCAAATACATATTTTTGAAAGTATTTGGTTAAAAACCAGTACGCATGAATGATGAATGTACCACCGCCTGCTCAGTAGGACAACAGAAGATCACCCCAATAAACAGTACTGTCCTACAAAACAAAGTTCGTTCGGTCACCCTAAGCCATTGGTTAACAAATTGTGGTTCTCGAATCTCCAAGGGGTCCGCGAAGTCCTCCAAGGGATCCGCCAAAATATTTCCGTTACGGCGGATTTTTATTAAACAATTTGTGAAATTTTGTGAAGAACCTTTACAAGATTCTAAAATTGATGAGGTTTCTGTCCAATGTGTCTTCAGAAACTTACTCTTACTTTTTCTACCACCCCATCAATAATCTGTTTCACTTTCCACAAAAGAAACAGGCTCAGTTCTGAAAGTGACTTGAGATTTTATTTATCATCTGTAGTTCCTGACATCAGAGATTTTTTCCATCCAAAACAAGCGCATTCTTCTCACTAAGTCACGTGAAGAGGTTAGTAGCTGTTAAAACATGTTAAAATAATTTAAACTTAAATCAGCATGGAACTCTGTGATTAAAGGAGGGTTTTACAGTTATGTAAAAACAGAAATTTCCAGTACCTCTTTAAAAACATGTGAAATGTGATAGTATTGTCACAATAAAGATGAGAAAAGTCACTACTTTAATTATTTAATTTAAGTTTTTTTAAATAAATGTATAATTATTTGAGCTTGTACAAGTATTTTTAATATTCTTGCATTATTATTTGTGGGCACTCCCAAGGCTCCAACTGGGCCTATAGTAAGTTAATTTAAATGTATTACACCTTTTGATAACAATTAGTAAATACATTTCATAAATATTAGTTATAAAATTAAATATGTGACTATGAATATTTGTCAGAGGGTTTGTGCAACTCAGATGTTTGTGGAAGAGGTTCACGAGTCGAGAAAGTTTGGGGACGACTGCCTAAACATAACATATGGCTAGTTTAATAATCCAAATAAGTATATCCATAGTCCAAATAAGTATCCAAAATTGACGCGTACGCTAAGTGATCGTAAACACGACGTTTGTGATAATTCTCTCAGAACAGGAAAAAGTATTCCTTTAGATAATCTAGTGAAACACACAACTATGATGATGGCCTTGGAAATATATTACTTATTTGTTTGAGATAAAAACGTACTATAGAAATTACTTTATTTAACTAAAGCGTGTTGGCTAATGAAGTATATAGTTTAGATCATACAACCATAGTGACTTGTATGTATACATATATATTTCGCTTGGATTTATTAAAATGGTCACGTTCTATAGCTCTACGTTATTATTTAATAGCTCTTGGGGTCTACTGTAAATCTTAGAGTAGCTTCATTTTGGTGTTCCCATTTGAACTTCACCTTACCAGAAATGTAGCTGCCAGGTACTCACGATCTAGTTTCAGTGATGACCTGACACGTGGTTTGTTATAAACCATGTAGATCCTAATCGTCCTGACGTTAACATAAACACCGTTAAGCATGTGTGAGAGAGAAAAAAAATTGTTCTCGCTCATGAGTGTTGAACACCCGCAACAAACTCATGTAGTTTAGCCTACCAGCAACCGAAAGATCAGCGTTTGAATCCCGAACAGATGTACTGGGAATGTTTTTTTTTTTTACTTTCTCTCGCCAACACATCAGAGAGAAGGTATTGGGATCGTCAAATAAATTGAGTTCAAGATATTGATAAATGTCAACGTTTCATGACCTCCTGACACAAAAGAAAAATGGTTTACGCCATGCCATTCGTTCATCTGTACCTCGGGATGGAGCCGAAACTATTTTACCGTTTGGGCTAAAACTTGGTATTTGGAGTTTTAGTAAGGTTCCCCCGAGGGATTTTTGGAATTAGATATATAACCATTAATTTAACGATAGTTTACTGAATGGAAAATAAAAATCGGTTTTCTTGAAATTTGCTATAAATATTTTGATTAAATTTTATTATATCTAAACATTGATTATCATTACAAACAAGATAGAAATTCTAATTGTATAATGAACATTAATTTGAGGGTACTGGGAATGAAGGAAATATTCCTATTTTGAGCATTTTACCTCAACTGTTTGAGATACGAACTAACTTATCATTGTAAAGTGGTACTACTATTAAAGATAAAAAGAGTTTATTTCAAATATATTTGTATAAGGCCAACTCGATTCTCTCGTTGGAGACTCCGCCCCCAAACCCCCAGTGAGTTTTCTTTTCAATTGGATGTTAACTAATATAATTCCAGAGCAGTTTTTTGATTGGTTTTACCGTTTAACCACAAGAGACCTCCAAAGAAATGTCCGCACCTACTTTAAAGTTGCTCAGCCATTTTTAATTTTTTTTTGGGGGGGGGGGTATTTTTTTTTTTTACTTTTTAGAATTTTTCTGTCGGTTACAGGCTAGAGGCTATAATTTAGACAAATTTCAAGTTCCCATCATATCTGAAAGTGGGTAAACATTAATGTCAGTGTGTGAGTCAGCCATGTGTCTTTATAGCAGTATTATAATGACTTATGAGCTATAATCAAATATATATTCTTTTTAATTCAAGTATTTAAAAAAAATGATTTTTAAGCTTTTTGGTAGACAAATATGTTTAGATGTTTCTCTTTTATCAATTTTTCTGCAACAATGTTCCTAGTTTCTGATGCCATAGCTTAAGTAACAGTGTATATTATTTCATTAATGATCTTTGGTGTAGAGTTTCTACAACGATGTATAGACTTACTATTTATTTTCACAAATCTTACGAGCTTTTATTAAATGTATATTTTAAGATAAAAGCAGGAGAAATTCTTTGCGGCGCACCGTGCAATTTTTTTTATTAAATGGCATCTCACTATCTCTCAACGCAAATTTGGATCCATCTATTCTAAATTCTATATTATTCTCATTCATGCATAGTTGCGTGATTAAAAGATATATATGCTGGACGATTAGTAAGAAAGCGGGAAAAAAATATTCCTGATGTTACCATTACAGAAATAAATAAAGTTATTGGGGTTTTGATAATTTTAATACATTCTATAACTTTCAATCAATTATTTATTTTACATACACATAAAATATAGCTATGACTTTATGAATCAAAAAGTTTTATAAATAATCCTTTTTCGTAAGCAGTGAGGCGGAAAATAACTCCGAAACTCGTCCCGTTATACAATATTGCACTGGAGCAATCATAATATACAAAGGTCACATTTTAAAGAAGTGGATCAAGGTTAATGTTGTTAGTAGCGATAACACACATTTGTTAGTTGTTACTTTTGGACCAGACGTTGAGGCTAGCTTCATGAGTTGTAAAAGACGTTGTTAGTCAAGACTACATTGATTCATTCATTCTATTCTTTTTGCCGCGAGATTATTAGTATCAGTGTATCTTAATACATCCAGCCGTTACTCGATCCTAGGCCTCCTTGTCACTGGTAAACCAGATTGATGGTCCTGACGTTTATTCCACGTCTCTTTCATGATGGAGAGTATTACTTTCTAGCCTGCTTCGGTGGCCGCATGGTCTAACGCGCTACTCTCTCAGTAGATTAGACTACTGATGAAGGGGAGATCGAGGTTCAAATCTTGGTCGGGTGTACTAAAGGTGTTTTTTCCTAAATGTTTGTCCACTCTCCCTCCATGGAAATACGGGCACACTTCCTCTAAATATGACCTAAAATCATTAAGAGTAATTAGTACATAAGTGTGTAAACCTAAGACGTGGTGTTAAAAAACAAAAACAAATTATTTCTAGATCAAATTGTGGTGGGAGCAATTCTCCATTGGGCATACCACTGAGTGTTAGAAGAACTGGAAAACAAGTGTAAAGTGAGCTGAGAACACTTGCCCAATCTCTTCCCTGTGTTTACCACGCATGTGTAGTGCTGAGTCCATTGTGAGCTCCATCTCAAGCGTCGCGACGCGTCTCAGTCTGCGTCAGCCGTTGGCAAAGAGCGCACCTATAGACGACGTCCAGTGTTTCTCTTGGCCAAGCGCTCGCAGCCGCGTACATAACCTCAGTTACACTCGGTGACAAGTGACGGTGGTCAAGCGATCTCTCACATTGTTGTTCGAACAATTGTTATACACAATACAAAACTACCTTTACTTAGAAATATTTGTTTTTGGTGTAATTTGAGGCAAATACCTAGCCTTATATTCCTGACTTTTAATGTGGTTTTCGCTTTAATATATGAAAGTGGTCTATATGTGTGTACAATATTATTATATCGGAATGTGTTTAAAAGTGTGAAGTTGTAGTGTGGGTTTATACTTCTTCTGGAATAACTTTTGAAGAACCGTGTAGTTTATAAATCAAATAACTTTAGACTATTATATATATATTGTTAGTTTGTTTCCCAATAATATTTATAAATATGATATGCTTACCAAGACTAAAATTCAACGTGAGAAAATAAAATATAACATTAAATTATTTTACAATAGCTTGGATAAGATATATTAGATTCTAAAACTCTCTATGTGAACATTATATTTAAAAAGAATTATATAAATATAGATTTGAGGTACATCCGGGATGCCTTTGAGGTCTTCTAAAGTAATTTAATATTTCATCAAGCAAATCAAGTGCCCTGTGGGGACCTGGGACTAATTGCGGTGAGCTCTGATATCTTGTTTCATGAACGTAACGAAATGACCAGCAAATATTCTAGTAAACTGTCCAACTTGTGTTAGGAGACTGTGTTTGAACATAACCCTCCAAGCTGAGTGTATCAATACTCCCCGCCATGGTGTCGAGCCTGAGCCGACACGAGATGGCGCTACTAGACAAGATCCACCCCAACTGGTCCCACGTGCTCTTCAAGAGCAACCACTCGTGGTGGGGCGAGGACCCTTGGCCCCTGGGCCCCAGTGACTCTGTACCAGACAGTTGTTTCCCTCTGCTGGACGTGCTGGACTTCTTCCACATCTACTACATCCCGGTCATAATACTGGTCGGTCTGGTAGGCAATCTGCTCTCCTGCGTCGTCTTCCTGCACACGCACCTTAAGATGAGGAGCTCCAGCTACTACCTGGCGGCACTGGCCACAGCGGACTTCGGTTTTCTCGCAACCCTCCTCCTAGTCTGGCTCAACAGTAACGTGGGAATACAGGTGTTCAACAGGGACGGCTGGTGTCAAGCGCTCGTCTACGTCAGCTCTGTCTGCAGTTTCCTCAGCGTGTGGCTCATCGTGGCCTTCACCGTGGAGCGCTTCATCGCCGTGCAGTACCCCTTGCACCGCCCCACCATGTGCACCGTGGCGCGGGCCAAGGCCATCGTCCTGGGACTCAGCGTCTTCGCGTTGGTCACTCACACCTACTCCTTCCTGACGGCGGGCCTGGTCAAAGAGAGCGAGGCCGGGGACTACGTGTGTGACATGCTTCTAGAGTACCACGAGGCGATGAGAGTGATCAACATCATCGACAGTGTCCTGACACTCATAGTTCCGCTAGTGCTTATCATCGTGATGAACACCATGATCACCCGGAATCTGCTGAGGTTCAGTCGTCGCTTCAAGGAGCCAGTACTGGAGGGAGACATCAGAGAACAGACCGAAATCAACCTCGAGCCATTACCGGTGAGTAGATATATCAATCCACATATCCACTCTTCTTTCAAATATATCTCAACTCTTAAATAAAAGTATGACGTCAAGTTCCACGAATAGCGTCCTTAGATCCCTCAAAGTGGCTTATATTGGCAATATATCAGAGGTTTATATGTTTATTTGATTATATGTAACTAACGATAACTATTTAAAATATTGTGGTTCACTGATCCTTACTGCCCATCTGGGATATTTATATTTTTATACAATTGAATGTCTTAACAGTTCGGGCTATATGCATAGGCCTTTTTACTAACTATGCTAATATATTAAGAATAATAAATATTGGATTTAGAATGAGTGCACCCACATTTGCGTGAAGGAAGATTATAAAATCAATTAGAAGAAGCTCCTATCAGTAGACCTGATCGGGATTCGAGCACCAATCTCCCCGTAGCTAGAAATCCACTCTTTTACGTGGGTGATGCCTTATATCAGGGGCCGGCAACATTTTTGGACTCCAATTGACTTTTACATTTATCAAATGTCCCGGGATCACCCTTCGTTTCGCCACTATACTTTTAATTCTTTTTTCTTCTTACATACAACTTATATTTACTCGTTAAATTCAAAATTTCCTTTAATATTTATATACCTGCCTTTATATAACATAAATAAAATGTAAACTTTGTCCACCCTGAACGGCAGCACACTTTATTTGACGCATTACGCTGCACCATAGTCGAAAAATGAAAGCAGATTTATCTGATTACCAAACCCTTCTTTCACCTCTGACAAGACGTGTATTAATCACATATTATGAATGTGTGGAATGCCAGGCCTACACTGTGGTTTGGATCCCACGTTAAGCTGTAGGTCCTCCATTTCATCCCAGAATCATCCTACCATTACACATTAGCGTAAGTGCGTATAACCCGAACGGGTAGTAAGGCGCAGGTCTAATAATAATTATAATAGTAATGCAATGTAAGCTTGCCTTTTCGTGACGATATATTTTTGAGGTAATCGACTGAAAATTGCTGTGAGACCGACCTTTTGCCGACCACTGACCTAGACCATGTGGGGCCGCCAAAATGTGTGGGATTTCTATAGAGAACCCATTTAATCAATACATATATATATATATATATATATATATATATGTGTGTGTGTGTGTGTGTGTATGTTTTACGGGTAGAGTCAGACATGAGGATAAACCTAATTTTGCCCGGGTAGAACGCAATATATCATCATTGGCTTGGATCAATCAACATTTTGAGGTATTCATTTCTTCAGAGGACTCTAATAGTCTCTACATAAGTTATAAAAGATACCGTGAGTTTCTAAAGTCCATGGAACATGTTAAAACATCATATTCTAAGACGTATAAGGACTATCGTTATTTAAAACGGTTCTATGTTCTTATGGTTGTGAAAGTCGAAAATATTAATGTGCCTGGTCCTCCAGGTCAGTGAAATATAGAATATTTGGTGCCAAACAAGGGGATTCTTGAGTTTTATATGACACACATCTCTATAGAACATGCTGGTAAGAACAGGTTGGTCTACTCAGTTTGTAAAAAGTACAAAAGCGAAACCCAAGAAGTTGTTAAGCTGTATTTAAAGCATTTTATATACAGTGTCAGAAGAAACTTGAGTCACAAAAGAAGGGTTTAGTGTAAGGCCGATGATTTTTAATGAAAGGAATAATGAAGGACAAGTGAATCTTATTGATATGCAAACAAATTGTGACAGTGGTTTTAGCTGTATAATGATCTACCAAGATAATTTTAACCAAGTTGGTGTAGTAGAATCAAAAACCACGGAAGAGGAAACAAAAAATCTTATTGATTTATTTTTCATTTTTGAAACCGTTCTCCAAATCTGTAGTCGAACAATGGCCGAGTTTTTGCTAATTATGTACGGAAAAAATTTCGTTATGTTGGGGATGATCTTAAAATGGTCCATGGTGAAGCACACCACAGCAAGTCTCAGAATATCATTAAAAGTGCTAATCAAGATGTGCAGGACATGATCGTGACATGGATGGATGACTTGAACTTTAACTGGTGGTTCGAAGGGTCAAGGTTTTCTCAGTTTATGAAAAACAGATTTTATAACGATGGAATAAAGCTACCAAGATGTGTTTTGCTGTGATATCAAAGTTGGTTTGGCTTCATCGAGCTTACCTAAATTTGGTCATTGATGGCCTGGAAACTGAATAAGAATTAAACAAAAGACAAGGTGTAACGGAAGTGTCGAGATGATTGAAAACGATTATAGCTACCAAGTAGAGCCAGGTATTGGTGGAAACATGGAGGCAAGCATTGAAAGAAACTATGTAAAGTCAAACACTAAGAAGAAGATGATTAAGGAAAACTGGAAGAGCCAAACATTTAGAGGAACCAAGAGAAAAAATATAAAGGAGACTAGAAGGAGCCAAACACCGAGAGGAAGGAGCTGAAGGAAGCCAACATGAGCTAAAAGCTAAGGGTTCGTGCAGGGTCTATTATGAGACACACAGAAAAATATATTCTGTGAACTTTATGTTAAAAAAGAAGACAACGCTGTTAATAGACATAAATCCTTAGAGCACTTAGAAAATCAAGCAAAAAATTGAAATATTTGTCTAACTCTAAGTTCCCTCCGGCTCAAATTAGAAGCACAGTTAGAGTTCAAATCCCGAATGTTGACAGAGAACAAGAATATTTTCACACCGTTATTGCGGTGGTAGTTGAAGTAGGGGATAAAGGGTTATACAAGCTAGAAAAAGAAAGTATAACAATCACCGGGCACTTTTATAGTAGCTATTTTACGGTTTGTAACAAAACCTTAGTCAATTTAAGCACAGTATCACTAGAATAAAACAATTACGTCAATTAGCAAATGCTCAGTCATTTTTAGGAGTTTTAGGTTATCAAATATATTATTGTAGCTATAAAAAATGTAAATGGAGAACTTCAGGAATTTTATGTAATTCTAAATGTCACTCAAGCTTGTCCTGTTCAATCATGAAGCTTGACTGAATAATATTTGAATAGAAAATTTAAAAATAAAATAAAATTTTCCTTTTTTCATTCAATGTCATCATCTTTTCATAATAAAATTCACTTTTACCCAAGCAGCTAAGGATGGACCGCATATTACCCGGTTGGAGTTAGAAACTTCAATTTTATTTCTGCTCTACCCAAACCATTAGTATAATGCGGACTTTGCCCGGGTAAAGCTAGGTTTACCCTATTTTCCGCTCTACCCGTTACATAAATATCACAAACCTACGCTTACAAATTCTAGAACATACAGTTTTTTATTCACATATGCATTTGCTTCATAGGTTACTTTAAGGAGCGATATTTGACTTTTTTGACTGTACATTAATATTTGTACAAATACAAGACTATTTGGTAAGTGATTAATTAAAGCCAAGATAAATGTAATTTACCTTTGACTTATTGACATAATAGGAAGCAATAAGTTAACTATAGGGAAAGTCTATTCAAATATTGTGTAGCATTTATAGATGTGTACGTATAATAAGTTGACACAGGGAGAGTCTATTCAAATATTTGTGTAGTATTTATAGATGTGTACGTATAATAAGTTGACACAGGGAAAGTCTACTCACATATTGTGTAGTATTTATAGATGTGTATGTATAATAAGTTGACAGGGAAAGTCTACTCAAATATTGTGTAGTATTTAGTATACTATATATACACATCTATAAATACTACACAATATTTGAATAGACTCTCCCTGTGTCAACTTATTATACATACACATCTATAAATACTACACAATATTTGAATAGACTTTCCCTATAGTTAATTTATTGCTTCCTATTATGTCAATAAGTCAAAGGTAAATTACATTTATCTTGGCTTTATTTAATCGCTTACCAAATCGTCTTGTATTTGTAGAAATATCAATTTACAGTCAAAAAAGTCAAATATCGTTCCTTTATTCCTATATTACGATATTTGACTATATATATATATATATATATATATATATACAGTACATGTATTATTGTGTGGTGAAGAGAGGAAAGGGATATTATAGAGACTAATTGTAGTGATGGTGGGAGAAGGGGGTGTGGGTGGTAGTTTAAGGATGTTTCCTACCTGTGACGTCACGGCTGGTTAAGATAGAATTTTACATGTTAGTGTATTTACGTTTTACTCGAAGAGTTTTAAATATATAACATTAAAACAAAAATCAAAAATTCTAAATAATTTTAAAAATAGTCCTACAGTGTCACAACATTATTATTTTTATATATAATTATTTTTTTGTATATGTATTCTTTTATAAATCCTCTACAACTTAGGCTATTTATCTTGGTCACTAAAATGGCGTGTAGGAATCTTCCTGTCAGGATGTAGATTAAAAAAAAGTCCAGAATAGGAAACAAGAAAAAGGTAAAATTAAAAAGTAAATCAATGTTTTTAACGCGCAAATATTAAAGAGGCTATGTAAACTAGTCAGAGGAAAAGTCAAAGGATTATCAACACATATATAAGAGTCCTACTAGTGTGAACCTATTATTTTCTTCCCTCTCTTTCTATTTTAAACATTGGCGTCTAAGTGTAATAACGCTTAGACTGCTTATGTGTGTCAAGTTAAGATGCAACCCGCTTTGCAAAATAACTTCGAAATCTCCAAGTAGGCAACTGTTCTAGTGGAATGGAGGTCCAAAAGGGATAAATAGGGTGTAGAGTTATGGGTAATGGGTGCTTTGAAACCTAGGGTGTTAGAACAATGAAGAACGTAAGCAGTGGAAGTGGAAAGGGGTATAAATATATATAAATACATTTTTATAGTTTATTTTCTTGTTATTAGTTTCATTAGTACACTTAACATAGTTTTATCAATACTGAAGTCTATAAGCGTAACTAAAAATAACATATTGCGTTATTTAACGCACTACAGTTTTCATGTGTGTCTGTAAGTCTCTCCGAGTGACAAATACGTTGCACTACACGCTACTTACTAATGTTCCTGGCAATTACCACGGGTGGGAAGGGCTCAAACATGACCGCTAATTGCCAATTAATGATCAGAATAGAAACGAAATGAGAAGCAACAACTGTGGCTATATATTTCCCAGGTAATCCCAACCTATTCTCTGCAGACACACTCAGACGCTCGGGGATAATTTATTGTCAATGACATCAAGGTCCCGGTCCGGTTGCAGTGGCGACACCAGCGCCACATCGCTGTAACTTAGGCGTTAGCTCATTATCTTCTACAACATTTATTCACCCGCCTCGGTGGCCACATGGTCTAAGGCGCTGCTCTAGCAACAGACCATATTGTTGATGACGAGTAGATCGTTGTTTGATCCTTTTCGGGTGTACTGAGGAGGGGTTTCCCACTCTCTTTTTAAGCAAGTGAGGGTACACTTCTACTAGATTCGGCCTTACTCATTCCTAACCTATTAGCGTTTTTAGTACATAAGCGTATAATCTGGATGAGTAGTAAGACACGCTGATATAAAAAAAATATTCATCTTAGTTCATATCTTATAACATTTGTTACCGGTATTTGTAATAATCTGTTTTTTCATGCAATCTTGCATAATATTCTGTTTAGCTGTAATTAAACTAAGCTTAACTTAACTAAACTTATTATCTTGATTAAATAGAATTAGGTTTAAAGCTTTAATTTCTCTTATCACATAAAATATTATCTATAATTAAATAACCCGCCTCGGTAGCGTAGTTGGTTTACGCACTTGTCGTGTTGAGCTCGACTGATGAGGACGGGGAGATCGAGGTTCGAATCTCGGTTGGGTGAACTGGGGGTGGTTTTTCCTAAATGGTTTTCCTTTCTCCCTACACGTAAATACGGGTTCACTTCCTCTAATTCAACCTTCCCAATTCCTAATCTATTAGAGTAATTAGTAATTAAACCGTAAACCCGAACGGGTAGTAAGATGCGGTGCTAAATATTATTATTATAATTAAATAAAGTTTTAAGATTGCGATACAAATTCAGTTCTGCGTGTACTGTATGACAAAAGTTGGGATTTATTTCTGTTTTCGGTCTCTTTTTGCAACTCTCTAACACGCTACGTGAGCAGTTAGCATTTTCTTTTACAATAATCTCTATACACCTCTATCTTACTGCCCCTCCGGGCTTTACTTTTTTAATTACGATAGTGAGATAGATATAAGGAAGATAAAAATTGTAGTCAGTGAGCGCACATTTGAGGTCGTAAATCGTATGAATCCACCCCAATATATTTTTATTCGCTTATAGTAAAAAAAACGTGATAAATAAACATGCTGTTGATAATATAGGCTAAATTTTAATGCTTTACAATTGTTAAGTTACTATCACGATGTATTCTGCCAAAAAATATAGTCACGTCAATATTATGAATTAAATATTTTAGTAGATCCCCATAGCTATGATCTCTTCTTCACTCTCACAAAGAGATACAAATAAATAATATTAATCTATAAATCGTATTGAGGAGGGCGAAAAACCACAAATTGAATGAATTTTTAATGTTAATTTCTGTTGCTAATACACTTTTTTTAAGTGTGTCATATTATATTAAATTATTAAAATGTAAATTATTTTATGTTTTTTTTTCACTTTGCAATATGAGTGATAAAATACTTAGGAAAATGGTCTAACTTAAAGAAAAATATTTATCCACATTGCGAGGAGGGTGGTGCTTGGACATTTAGCAAAATATAAACTGAGTACACCCGCTTGAATTCGAACCCTAAATTATACAATTTATTTTATACACTCTTAGTGACCCACCACAGTGGAGTAGTTAGCTAATTCTCTGGCTTTGTGTTGAGCTAGACTGCCGAGGATGGGGATATAGAGGATCAAATCTCCGTCGGGTGAACTGGGGTACGGAGGTATTTCCTAAATGGTTTTTCATTTTCCCTCTACGCAAATGTGGGTTTACTTCCTCTAAATTCAACCTTCTCAATTCCTAACCCATTAGCATAATTAGTATTTAAGCGTATAAATCGAACGGGTAGTAAGACGTGGTGCTAGATAAATAAACACATACTATCAGTGGTTTCGAGGCTTATATCAAGCTATGATATATAGCCTAAGAGAGAAATGATATGTATTTTTCAGCAGCTGAAGATGAGAGAAAAAAAGTGAACATAAAATATAAAGAAGTTAATCTTGGTTCACGCACCAGTTCCCAATAAAATAAATCCAAGGTTACCGTACCTCTACTAAGTGAGAAATTGTATCAGAAATGGTATAGCGTATCGATTCAATCTTAGTTTGAGTATACAGCACGACTTTGGGATGAAACTGAATTTACTGATAATTAGAGTTGTATGCTGTGGATTGACGTTTATACTACTGTACAGCTGTAAAACACTAATATACAAAATTATTCATGAAGGTCTTATCAGATATAAATGTAAGTGAAAGATTAATATATGGGCTAAATGGTAAGAAAGTTTTATTAAGTTGTATGCTGCAAATAGGTACGGTACAACTCTTTAGTATACACATATATAACATGAAGGTTATGTCAAATAGAATTATATTTTCCATAACCATATTAATAATATTTTTATTTTATCTTTAAAATAAAGAGTACTATAAAATTCGTAAAGCTATATTAATGAATATCAATTTCATGTCATTGAAGTCAAACATAAAGTAACACAAGATGCAAAATATTCAACCAATACATGCAATATTATCGATAATGAAGTTTATCCATAGATATAATTCAAACAGAATTATAGTTTTACTGAAAATATTTTTCGTGTTCCTAAAACAAACCAAATTTAGGCCAATATTATTTGTGCTGTTCATACTATGGACAGAAGACACAATATTTTAAGTAGACACGTTTAAAAGAACATCGAGTTTTGCTTAAATTTTTCATAATCTTTTAATTTTTTTTTTACTAAAACACTTAATATAATAAAGCCATCAAACTTTCCAATCAATATGGAGTCAAATAAAAATGGTTAATATCTCTAAGTGAATATCAAATTTCACTATAGGTCAAATAAAATATAATTTATATTTAGTTAAGTCTCTGTCATACTAGGGATCAAATTTTGATGACATGTAATCTTTAACTTTTGGTACATCCCAAAAATTCTGATGAATACGTATATATTAAATTCGGTTCATGATTTCTTGATTGTGGAAACTTTCTTTTACAGTTAACTCTTTAGTCATTTTTTATCATTTGGGATTTTCAGGTAATATTTTCTTGGTTTGTGTAATGTTTAAGAAATAATTTTTCTGCATGGGTTTGTTTTTAAATGCTATAGATGTTTTGTAAATCTAAATATATAAATATTCAAACATACATTCTTTTCAACACACAGTTGTTGGAATGAGAAAGATAATGTAGGCTATGAACTTTGTATTATCTTTGTACATTTGTACAATTCACATTCCTTGTGAATCACTACAATAAGTTGGAAAGGGTGGAGTTAGGGTTAGCTATAACTTATAAAGAAAATATTTTAATCAATGCCATATTTAGCAGAATGCAAGAGTTTAGTTGGTAAAGTATTTTCATTGCATGTCTAAATTTTTATGTTTAAATTTGTAAAAATCGTGTTTGATTTAGTCGTGTGCATTCATGAATAATTTTCATTGATATTTTTAGGTAATTTTTTATAAATTTCAAGTAATTTATTGTAATTTTTAATGTCATTTTATAATATTTTCAAAAATTTCAAGTCATCAGTGGCCAAGCCCTGGCCATAGCATAAGAGCAAAAAATGTACGTGAATCGGGATGAAGCTCCAAACTATCGAAGCACAAACATTTAAAGAATATATTTTTTAGCATGGCTTGATTTAACGTTTTAATCCATATATTAAAAATGAAGAAGCTAATTTGATAAATAAATTCGCATTAGCAGAAAGAGGGAATGAGGAAACAAAAGCCTACATACGTTTATTTGCAAAGATCCAGAAAGGGAATATTTTGGAAAAACTGTCCACAGCACACCCAGATGGAATATAAATCCTGATACCCCCGTCAACGACAAACCAATACAAACTAGAATTGAGCTAATCCCAATTTACCCCCACCCCCCTCCTCCCCCTAAAGTGCTTGTTTTTATTTACTTATTATAAATTGTTTGTATAATGATTGATATATAATTAATTAGTAATCACACAACAAAACGATTAATATGTCACAAATAAAGTCTACGAGCCTAGCAACTAGTTTGGAAGCTATATGCTAATATGCCACGCACCCATACACGAGACGGCTACAGTAAATTAAGTTTGCGAACAACTGCCAGAAATTTTATATAGCACCGAATCTTACTACCCCATTCAGGTAATATGCTTATATATGTAGTAACTAAGCCGATGGCTTAGGGTTGATAAAGGTTAAATTTATAAGAAATGCAGTCGCATTACCGTGGAGGGAGAGTAGTAAACCATTTTGGAAAAACCACTCTCAGTACACCTGACCGAGATTTGATGTTTAGCCTGTTAAAATCTTATGCACGCGTTACATATCAAATTAGTTTAAACTTTATTTTTTTAAATTGAGATACCAAATTTGTTCCTGACTCTATCAAATAAATACTTTTATATCAATAATATTTACTATTTTCAAAATAATGTAAAATATTTATTTGATAATAATTTATATTCAATATATAGCTTTGGAAACAATATTCCTTTCCTATACCCATCCACCTTTCTCTTTCTTTCATTGTCACTCAACTATCCAATTTACAAACAGATTGATTCAGAGATAAACTCTGTGACTGAGTGGTTCTAATATACAATTTAAATCACTATCATAAAACAATTATTGGAAAGGATACATCGTTCATTCAATTACTGAAGGCTCAATGTTACATCACTGAAATAAAGTTTCTTTGATTAAGCAGGTTTTATTTAGCAGAACGCTGTGTCAACCTTGGCCAAAATTTTAAAATTGGAGAAGGGATTGTTAACAAATCTACAATATTTCAACCTTGAGTGTGAAAAGTTAGGATAAAGTAATTATAGTAAGATCCCGTTATATTGGACCCCAATAGTCCAAAATTCCGAATGGTCCGAACACAGTTTTAAGAAAACGTGGGTAGAAAACAAAATAAAATGAAATACATTTTAATGATAGTAAACTCAAAGTTAAAAGCAAACATTAAGAATCTTATTTTAATAAATACTCCGTGCTGTCAACACAATATACTTTGTCTACAAATGAATGTAAATTGTATAAATCTCATTAAACTGTAGTTATATATTTGTAAAAATACAAATTTTCCTGACTGAATCTACTGTATTTTCCTCCCTAATCCGAATTTTTGCTAATTTGAAGAAACTCCACTCCCAATTAGTTTGGCTTAACGAGGTTCAAATATACTTTTATTATGTAGTGAATTGATTATTTAAATTTAACGCTATTGTATTTTTCTTTGAAGGATACGTTTAACCACCTTTGTGGTCAAGTGGTCAGAGTTTCCGGCTATAGATCCAGAGGTCTCACGTTCGATTTTTGGCACTTCCAGATTTTCTGTGAAGCAGCGGGTCCTAAGGGAAGTCAAATGAGCTTCGCGAGGAAAAATGAGCCACAACTATATTGAAAAAGTAGTGCCTCAAGCTTAGGTAACTGAAATTGACGGTCGGAGGGTTAGTTGCACTGACCACAGGATATCTTCTATTTGCATATCTTGACGTTATCTTCCCCAACAGAAGGTGACTGTTCGGTCAGTATGGCTCGATTTTGGGCTGATAGCATTGAATTTTATTTATGAAGGATAAGTTTGTTCTTAATTACTCCAAGTCTGGATATCTAATCAGGCTATATAGATATTTTTTAATTTCTCGCTACCTTACAGGTATAGAAAGTTTTGTGATCGTAAAAAAAAAAAATTGGACTCAAGATTTTGATGAATGTCGACGTTTCATGAACCCCCGAATCCTAAAAAGGGTTTTTTGAATTTCCGTCCGTCTGTCTGACTGTACCTCAACTAGAGCATAAACTAAAGTCCGTTCACGATAGGTTTTCACCTGGATGACAGTTCGAAAATCATATGTTTAGATTTTGGCTTGCCAAAACTTGTAAAATATCACTGTTTTGTTATAAATGTAAATATCTTTATTACCTGTTATATATTACATTTAAAATAACGTAAACTTAAGTTTTCTCATACTATTTAATCTTTTAAATGATTTCTTTTTATCCAACTCGAAACAATATTTTAAACATAATTAAAAGTACTTATTTTTCGTTTTGGAACGTTATTGCTTTTGTGTAATATAGTACACACATCAATACCTTTTAATACACGCATCGTATTTACTTGGAAAAGAGAAAATAGTTTTTTTTTACATAAAATAAATGATTTTATGATTATTTTATTTTGAAATATTTAACTGAATAAAATATTTTCATCAACTGCGTATCTGCATCATTGTAAAAAACTTGTTTACCGTCATGTTCAACCATATGGTTTAAATTCGTCAGTAGCCATCTTGAAGCTATGTTCGTTAGAAATTTTTGGGAAAGGGGTGTGAATATTTTTTCTGAGTGGAATAAAACGATAAATAAACTTTGTGTCCGTTCTCAAATAAATGTATACATAATATTGGCCTTAATTACTGTGGTTAACTCTCACATTAATATATTACCATCTGTTTTCATTACAGTCATCCAAATTGATAAATGTCAGCTGTTGGCGTAGTGATATATTAGGGATTTCTTCTAGTAGCATTTCGAGCTGTCATCCAGGTAAACTTAGGTCGTGAATGAATTATATTTTACCGATCAGGCTAAAATTTGGTATCTAGGGTTTTCATAGGATTGCTCCGCGTTGTTTTTTTTTAAATTGGATATCTAACCATAAAATTAAGGAACGTTTACTGAAGGGCAAAAAGAAAATAGTTGATTTTATCAAAATCGGCTATATAGGTTTTGATTAAATTTCATTTCAAAACATTTGTAAATATTCCAAACAAGATTGTTACTCTCAATATTTCAGCAAAATGACTTAGAGAGCTCCTGTAAATGCGTAAATTATGATATTTTTTTCACCATATCTCCGAAACTATTTGAGATATAAAATTACTTATCATTACAAATATGTTGATCTCTTTATAATAAAAATATTTTATTCAAGCATAATTTTTATAAAACCAATAACTTTAAAGCTATACGCATATATTTATGTTTTTTAACTTTTAGAACCGAAAAGGTAAAGTATTGCTACCTTTAAAAAAATCTAAACTTAAATGTTGATGTATGTCCACGTCTCATGACCCCCGAACCCTAAAAAGTGGTCTTTGCAATGCTGCCTGTCTGTGTGTCTGTTTAAACTTAGAATTAAGATTAGTTTAATAATGGGCAAAAAGCGAAAAGATCGATGTTCTCAAAATTGGCTATAATGATTTTGTTTAAAATTCGTATCTAGTCGTTGATTAAGATTATAAATAGACTGGCTATTTTCATTTTCTAATGAAAATGACTTTTAAGGTACATTACTATTACGCAACTGTTTGAGATACTAATTTTTTATATGAAATATATTTTTATAAAACCAACAGTTTCTGAGATATTGGAAAATATATTAATACAATTTTGTAAGCTTTAGTTGTAAAGAGATACTACTTAAATTTTAACGCAATAATTATCCAATGCCATAAAGTAATTAAATATAAGTAGGTTTCTCAAAAGGTTTATGTTGTTCTTCCTTAAGCCTCTTAGGAGAAATGTTTGTAAAACAATGATCAATCTCCATTTTAAACTCAGTAGTCAATATCTACATTTTTAATTGGTCAAAATTTATAAATGAGGATTTTAACAGCAATGCGATGACATGAAGATTTGCAACATCTAATAAAATTTCGAAAATTTTAAATAGAAGTTGAAATTTTAATACCATGTGTTGGCCCTTGTGGACCAAATATTGATCTTTTTAATTGGTCTAAACATACAAATAAGGACATTAATTTCTGAAAAATAAAATTATGAAATTTAAAACCGAGATTAAAATAAAGTTGCATATAAGGTTAGTGCAATTTATGCTTGGGTTTGCTAGTGTATATTATTTAGTTTCACATATATTACGAGTTTTGAGTAGATATCTCCATTTTTAAACAATACAGCAAGAAAGTCTGTGCGGAGTTCCATACTAATAGGGATTATAATAGGAATTTGGATAGTATGATTTAAAGAAAAGAAAATATAGCCTATTTTATCCAAATTCATTGGGATCGAAGCTCGTTCGGGTTATCGAAAACTCACATTAAGTAGGGAGATAGTGAATGTACTTTCCCACACGTTTGTAATTTTTACATTAATTTAAATGATGAATATCGTGTAATACGTACTATAATTTAACATTTACAGTATATATTGTCACAGGAATATATTTAATTTTGGTTGGTGAAAACATCGATGTTTTGAACAACTTGTGAATATTAAATGCACTTTGACTCATAATTCATTTTATTTTTGTGTTTGCTATCAATAAAATATAGTTAATTTTAATCAGATATTTTTAAAATTTTCTGAAGTTGTGTTAGGCCTATCCTAGATTTTAGACTACCAAGGTTTGGCCTAATAGGGTGTTTGTATATGTCTTAATTAAAATGGAGGAAGAATAAGAAACCCCATAGGAAAAATTACTTTGATATAGTCGATATGGATTCGAACCCCAAACTCCTCTACACCTAAAGATATAACTATAAAATATTGATGTTTTTGTTTGAGTACCATATGGTGAGTGTAAGGATAAGTAATACCAATTAATTGATTTTTTATTATTTAGTTATACTGCAAGTATTTTGATAATGTAGGAAATATTAACAGTTATACTTTCAATTACCATGAACACATTTTATATATATTTATATATAGATATATATTTATATATAGATATATATATTTATATATATATAGATATATATATTTATATATAGATATATATTTATATATAGATATATATTTATATATAGATATATATTTATATATAGATATATATTTATATATACATATAAATATACACATATATATACACATATATATACAAATAACATTTTAATAAAACACATTTGATACATTACAATGATTTAAAAAATGCTTTTCACACATAAAATAAAAATTATACTAATATATTATGGTTCAGATTCTTTTATAATATCCTAGACTGGATAAATACGTACCTGAAAGCACGTTTAAATATAAACATCTCACTGGAGTGACTTAAAAGACACTAATTAATTAACTAAACTCAGTTTCCTAGAAATCACTATTCATTTACTTTCAACAAATCAGTCAAGATTAGTATATTCAATACCAAATACACGAATGCACATAAACTTGTAATTTAAAATAATTTGCATCTTAAACAACGCGACGTTATCATCGGCGACCAATAGGTTTGTATCTTTTCATCTAAGTTTCTGACCAAACTCAGAATATAAACAAAAAAGTACAAGTTTGATGATATTTTTTGATAATAAAATAATGTTAGCAAGCAATATTAGAAAGTAAAGTTTCTAATCTCTCCCGAAAGGCAGCATTCACAGATTAATTTTTATTAGCCTTATACATGGGTAACAACTTTAAAATCACATGCCGTGTAATTAAATCTTTATTAAATTAAAAATTCAGCCCATATCTCAGTTGGTATCGACTATTAGTCACACACGATGAGTTTTTATTCGGTTTATTTGTGTGACAGGCGATTGAAACACATGTACGTTGTATCCACAGTGAGGATAACATAATCAGAAGTTTATAGTGTAATATCGTTTTCCATTTCATTAATTTCTATTACATTACTGACACACAACATGTCGATAAACCGATATAATAAAATATTTTCGTTCTTAAAAACTATAGGGCCTATACTTGATTATCACATTTCAAAAAATTCTTAAATGGAATAGGAATGATTGTTATCTGAAAAGTTATTTTTTGTTGAAAAAAATTCTAGTTAGTCAAAACTTAATTAAATGAGATAAAAATGTTTCTTTGAGTATCTTATTGTTCATTATTTGAGGAAAACACTAATGGTGTTACGTGGACCAAGCAGCTAGTTTCGTGTATTCTGGTTTCCTGGTAAATGGGAGGTTGAAAATCTAATTGACTGTGATCAGGGTTTTCTTTCCTAGATGGTTTTGCCATATCCTTATACACAAATGAAGGTATATTTATTCTAAATTCCACCTTTCTCCTCCCCGTCACTCTACTGTAGTGTAATTATTCTGAGAACCCGGACATAAAGTAAAAATCGAAGCACCAATGAAACAGTTGAGGTAAAATATACAATCATTTTGAATATTAAAATAATACTACCTGTATATTTTTCCAAACAAGCTCCACCACTCCTATGATAGTTGTCGCTTGGTACAGAAACACAATCATATAAATTACACACTAAACAAACGATAGCAAACCACTTGAGATAAACACAGTATGGACGCACATAACATAAATAAATGTTATGAAACATTCATATGTACTTTCTCATGCGTATCGTTTACTAGAGTTTGTTGTAGTTTTAACTTATCAAAAACTACCCATTAATAGTTTGTCTCAAAAGAAACTTGTTGATAATCACTTAGTTAAATAATCATATAAAACATTATTTAATATATACATTTTGGTAAAATTGCCATAACAATCACTAAAACACTTAAAATTTCTCAAAATCTCCCCTTAGCCTTCTCAACACCAGTATCATAATGTTTATTATTACAAGTCTACCTATGTAAGGGAGACTACTACCCTATACCCCCAATAGTATCATATTTCTAATTGCCAGTCTATGTGAGGGAGACTACTATCCCACACATCCAATAGTATCATGTTTCTGATTGCCAGTCTATGTGAGGGAGACTACTACCCGAAACATACAATAGTATCATGTTTCTTATCGCCAGTCTATGTGAAGGAGACTACTACCCGACACATCCAATAATATCATGTTTCTTATCGACGGTCTATGTGAGGGAGACTGCTACCCGACACATTCAATAATATCATGTTTCTTATCGCCGGTCTATGTGAAGGAGGCTACTACACGACACATTCCAATAATATCATGTTTCTTATCGCCGGTCTATGTGAAGGAGGCTACTACCTGACACATCCAATAATATCATGTTTCTTATCGCCAGTCTATATGAAGGAAGCTAAATGCTCTACTAATAGCACTATGTTATTGGGGTCAGGGAACTCTGGCAGGTTGATTTCGACGGTGGCAATAGTGTAGTTCTCCAGTATCTCACCTCGCCGCGCTGCCTGCGCTCTGTGAGGGAGCTGTCACATAGTTCACTAAGAGTCGTGAGGGCCACACCCGGCCCCGGGGGCTAACTTGATTCTAAGTTGCCCACCCTCCACCTCTTTCCCTGCCCCCCTACGTGGGGGTGGACCTCAAATGACCGCTATACAGGCTGGAACAGACCCCAACAATCTGATCTTACAGACCTAAGAGCTCTCTACCTTACTTTTTATGTATACATGTAAGGATTTATTACACCGTTTAAATATTTCAATAGTCTGTTTTAGTACAATAAAGATGAAATATTTGAAAATTGTGCCTTGGACTTTTGGACAGATATTTAAGGATCTATTCTTTTGGTTCCTCACTGTTCTAGACCCTATCGTTTGAGCCAGTGCTCTAAACCTGAGGGCTATCAACTGTTCTTTTGGCCCGCATATTTCAGAGACTAAAAAAATAAAAACAAAAAAGGGTGTAACCCCGATTGGCAATATCAACAAACTCACTGTGATCAAAATCAGGCTCAATAATCTCACTAACTGTATTGTTATGGTCATAATATCATTAAGTTATATGGTACTTTTGACTGGTTGTAAGTAGTTTAAAAAAATATTAAAATGTAATGACTTATTATTATTATTATTATTATTAACACCACGTCTTACTACCCGTTCGGGTTATACCCATGTTAATGTGTAATGATCGGGTGATTTCGAGATGAAATGGAGAACCTACAGTTTAACTTGGGATCCGAACCACGGTGGCGTCCTGGGATTCCCCACATTTACAAGTTGTGATTAATACATATCTTGTCAGAGGTGAAGGAAGGGTTTGGTAATCAAATAAATCGAGTCCTGGTTTGAGGATTGAACCCCGGACTCCCAGCTCAGATGTATGACACCTTATCCCTAGACCACCAGGTCACGCAATGATTTATTACCATAATTATTACTTATAGATTTTGCTCACAGTTCTTTAAATTATTTTATTGCTGCAATTGTCCTGCAAGTAATGAAATTTTGACACTCGGGTTTAAGTTAACATAGTTATTATATATATAGAAACAATCATGTTTATAATTCTTTTCTTACCAGCTTAACTAAATTGTTCTGACTGTATTCGTAATTATTTTAGTTTAACTACTATGGCAGCCCATATTAAATTTCATACCATAAATTATTATTCTAATTTAATTAATCAAATATTATATTATTACTGTCTTATTTTATTACCTTAATATAAAGTATTGCAGTCGTTAAATTTTTACTTTCTCTTGACACCTTGGAAAGAAAGTACCTTTTGTAATGGTCAAAATAATCGAGATTTTGAAAAGTGCTGACGTTTCATGACTCCTTGAAACAAAAAAAAAAGTTGTTTGTGCAATGCCGTCTGTCCGTCTGTATGTACCCCGGGATAGAGCCAAACCTATTGGGCTGAACCTGGTATTTTGGTTTTCGAAAGGTCCCCGAGAGGAGTTTTGGAATTAGACATCTAACCCTGAAATTAAGGGTAGTTTACTAAAGGTAAAAACCAGAAATAAATCAATTTTCTCAAAATTCGCTCTAACAATTTTGATTAAATTCTATATCCATACACCTATTATCATTATAAACAAGATGGTAACTCTCGTTTTATTAGAAAAATGACTTTAAGCGCACTTTAAATAGGGGAAATTTTTCCAATTTTCATCATTTCTCCGCCACTATTTGGGATAAGAAATAACCTTTGATTGTAAAGTGTAGTACTATTAAAGATAAAAATATTTTACTTGAAATATATTTTTATAGAACCAATAATTTCTGAGCTATAAGTATATTATATATATATATAAAATATATATAATATATATGTATTATATACATACCTTTTTAATTCAAGTCTTTGAAAATGAATTTGATTCCTTTGCTCTTTGGTGGACAAAGACATTTCCCTTTTTTCAATTATTTTGTAAGTGTTCCTAGCTCCCAACTCCAATGATTAAGTGAGTAAAATGGTATATTATTTCATCTACCATCGGTTTAGTGTTTCTACAACAATGTATGAATGGAACTAATATTTAATTTCACAAAACTTACGCGTTATTAGTAAATGTCTATTTTAGGATAAAAGCGAGACAAAGTCTGTACGATGTGCCGTACCATTTATTTTATCTCGATATTATGATGAATCTTTACGTTTTATATGCCTCGAATCTAAAAAAGTAGATTTTATAATTCTGTCTGTCCCTATATCTGTTTATCTTTCCTTGGCTACAGAACTGAAATGATTTGATGGATTAGGTTCAAACTTAATATTTAGATGGTATATGGCTATACGTCAAAATGTAATTATTCTTATATTGAGCCTGGCCTTTAATTTAAGGGTATTTTACTGAGGATTGAGTTATTTGAAATCAATATTTTTCGAAAACAACTCTACAACTTTGTATAATAATGTATAGTTTGTATAATGAATATCTGAGAATGTTTGACATCAAAAATAAAACTATACTTGATTTTTAAGTGAAAATTCGTTTAAAAATTACCTATTTTATAAACAGCTTTGGTTCAAAATGGGTACCTGGTAAGTTTAAAAAAATATAAATTATACTATGCTATTGGCTTTCTTTAAAAATCCTAATATTAGTGATTTTTAAAAATTGGCATTTTTCTAAAAATATCTATAGCGGTTTTGTTAAAAATTTGTATTTGGTTAAAATTTTAGGTGATATGATAATATACGTTTATTTTTCACAAATCAATTAATTCAAGAGTAATTTATGCACAAAGATTTTAGAAAATGTGATTTATTTCAAAAATAGCCTATAATATTCAGTTAAAAATGGGTACCTTAAAATTAGTTTTCATGATAAATAAGAATTTGTTTTTATATTTAAAAAAACATAATTATATAGTTAATTTACATAGTACAACTAATTTTTGTAGATTTTAATAAAAAAACGGTTTAAGACATTTTGTTTCAAATTTATATTTATAGAAAGTTTATTGTGATTNAAAAAAACGCTTGCTTCGATGGCTGGGTGTTCTAAAAGGAATCACGTTCGTGTTAAACTGGCGTATCAAAGTTTGTTTAACATTTTGTATGATTCCCGATAGAGATTTGAACCTAAGAAAAAAGTACGAGACCAGCGTTTTAGTTTGCCCTCTTTTCTTTTAACTATATATCTTCATCTAAATCTGTTCAAAATTTTGCTTAGCAAGCAGAAACTGGAAGTATTTAACAAATTATATCTGTGACTTTCAGTCTATAAGATAAAAACTGATAATAAATACATATATATATATATATATATATTAAAGTGCTTTTTTTCAGAATTAAATTATACTTTCGATTATCTGGGCTAATGAAAGGTGTGAGTTTCATGGACAGTCGTACAACACGATGAACCAATTTAATAATATAATCTCTCATCACATTTCAAATTAACACTTCCTTAACAAACAGGTTTATTTATAAAAATATTTCACGATGCTTACCACAATCCAAGCTCAATAGAGACTCTTCGTAACTCCACAATTTGATCGAAAGCAGAGGTCAATCACAGTCTAAAAATAAAAAAAATATCCGGGGTGGATGCACGGACAAGCCACAAACCAAATAGCGCACAACTGTGACTTTACTGTAAATATAATATATTTTAATTGGTTACAGAGGAATGGCAAACAAATTTGGTCAATATTCTATCTCCACTTCAGCTTCCTCGTAAACCTTGATTTTCTTAGGAATGGGCAGTTGGCATTCCTTTTAGAAAATACATTCACATTTCTTTTCGGTCAGAATTGATAACATTTTACTACAACATCATTTATATTAAATCGGCATGGATAGTATCCATAAAAAATAAGTGACAACTACTGAATACATAACTTGACGTATGAATACATGAGAGTGGATCTAGTGGATTTTTTTTTACTGTCACATATGTTCATTCGTAATAAAATTGTGGTAGATTATGTCACTCACTTAATTTACCTCAAACCCATATAAGTGAGCACGTGGGCTAGGTCATTAATCTCTATGATCTAGTTCTACGTTGTTGGGGAGATTGAGGTTTAGATTATTATTTATATATTTAGCACCGCGTCTTACTAACCGTTCGGGTTATACGTTTTAAGTACTAATTACGCTAATGGATTAGGAATTGGGAAAGTTGAGTTAGAGGAAGTGAACCCGCATTTGCATGGAGGGAGAGGGGAAAACCATTTAGGAAAAACCACCCCCGGTTCACCCGACCGAGATTCGAGCATCGATCTCCCCGTCCTTAGCAGTCGAGCTTAACATGACTAGCGGGTTAACCAACTACGCCACCGAGGTGGGTTTGAGATTAAGACAGCATCTGGTTGAGATAAGAGCTTTTATTTTTTTCCATTCCACTCTTTGCCCAAAAATGTTATCCTTAATTTATACCTTCCTTACCATTCGGAAAGCACATACGGTTACTTAGACTCAGATAAATAGTATAAATGTTTTTATTTATTTTTTCTGCCAAGTTTAGTTAAAAACAATATTTTAAGCTTAATTATAATAAATGATAAAAAATTAAATAATACAATAAAATAATCTTTACCCTCCCTCCTATATATATATATAAAAGTATCACTATCATTACAGTTTGTAAGGTGACGGCTATAAAGGAAGACCACGAAAGAGATGGGAGGAGGAGATAAAAAGTGTGCAAATGAGAGGAAATGAATAGAAGCAATCAAAGAAGAAAGAATGGAGGCAGGGTAGAGGAAGATGAACGCATTTTACTAAAATTATTAGGCCATTGGCGATGATGATGATTATGATGATGTTAAAAATGAATTCCAATTAAAGATAGGGCACTTGATTCTTTTTCACAAGGTATTACTACTCATCCAGGCTATCCACACTAATAATATTATAGGGATAAATAACATAATTTTAAGAAGAAATGCACCTGCATTAGCGTAAAGAGGGAACTATAATTAATTTAGAAAACGCTGCCCTTAGTACGCAGAGCATGTACTTGAACCTTGACAATTAACAATAAATTTGATTTATGCACGATGCTAATTTTAAAAACGAGGAAGCAACTTGATTTTAATCTCTAATAAAATGGTGAGTTTTTAAAGATCAAATAATTCAAATCTAATCCTAGAGATTCGAAAGAAATTAATCGATTTGGATTAGAGAAAGTATCAAAACTCATCTTTGATTAAAAGTTAATTAGTTTTATTATTGCGTTTTCCGATTCCCTTTACGTCAGTTAGTCGAGGTTCTATAATACAAATTATGAAGCGATTGGTTTTGGTAAAATCAATCAGGCAAACCAAAGCTACTCCAATTTTATTTATGTTTGTGCTCTATCCGTTCAACTCGTCCTGCGGCTAAACACAGCAACATAAATAATGGTTTGAGACCCGTCACGTATAGAAAGTAGCAAGGCATGAGATACCCACGATCCAATTTGAAGAGTAGAGACAAACTACCAAACAATCGCCATATATTCAAACTCTGAAAACCTAGGGTTTAGTTAGTTATGGTTGAACAATAGTATCTTTAATATTTTATTTTTAATTTTGGCATCGTGCCTTACTACCTGTTCAGTTAATGTACAATTTACGATAGTGAGTTAGGAATGAGGTAGGTTAAATTTAGAGTAAGTGTACCCACATTTGTGGGAAGGAAGACGGGAAATCAATTTAGGGAAAAAAATTCAATACACCCAACCGAGACCAATACAAGCATTATTATAAACTTATCATTTTTAGGGTCTCCCTTAATATTTTAGTTACTATAAAGTTATCTTCTACGACTATTGATATTTTACTAATACATAGTTAAAATTTCAATATGCGTATATCCTGGAAAAGTAGTGAGATGCGGTGATAAATAAAACTTCTATAAGACTATATAATTTTGATACAAAAATGAAAATAATAGAAAAGTTCCTCAATAATATCAATTTTAGAACAAAATCAATAAAGTTGAAAAATTGTTTCTCAAGGAATCTTTTTTAAATTGTAGCTCAAAGCTATCTTGAACAAATAGTTTGAATTGCCGGTGATATTTTCTCAATCGGGGTCTATTTGTAATTTCCGAACGGGTAGTATGACACGTTGGTGTTACTAAAAAAAATTAAATGCGGCTATCTATCTGAGTTTTTAGCGTAGCATTTCTATTACTATTTATAAATGTGGATAACTGAGTTGCTTAGTGTAGCATTTATATTACTATTTATTTATATCAACATATATCGACTAATTATTTCTAATTACAAATAATATTTCACCACACGTCTTACAAACCAACTGAACTTGTGAAATTATATATAATTTATACACACAATTCTAACCTTGTTTACTATTCAGTTAACAAGACGATTTCCTGTACAGAGAGTAAATATCGTCAGAATCTCCCAGAATCGAACCAGGTTTTTAAATATTGATGTTCAGCCATGCTAAAAGTGTAACCAAAGGGATGGGCGTTCTTATAATTAGTGTAAGGCGGGGAAGAGGGGCGTTTTAATTAAATTAACCAGTATTCGCTTCAAGAGTAGGCCTAGCTGGTGGACACATTGAACGAGAAAGCACGTACATATTTTGTTTAGTTATTGGACATAGCATTTCTATGTGAGATATAATCTTGCCAATACAATCTTCAATCTGTGAGGTTTATAAACATATGAATTGTATCGGGAGTAACACAGTTTTATGCTGTTACTTAGAATAGACCTTCCTCATCCTTAACTCCAATAATGTAAATCTGCTAGACTAGCGTCAGGGGTCCCATGTTCTAACGCGTCACTCTCATTTTGGACTGGATTGCTGATGATGGGGTCACCAGGGTTTGTATCACGGTCAAGTGCGCTTAAGATGGTTTTACCTAAATGTTTTCGCTATCTACCTTCACGCAAATATAGGTACATTTTCTCTCAAACTCTACCTTAAGGATTCTTACTACATTAGCGTCATTAATGTGTGCGTAAATCCCAAACTGGTACCAAGACATGGTGTAAACCTATACACACACGTATATACATGTTACACTATGTAACTGAGAAAAAAATCATTCTCAACAAGGCATCTCTCACATATCCTTTTGTAATTTTAAAACCTGTGACTTGGCCAGTTTTTTGTCTCCCCACATCAGTTGCCCAATCATGAATCTCTCTTTCTCTCTTGCGCAACACACAACTCACGGTCAGAACGACTTCTCTCGCCGAGTACACAACTTGGGACAATGTAGAGCGAGGCGTAATGTTCAGCCTTTAATTAGCGAGGGAGCAAATCAGAGGCTAGCAAATGGGAACAGCGTATTATACACACAGAGAGAGAGAGGCGGGGATTTAAACGAGACGCTTGCCAAGTAGGGACGTACCAAGTGAGGCTCAACATTCATCAGCATCTTGACTTAACGGGGAATAAAATAATTACTTGCAGGTTAGAGAGGAGCGCGGCAGAAAGAAATGTGATTGTGGAACTAGGGTTGAATAAGTGGTACAGTGATTGGAAAACACGTGTTGGGAGTTACAACAGTGGAACAGTTATGAAATAGTATATCATAGCTGATATCTTAATATATGTTAAAAAAATGAAAGTATATATATGGATGTATGGATATATGGATGTGTAGTGTATTAAAATCTGAGAAAATTATGAATAAATTGGAGAGCTGAAATTTGACAGAAGATTATTGACGAAGATTTGGTGGGAAGGAAGAAGAATATACTAAAATAATAAGACAATTCTATAACCCTAAAATTTCAAACTATATATCCAGGAAATATGTGTAAGAAGAATAGGCTCCCTGAAATTTACAAAACTATTATAAAAAACATCTTGGTTGGGAGAGGGAGGGGGGCAAATTTAAATTTGTCAAAGTTACAAAAAATATATTAAAATTGAATATTTAGGGTTCAGTGAAATAGTGAAATGGGATGATTATATGCCATTAAAAAAACAGCTTTTACAATGATCTATAAAATTAATCATATTTAAACGCATTTAAAAACTGCAACTTAAACCAAACAAATAAAAAATATATTCAGAAGAAGCTAGTCAATTATTATCATTGCGGTTCCATAGATACAGTATTAACTTTATTTTGATGACAAAAAGCATTTAAGTTATCGAATGATTAGGTTTCTTAAATACAAGGTCAATTTTGAAGTTAATCCCATTTTCAAAGCAAGTTTTGAAGAGGTATTTTCCAACAACATTAATTAATGGACACTTGCCTCAATATTTCATTACCAAATAGCTACTGAAGAAAAATAAGCTAAACAACATTGAAATATGTTGAAATGACAAGTTGATTTCTCATCAAGAATAACTTTATTAATTGATGATTAAAAAAATTCAACTTTTTAATATTTTAAACAAATGGCATTACTTTAAAAATGGTCAATAGAAACTGCAATCATTAAATTATTAAATTTAGAAAAAATATTAGTGTTATACCTTTAGTCAGGAAATGAGATGCATGGATATTCAATTTTTAAAAATAATAAATTAAGAGAGTAATATTGTGGGTCTCTTATTTCAAAGATTAGTGGCAGGGTTGTCATATTTGCCAAATTGATAAGCTTCTATCTTGATTAATCGAGATAGCCTCACATCAAAAAACAGATCAAAAGAATCTTCTCATATATGACTTCATATTTTCAAGTTGAACTAGATGTTCTTGGGGTAGAGTGCCTGCCACAGGACCCAATGTTTGTGGATTCAAGCCCAACCAAGGTTGACAGATTTTTCTTGAGCGATAAAAATCCGTAGTACAACTTCCTTCTGAGGGGAAGTATAGCAGGCAGTCCTATGTCGGTTGTGGCATGTAAAATAACCCTGGAGAAAGATGTGAAAATACCTTTTCCGTCTAAATTGTTAGGCCCTTTTGCTCTCGCTCATAAAATTCTCGTGTGCTGATAATATCAGTTGGTTCAGAAAGTGCACTTTAAAGACCTCAAATAAATAAGTAGGGGAGACCGGGGCTTGTTGTTACAATTTTGATTTGCAAATATTTAAGTCAGAAACATTTACCAAATAAAAATTCATTTAAAAAAAGGTTTATACGCACGCATCCTTTGGCTAGCATTTCCATATTTTTAAAGAATAATATTTCACACACGTTCCCCACAAATAATCCTTAAGCGACTTAAGTAGAACTGTAACAATGTGCCCCGATAAGAGGCTAGTTGTTACAGGCAAGGGGAACATTATTACAACACGTTTTAATTATTAATTAGAAACAAAGCAAAGAAGTTTGGACACTCTCATATTTATTTAATCACATAATATTAAAAGTCTTTCCTTTACAAGATAATCAAAAAATATAATTATTATAGGAATATAGGACTACAGTGTATAGCACTTCGGACATACTAATATAGTTCATAAACTTAAAATAATTGATAAATTGACGCTCAGGGATTAGATGTTGTGTCTGAACTAGTCTTAAGTTAGATTATAAGGCATGTGAAACTTTGACGGGCCTAGTCAGCCGGTACTGGAAGATATATAACTTGACAGTAATGGATGAAAGGTAAAGCCTAATATTTAACAGAAATAATCGTCAAAATAAATGGTTGAGTTGTAAAATCACCAAATGGAAACAATGACTGGAACTAGCATATGCATAGCTCTAGTTGAAAATAAAAATATTAGGGACCTACAAACGAGTTTGTTTTTTGATGAAGATTTTAGTCATAACTTATAATTAGGTCTAGGTTTGAATCACAATTTAAGCAAATATATAAAGGATAATTTGACGCACAAACACTAGGTGCCCACATCTTACAGATTCAAAACTGAACCTAGTCGTCACCCGGTTTGGATTTGGACCACGTTTTGAAACACTAGAGGCACACACATTCTTCCTCTTCACTTGAACTGGAAGCTTCGTAATGGCTTTTTTTATTTTTTTATTTCCTACTAATTTTTTTATCAGCCTTTATTTGTTCTTTTGAAAATAATTTTCTTTTTTCCCCTTCTTTAATTTTTTTTCTTCCTTCTCTTTCTTTATTTTCTTCTTCGAAGGCGTTTTTAACAGGTGTGTCTGTTAAAACAGCAGAATTAAATCTCTTGCGCTTGGTTTAGGTTTTACGTTCTCCTCCTTTTGGATATGAACGCAGATATTGTGGACTAACATGCATCTTAGATAGTTTTTTAGGCTTATCTTCAGGCATCATAATATCAAAACTAGTAGGAGTTGTCTTGGAATTCAAATGTTTAGCTAAGGCTTAGCATAACCTAATTTTATTTCTGTATCCTGGTTCACATTTTGTTTCTTAATTCGTTTAATATACCAGCAAAGTCTCATGAAATTAATATTATATGCTTTAGCAGCTTGCCTGATAGGACATCCAGAAGACACAGAGACTGCTGCCGATTTTAAGATGTTCATACGTATATTACCTCTATCAGTTTTTTTCTCTGTAAGTTCGCACCCTGTTTCCTGTTGGCAAAGAGGCTATAATAAAATATTTATCAATGTATTCTAATCCTATAAAGGTAATGGGGCAAGTTGATACACTGTAACAATTTGCCCTTATAAAATGTAACAACCACTTCACCTGACGCCATTTTGAAGATCGTTTCAATACTTTGTAAATAAACAATATATGAAAACGGTAAACGCTCTAAAAACTAACAAAAGCTTGAGCTTATAATGAGATTACTTTAAGGAGGTTACTTTA
This sequence comes from Timema shepardi, assembly GCA_902151425.1. NCBI lineage: Eukaryota > Metazoa > Arthropoda > Insecta > Phasmatodea > Timematidae > Timema > Timema shepardi. The sequence continues at coordinate 313,071 of CABFVX010000249.1, read as the reverse complement.
TTTAGAGGATAGTTTGGACAAGTTCAAAATCCAAATTCTTTTTTTAACATTTTACACTCAAAAACATTTTTTATAGCACAACTCATATAAAACAGGTCCAACTTCACTGTCAATTTGGGAGCAACTGCGCACTCTATAGACGCAGTAGACACATGGATTATGAGGTGGTGCTGCCAGTGAACGATTTTTTAACTAGAATGTAACAATGGGTTCCTGTAACAACTAACCCCGGTCTCTACTACATTAAAATTCGTTCAAAATTTTAATACATTTAGAACTTATTTCTTCTCTCAATTTTTTTTCTCTAGCATTTTAATTTTAGTGAATAGGAGAACTATATTCTTGAGATTGGTGTTGAATTCCACTCATTAACTGATGCATAGTTTGAAGTTTTCGTATGAATAAGTACTTTGCTCAGGTATGTCCTTGATCAAATCACCAGATTCGTTTGTTCCAAAACTAATGTTTTCATAATCTGTGTGAATGCACTCATCGTTATTATTAGTCCAGAATTAGCTACATCTTACTTTATATACTTCTTAAAATTAAAACCAAAATAAATTATTAATAACAGGTGACCCTTCCCGAACAGAATCTCAATTATCAACAAATGACTGCTGTGTAAAAACTACACAACCAGTCCAAAAAATTAATGTATTAATATCTTTATGATGTATTGCATTTGACTTGTGAATGTAGCTTAACTTCTTTCAGATCAGTGTGGTGTGGTCATTGTGACATCAGTCTCATCTGGTATAGTTTGCAAGTGACGGAGAGGACGAGGTTTGAGCCCAGGATGAATATATTCAGGTGTTCCTCTAAATTGTAACTTCCTCATGCCTATCCCACTAGTGTAAATATAGTGATAACCCGAATAGGTAGTAAGACATGAGGCACGTTGAATCTTCCATTGCGCATTAGTACCCTTCTGATTTACACGCAATTTAATATCATAAATCAGGTAGAGATGCTAAGGGTAAATATTCAATAAAATGTGTTAAAATCTGCATAGGGAGAGTGTGTAAAACTGTATAGGGGGAAAAAAACCACACAATACATCAGGATGAGACTCTAAACCCTTATCTCTATCACTTTAAAACCAGCTGTTATGAGACTCTCATTTAGTTCACAAATTAAATTAACGCTCAAATATTAAAGTGGGGTGAAACTAAACACGAGAAAATCCTTTTGTTTTTGTAGTTTTTAGAGTAAAAATTTTTTTATTCAAATAAATAAAATTTTGCTCCAGTAGAAACATAGAGTTAAATTTTATTCACAGAATGGTATCAAAATTTCTTGAATTTCTGTTAATAGTGTCCTCTAATTTAATGACAACTTTTTATCCTAATTTAAAAAAGTTTATCGCCTAATACCGCTATTCTCATGACAGATATTCAACAACTGTTGAGGCCCCATATGAAGAACATTAAATTCTATGCTCTTACTGAAAAAATATTTGATTTATTTTGGGTGAAAATGTTTGTCTATAAAAACTGCAAAAGCACTGGCATTTTCTCGCATCTCCTTCCATTCCACTTTAAAGCGATCCAATAACTGTTCAGCAAGTGTATGCCAATACATGATTATTTAATACTATATATATAAAGATTGTAATGAATATTTTTGCCAACGCAAATTGAAATGTTTTACTCTACTTTATTTTAGTTTATGCCGTCAGGTTATGTCGGCTAGACATTCCTAGATTTTCCCTGGCATTGTCGGATATGTGACCAGCTTCTGAGGTTTGTCCACCATTTAGATAGGGCTACTTCATCCCGATAAGATAATGTGATGATCATGGTTATTACTATGTAGTACCAGAAGAAGATTATTATTATTATTATTATTATTATTAGCACCGCGTATTACTACCCATTCGGGTTATACGCACTTACGCTAATGTTTAATGGTAGGGTGATTGTGAGATGAAATGGAGGACCTACAGTTTAACGTGGAATCCGAACCACGGCGGAGGCGTGGCATTCCCCACATTCACCAGATGTCTTGTCAGAGGTGAAGGAAGGGTTTGGTAATCAGATAAATCTGTTCCGGGCAGAAAAAGATTAAACCAGACCATGGCAACTATAGGAACAATTCCTCTTAGGGAAAAAGACCTATATTACCGTAGTGAATTGAACTCGGGACCTCTATTGAGTATCCAAAAATTATGACAACTAGACAAAGAGGCCATCTTATACTTTATTTATCATATCTTATAAGCTGCTCCATCGTGAAACCCATCAAGGTAACTTTTCAAGGTAAGTGGAATGTACTGTACTGTACATAGGCCGGTGTTTTAGCTATGTGGTTATCAATTATGAATCAGACCCAGGAGACTGAGGTTTAGTACAAAATGTCTACACTGTGGGTGGTTAATTCACGGTTTAACATGAAATCCTCACCTCAAGCGTGTGTTCTTTAAACATAATCTTCATTATCCTAACCTTTTACGACGGGTAATTGAAGTCACTGACAGCCACAACTCCCACTAGAACAATTTCCACACGAACTTGTTTCCTTTTATGAAAGGTGACGGCGGGAAAATTGCCTCGTGATTGTAATTAATAAACCTGCACGCAGCGATTAACATTGAAGCGAAAGTGTTTGGAAGAACGGTGGCGACCTTGCCGAGGGTTTGTAATCTACAATTAATTCACTTCATTTGACCACAGTTAGAAATAAGTAAGCTATGTATAATAGGATGTCAGATGACACCTTATATTAGTAGGTAGTGAGTATGCAGTCCAAGTTTCATATAAAGGGCCTTTTAGAAAATACAAACTTATTTTTTACTATCAAAATTGATAACTTTTAGTATTTTACTAGTGATATTTTATAGGTATTAATCATATATGTGTCCCAACGATCTGACTCAGCCGGTAGCATATTTGTTTGTTGAGCTAAGGGAACCGGTTTCGATTCCTGGCATGGCCGAAAAATGTAGCCTATCATTTGTAAAATGTGAGTTTCCCCTTTCACAGCGATGAATTAACGGACGGGGGCTGAATGTTGTGTCTGATCTAGATTTAAGTTAGTTTATAAACCGTATACCGATATAATCAGTCGGTTAAGAAACTGCACTATAAATACCTCAAATATATAAATTAAATTATAATACATATCAAAAGTGACAGCTATGTAACTTGCTGTATACAAATGTGAAACTAGATTATACATACCTACTCCAGGCTGATAGAGCATTCTTTTTGGAGGCAACAATTATTGAGGACAACAGTTTATGTAAAGTTTGCAGGGGCTCACATTTATTGGAACATAGTGAACTGGAATTTTATAAAACTAACCTATTTAATATTTATTAAAACATATAGCTTCTACCATATCGACTGTAATACTTATATAAGTAATGCATATTTTCCCCCCGACCATTTCTTTGTACCCGTTTGGTTTGTAAGCACACATATAATACGCTAAAATAGGTATGTGAAAATTTTAGAGGAAATGCACCCAAATTCGCTTGAAAAGATAATGGGAAACGATTAAGAAAAATACACCCTCCCTACACCCAACTGGGATTTGAAACCCAATAAACCTGTCGACGTCAGTCCAGTCTAACACAAGAGTGAGAGGTGAAACTATGCAACCACCAATATAGGTAGTATATAGCTAAAATATAAAAATACAGATAAAGATTAACTATCAATAATTTATACGCACAAAAATAAGTTAGGCCTTTGTACATATTTATCAATGATTTCTCAATTTGCAGTTAATTAAAGGAGCTAGTAGGCCCTGGTCAATGAAGGATAAAGAAGAACTTTCTCGTTCTCAGTTACCATAGTGGCCATTCCAGAAATGGTCTCTATTTTGATTAAAATATTAATTAAACAACATAAACGATATTTTTTGACTATAGCATATCAGTAATTTATAGTATAATATATATCTTTGAAGATATATCAAGTTGTCTAATAAGAGTCGTCTATCTGTCTGCCATTCTGCTGTAACCAGACAATGAAAAGTTTAAATCCACTCAAGTGGTAGCTCATGAAGCAGATTTGATTATCAATACAATACGGGGACCTCGACCAAATCAGGACTTGTCAACAGTCTCTGTCCACAATACTCTTTCTCATTCTCAATATACACACAAAAACGCAATTTGGAAGAATTCTGTCACGCCCATTTTTTCTCCCCCAAACGAGTTCAGTGTACCTGCTCTGATTGCGTGAACCATTTTGACATCGGCATTCCTATCTCCAGCTTTTCCAGGTGGGGCAGTGATTTAGAGATTCTCCATCTAATTAGATTAGTGATGGGTTTCATCAAAGGCTGTAACAGCTACAAAATTATGATAAATTCATTGAGATAGTTTCCAATAAAATGGTTTTGTAAATTTATTAAAACTATATCTTGAATTGGGCTCAAATAATGGAACTTTATCTTAGCACTACTCTTCTTTGGCAGCAGATTTATTCATTCATACATACCAATATATGAGACATATCTCTAACAGTATTACTCCCAATACTCTATTTGGCAAAATAAGGTACATATATGGACAAATTGGGTCAAGGATGAGCAAAATCGGAGAGCTGAAGTAAGCCAATCACAAGATTGATGACCTAATGATGATGATGATGATGATGACTCTAGTTGATGCAATAAATTTATTTTATTATTATTATTATTACTATTATTATTATTACCGGGATCCTTAAGCACATGAAGTCATGGGTTGTTAACAATACTAATGAGTATTAGTACTGTTTAAAAAAATTGACTTGACAATATAATGATAGATTAAATGGCCAAGATATTATAGATAACTACGGTTATAGTTGCATTTAAACATTATTTTCTTTAAACTGAATAATGATATCTGGAGATGGGATTCAAACCTGGGCTCTTTGGCTTACTATGCCAATAATCCTACCACTAAGCAATTCAGTAATGATTTTGTGCCCATGGTCAATCTGCACTCATATTTTAAGGCAGAATCTGTTATCGACGTGTGTAAATCGTCATGCTTTATACCGCCAATAGTACAACTACATTGACAACTAACTGTATGAGGTCACATATTATTCTTTACAACGACAATTGTACGAATGAGCATATCATATTATATTTTTATGTGGCTTTAACCGTACTTATCATCTATAAAGCCCTCCCGAGTCAAAGGTGGCTGCTTAATCTGATAGCTCCTGATCTGAATTGATCACTCATATATAGCTGATGATTCTCGCAAGTCTATCACAGACTTCGCTTTAAAATACTGTAGAAGTGAAGAATGAGCCAGGGCACGAGATGATTCCTGGATAGCTCAGGTCTAAGAGAATTGGGGTACTCGGACAAAGATTCCAGGTTTGATTCCGGTATTCAGGTGTCATTTTTAAATCTAAAGACTGCTTCACAATATAGTTAATCTGATATATAACAATACGTCATCAATACTCCGTTATTGTCAAGATTAAAACCTTAGAGTTCTAGGATAGAAATCTCTACTCCACCCCCTTCTCTCCCCATAATTGTGATAGTGCAGTCTAAGGTATTAGACTTTCTCTAAACTTAATAGTCAATGACGATCAGGTTAGGGAATGAATTCACTGGTACTACTTTATGTTATGAAGTTTGAATATGCTTATTTATCCTCTCTTTACTCTAATTCGGTTGTATTTCCTATAAACTACCATTTACATAGTTATTCCTTACCACTCTAGTGATAAACTAACAATTTTTTTTAAATTTAGTGATAAAAATTATACAGTCATTTTGAGCTATCAATATTTTATATTAATCTAAAACAATACATTTGGAAGATTAATTATTAGCGTCAGTATTTACCAAGATATAATAGTGGAATATAATAATGAGTATACGCCCTCCGATTATCTCTTATTGTAAATGGAGACCATGTGTAGTGTGAATTCACTTCCTTAAACTATGTGGTCACCAGTGTGGATAAAAACCTAATTGCCTATGTGACAATGGGTTTATATATTTGTGAACATGCTATAAATATTACTTTTTCACCAAGCCTCAATTGCTTGGAAGTTTAATAAAAAAAGATTTAAACATCTAAAGCTTGTATGTCCTTAAGCTTACAATTATAGCGATTGGAGATAGTATTGTAATTTGTATGTGTTCCAAAAATGAGCGAAGTAGCGGAACGGAACGCAATAAAAGTGAAAAAGAGCTCGCCGAACTGAGCAGGAAGAACATTATGGAGACGTGAAGTAGAAGAGTTTTTCGGTGGTAAGTTTGTTCTGGAAGCTATTTACCACCGGCCGGATTGAAGGTTATCGGGGAGATAATGGACATTGTGAGAAACTTGCTGTTTACCGGTATTGTTCGATGTGGCCGCTTGGAACACTTGAGAGAGACGCAACCATATGGTCACAGAAGGTGGTTAGAGGCACCGCCAACCTGTTGCGATGTTAGCCAGGGATGGACACGGTAGTTGAGTCCCTGTATAGGAACCTCAATCGGGCTTATTTCATGGTTACCGTATCTTGGTGCCAAACTTTGAGTATAAGCTACATGAGTGACCACATGATGGTTCATGAGTGAGTTGGAATGTTGAAAAGTTCTAAATTTGATATTTGAGATTATTGAGTTGCTTATATATCAGCCATAATCATCATCATCATTATCATACTCTTTTTCTACTGTGGCCTGTTTAGTTTAATAAAATGCCTCAATCTTTCTCTATCCTTCCACTACTCTTCCTCCGGCATCCTCTCCTTCTCCATCCTCATTTAATGCCTATGTCATCTCAGTCTTGTTTCCTCTGCTACCTCATGTACTCCCTGTACCCCAGCTCTTTCCCAGATAGCTTTATTCCTAATCTTATTTCTCTTCTTGACAACTAATATGCTTCTCACAAACTTCACTCCCATGACCTCCAATGTCCTGGTCAATCTTAAGCCCAATGTCCATGTTTCTGCTGCATATGTGACAATGGGTACAAAGTACACCCTGTACAACACTTCTTTACACCTCAAGGGTACTTCTCTTATCCATAGCAACTTTATTACACACCTATAGAAACACTCTCCCTGCTGTCTTCTTCTCATTGGAACCTCTATATTTTCATCTTTCGCCTTTATCACGCTTCCAAAATATCTTACTTTCTGTAATTTCATCAACTCTACTCCATCAAACTTTATAGCTTTACTAGGCCTTATCCTCCTCCTTGCCATTATCATCACTACACACTTCACCATACTAGATTTCAATCCAACAAATTGTTCGTAGTCCTTGCTCATTCCACTTCTACACTTTGCAACTTATTCTTGGGCATTAAGCTTCTTGCCTTTCTTAGGTACATTTCTCTTTCCTCTTCATTTTTTAGCCACTACACCCTTATTCTAATACCTTTCCCATACATTCCCATCCCTTTATGTCTGCCACCAACAACCTGTAGTCATTATCTAAGGACACACTTGGTATTACCTTGATGTTTACGTTCTGCTTTTTCATTTTTTCATTCATGATAAAGTATTCTATCACCGACTTTTACTCCCCATCCCAACTCTATGCAGTGATATTATGGCTTTCTCTTTCCTTCTTATAGCAGCTGTTTAGCCCCTTTCATTTTATTTCTTGGGAACAGTTCCAGCATTCTTCTACCCTCCTCATTTCCCTCTCTCCATATTTTTTTTCCCTGTAAAAACCCGGTTTTGTATCTTCTTACTTTTGCTTTAAGATCCCCATTACTACCTGTCACTTTTTTCCCATATGCCTTTATAGATTTTCCTCAAACTTGTCCTTTTCTTCTGCGAGTCACCACACTTGTGGCGCATACACTTGTATAACCTCCACCTTTTTTCCGCTATCAGATATTATTACCATATTTAAAGTCAAGCTATAGTAGGATTTTGGTTGATAGACACCTTTAGAATACACCAAAACAATTTTGCTATTAAAATTGATAGCATTTTACTATATTATTAGTGTTATTTTATAAGTAATGGTACAATTTATCAAAAGTGACAGATGCATGTCACATGACTTTTCGAATGAATACGTGATAGTTTATTTACTAACTATTCTAGCTGCCAGATAAAATTTTAACTCTCCAAAAATGTTCCACATCATTTAAGGTGTCAACAAGCTTTTAATACCTTTTGACTGATGACGAGGAGATTGTAGCTCTGTCCTTGTTGGGCGTACTGAAGATAGGTTTTCCTATAGAGATTCACACTCTTTATTTTCACACTAATGTAGGTACACTTCCTCTATATTTAACCTTACTCATACCTAATTCATCAGAATAATTAGTACATAGGCGTATAGCCCGAGCAGGTATTAAGACGTGGTGCTAAAATAAAACTCAGATGGAGGCAGCCAACCTAACTTCTAATGAAACTATAGTTTAATTTTTCTTCTTAGAGCTTCTCCTAATTTAATTCGATTTGCTCTATCAAGAGAGAGCCAAATGAAAAGGTCAAATTTTAGGAAAATACTCAACCATTCGTCTGGAGAAAGGAAATAAGCTAATAGATAAAGAAATGCCAGTTTCATTGAACCTTAAATATCGTGTAAATGAAACTTCATTCCTTCAAATGATTTACCCACCCCTGGTACCAAGTGTAACAACCCAGCCACTGTATTTTTATTGCCTCCTCATAATAAGTACGCGCACCAAAAATGAAATCGTGGTTCTTTTGTTCCATAAAATAAAACCCAAAAGACTCCTATTCCCGAGTACTTTCACGTGGGTTCGTTGCGGCGTAATGTATATAATAGAAGGAGGTTAACAATTGTTAAGTTGGCCACTGGAGAGGCACAACCCCTCATTTAATATGAAAACATGTTTCATCCACTTGGATCGGGCTACTTGAAGAGCGCTGGTCTGGAAGTCCACGACAACACAACACTTGCTCATCTTGTAGACTGCTTACTTTTGAGAGAAGGAGGGGACCAATTATAAGCAACTGCCTATTGAACTAAGTTTTAAATAGAAGAATACTTAGTTCCTATGTATGCTGGTGGGGGAATGTAAGCTATATAAAGAAAATAAGTACAGTTTAACCCTTTCAGAAACTATAAGCCGGTGCATATCTACGAAATTTCGAATCAATGTCAGAACCTTACTAGGATTCGGGTTAGATCCGAAATTTTGAATCTTAATATTTAAAGAATTGGACTCGATTTGAAATTTCAAATTTAAATAGATCCTAAATTTGGATTTAATGAGTTTATCTCAAAGTTTGAATATATAATTCATATTTAGTAAACAAATTAACAAAATCAGACCTTAAACCAGTTACTTGGTAGAGTGAATAAAGAGTAATTTGAGTTACAGTGCGTAAAGGAATGACGTGCGTTAAGCTGTTGTTTGCAAAACAGTAAATATCTCGTATTTTAAATACAATCTGGCTTTTAATAACTAGCTTTCAACGTTTGCACTATCATTAAAAAATGTGGTGTGATCTTTATTTGATATAATCTCTCAGCTGTTGTTTTTTACTAGTGCGATCTATCACTTAGATTTTAATAAACATAAAATGTGTCCAATCTGTTTACCAACATTTTTTGGAATATTTTCTTTTGAATTAGATAAGGTAACTTGAAATGGGAAAATATTTAACACAAATTCAATTTGAAACATTATCATAGTAGTTCTAAAATAAAAAATAAATTTAGATCTGAACTTATTTTTAAAGTAAAATATTGGTCAATTTTTTTAAACATGGGATTCAACTAGGATTCAATTCGATGAAATAAATTTAACATGAGATTCGATTCGTCTTCGACACAAAATATTATTTGGCATGAGATTAGATTGGGATTCAACCCGAAATGGTTTTAGGCGCGAGATTCGGTTTTTATTCAATTTGAATCAATTAGCCAAGATTCAGATTCGATTCGAAATTGAAAATTACGGATTGGCTCAGGCTTAAAAAAATACAAACTTTTTTTAAAATTTCAACAATGATTACATTTTACTATAATAATGTAATTTTATAGGTATTGATAGCATTCATCATAGGCTCTTCCTATGAAATTTGAACCTTAAATAACATTACGAACTTATGAGGCATAACATTTATTTTCTAAAGGAAGTAACAGCCGTTGGTGCAAGAATAAAGTAATCAGTTATACATATCAGTAATGTTATATGAAACCCAATCAATATTATCTTGACTAAGCAAAATAAATTATATTATAATTATGTATTTTTCTGAAGAATAGGAAAAAACATTAATAGCCTTATGAATCACAAGAAATTCTATTTTGGTTGTAGGTGAAAACAGGAAACACTCTAATTTTATAGCTATATTAAATACTATTTGAGGGTTGGTTTTAGATAAGAACAGGAAACACTTCTTGCTCAATAGCATAGATGTAGCATTATAACGGAGATCACTGTAGTAAATGTATAATTATAACGTAGATCACTAAAAAAAGTATCATTATAACGGCGATCACTAGAAGAGATGTTTCATTATAATGGAGCTGAGTATAAGAAATGTTTAATTATAACCGATCTCACAAAAATAAATGTATCATTATAACGGAGATCACTAGAAGAGATGTATAATTATAACGGAGATTAATAGAAGAAATGTATCATTATAACTGAGATCACTAGGAGAGACTTATCATTATAACTGAGATCACTAGGAGAGATGTATCATTATAACTGAGATCACTAGGAGAGACTTATCATTATAACTGAGATCACTAGGAGAGATGTATCATTATAACTGAGATCACTAGGAGAGACTTATCATTATAACTGAGATCACTAGGAGAGATGTATCATTATAACTGAGATCACTAGGAGAGACTTATCATTATAACTGAGATCACTAGGAGAGATGTATCATTATAACTGAGATCACTAGGAGAGACTTATCATTATAACTGAGATCACTAGGAGAGATGTATCATTATAACTGAGATCACTAGGAGAGACTTATCATTATAACTGAGATCACTAGGAGAGATGTATCATTATAACTGAGATCACTAGGAGAGACTTATCATTATAACTGAGATCACTAGGAGAGATGTATCATTATAACTGATATCACTAGGAGAGACTTATCATTATAACTGAGATCACTAGGAGAGATGTATCATTATAACTGAGATCACTAGGAGAGATGTATCATTATAACTGAGATCACTAGGAGAGATGCATCATTATAACTGAGATCACTAGGAGAGACTTATCATTATAACTGAGATCACTAGAAGAGATGTATCATTATAACTGAGATCACTAGAAGAGATGTATCATTATAACTGAGATCACTAGGAGAGACTTATCATTATAACTGAGATCACTAGGAGAGATTCATCATTATAACTGAGATCACTAGGAGAGACTTATCATTATAACTGAAATCACTAGAAGAGATGTATCATTATAACTGAGATCACTAGGAGAGACATCATTATAACTGAGATAACTAGGAGAGATGTATCATTATAACTGAGATCACTAGGAGAGACTTATCATTATAACTGAGATCGCTAGGAGAGATGTATCATTATAACTGAGATCACTAAAATAAATGTATCATCATAGCTGAGGTCGCTAGAAGAGATGTATCATTATACCTGAGATAACTAGAAGAGATGTATCATTATAACTGAGATCACTAGGAGAGATGTATCATTATAACTGAGATCACTAGGAGATACTTATCATTATAACTGATATCGCTAGAAGAGATGTATCATTATAACTGAGATCGCTAGGAGAGACTTATCATTATAACTGAGATCGCTAGAAGAGATGTATCATTATAACTGAGATCGCTAGGAGAGATGTATCGTTATAACTGAGATCACTAGGAGAGACCTATCATTATAACTGAGATCGCTAGGAGAGATGTATCATTATAACTGAGATCGCTAGGAGAGATGTATCGTTATAACTGAGATCACTAGAGGAGGTGTATCATTATAACTGAGATCACTAGAAGAGAAACGAGCTTACTATAATAATTGTATCGTTAAAACTCAGTTTAATAAAAGTGCTGTATATAACGTAGTTAATATAAATTTTGTACCGTGGTAATTAAATTTATTACATCTCTCCCGCGTGGTTATGGGGTTAAATCAAAATGCTTTAAAGTTTGGAATTATGTCTTAGACACTAATCATCTTATTTGGTTGATCTTTTACATTTTTACTTTATGCTTCTTGAAAACTGAGATTACCTTCAATTACTTGACAAATATAAATTATTTCACCAGTCTAATGTTATGCCATTTAGTCCGGCAGAGATTTACTGTGCGTTTATTTCTGTTTTCCTCTACTAGATGGTGTAACCTGCTCTAACTAGGCCATCAGTGGATTGAAAACATCCAGAAAAGGTGTTCAAACAAACTGTCCTTATTAAAGTGAGGTTGAGATTAGCACAAATTTAGTTAAGTGTTTTTACATGTTATAAAATCCCTTTTTACTATAATAATAATATTAATAATATATTAATAGTATTCTAAAGAAAAGTGCTATCTTTAAGTAACTGGACATTGGAGCAAACACAATATTGTGGGAAAAAAAATTAATCTACCATAGGACATAATCTTCCGTTATTTACAAATTCAAAAATATTTTCTTTTTCCAAAGTACTAAACGTAACAAATATTTATCTTATGAAAGGATTTTGCCACTTTTTTCTAAGCGCTAGTATTTTTTTTAGCACCACGTCTTACTACTCGTTCATGTTAAACGCGTATGTACTAACTGCACTTATGGTTTTTGAGATAAGTAAGGGTATATTTAGAGAAAGTGTAACCATATTTGCCTGTAGGGGTAATGGGCAGTTATTTTGAGAAAAACACCCGACCTAGATACAAACCTCAATCTCCTTGTCACAATCAGTTTATTCTACTGCAAGAGTGGTACCTTAGACTATGCATCCACCGAAGCGGGTTAGAGGCTAATTGATTAATTGAGGCACCTTTACGTTTTTCTTAAACTAAAGAACAATTAGTAGAATTTTTAAGATAATATACAATCATTAAACTTACTATCGGAAATGTCTTAACAAAATATCTCCTGTTTGCGGGGCTCAACTTAGACCAATCAAAATGAAGTTTTTTCCCCTAATACCATTTTATAATTTTTAAGGCGATATACATCCCTGGCCACCCATACCCAATTATCTAAATAAAGCTTTTATAAATTCAGTTATATAGTATGATTTTTCTGAGACGAACGGTTTATAAAATACAAACATATTTTTGGTCGTCAAATACATTTCATTCAAGCAGATCTCTACTGTAATAGCATATTTTAGTGTCAGTATGTACGTTATTTGCAACCTTATCCATTTAATTTAAAGTGACATAACTGAACGAGGAATACCTTAATGAAATGCACCAAATATTACCTGGAGATAAGATAATAAACCACATTATGGGACAGATTGGAGAAAAACTATCTCTAATCTACACGACATTAAACCCCGGTCTTGTGGGTTTGAGTCCAGATAAATTACGCACATTCAAATAGACCTGTGGGCTTACAATACAAAAGTAAACATTTGTTGAGTGTTAAAACAAATACAACGAGAGATCAATTAAACCATTTTAATGCTGAGCCTTTAGTGTTACATAGTGTTCTGAACATCACTAGTTCTCATATGCTTTCATGTAGGTTATGGTTACTTACTCTTGCTAATTAGCAATGTTGTACTGTTTAAAAGGCAAGGACCTAACTTATGTAATAAGAAGACTCTACAACAGTAATAATCATTTGCATAGTTAATAATAATTTAGGTGACCTGGTGGTCTAGGGGTAAGGTGTCAGACTTCTATGCTGGTGGCCGGGGTTCAATCTTCGGTCCCGGCAAAGATTTATCTGATTATCAGACCCTTCCTTCACCTCTGACAAGACATCTTGTGAATGTGAGGGATGCTCAGGCCTCCACCGTGGTTCGGATTCCACGTTAAACTGTAGGTCCTCCATTTCATATCACAATCACCCTACCATTACAAATTAGCGTCAGTGCGTATAACCCGAACGGGTAGTAAGACGCTGTGCTAAAGAAAAATAAATCCCTTAACCAAGCTAGTAGCTCTGATCCCGAGTTCTAAGAGCATCAATAATTCAACAACTTCGTGAACAGACAATCGTTCACTGATATCTTAGACCAAACAACCTTCACTATAACGGTGGCTTCTAGTACACACCAAATAGTAGGTGAATGTTCCACAGATACGAGTCAAAACACCTGTAACAAAACCCACACATAAAAACTAACGCGCTATTCATTATATGCTGGGAGGGGTCCCGATTCGATGCCATGCAAACGTTCTCAACCGTTTCGACAGAATGAAGGTATTTTCAGGATTAAAAAAAAAAGTCTACCTTTGAAATGGACATATGATTCAATTTAAAATTGCAACAGAAGCTGGAGGCAATGTATCACCTCGTTAGTTAAACTAACAAACTAGCTGAGAGAAACGGTCGGTTGTTGGTTTATTCCGTTGCGAGATCGTCCGCGGATAGCGACCCCCACACTCCGTGCACCTGCTATCGCGGTGTGGAAACCTGTGCTATTTTGCTGTGAATGTTGTTGTTTATGTCGTGGAGGGCTCGCACTACTTCAAACACTCGACCTAAGTCGTGGGCTTGGGGGATTTTTTTATAATGCCTTCTGGGAGAGTTATTAAGATAACAGAAGGTGATACGGGGAATGTACAGTCGCTTTCTATTTCATATAATTTTGGCATGATGGAAAAAATAACGGAACATTCATTTTGTAAAGTATTGTCACAACGTTATGATTTTGACTGTACAATTATTCGGTCACCCTGATTTGATTTAATGTGGCATAAGTACTTTGTTAAAACAAGTATGGTAAATATTGTGTTCGTAGTTTATTAATGTAATATACTGTAATAATTGATTTTTATTGCATTGTGTTTACATGGTATTTGCGATACAGTTCTTTATTCTGTCAGCATCTAGATGACTAGAGGTCTTTAGAGCACGCGAAGATTTTATCACACGGCAAAACCCTAGTTTCGCCATCTCTAGTAAAAGTTCAGAAAGTATTTATATTTAAAAGAGTTATTGGTTCAACTACAATGAGTCGCACCCGCTTGTCGTAATCGCAGTCGTAAGATATGTTGGCTTTATTTTCTGATTTCAAAGAGACATTCTACAATTAAATGTTATAAAGAAACGTATTAAAGAGAAATGTTGCTAAATAATTAGATACACACTGAACATAGTAGCTAAATAAACGAAGCATTAAGTTCATGCCTTCAATACATAATAAAGATTGAACTATCAATAGGGTAAACCTATACCCCTGGAACTTTTTTTGCACTCTTTAAATTTATTGATAAGGTAGATTAATTAAATCATTTAAAAAAACAATAAAATATTCGTGAGGTGATGTTGGAAAACTTTGTAAGAATAACTTAAAATTCTACTTGTTTTAAATGTGTGTGAGTTCCACGTTTTTCAATTTTATTTTTATTGTTGTCTTATTTTAACAACTGTCATGCAACTGACACTGGAAATCACAACATAATAAAATGTAGAATTAAATATTTGAATTTACNTTTACACTCTTTACCCTATACTTACACTTTTTACCACCAACATCCATGCAAATAGAAGAATAAAGCTATATTATAATAAATATATCTAATAATAATTTCTTGGATGAAGGTTGGAAAACCACGTTATGAAATCAAGAATTCCCATTAAATTTTTAATTTCTTATGCATTAGACAGTTTGTCTAAGGGAAGTATTTATAGTATCTAATCAACCAGTATACAAATTTATGAATACAGGGCAGTTCAGGTCAAATGGTTGGTTATCTGACTACCAAATATTGAATATAAGAGAAAAGTCCCTCCCTAGTTTGTGTCACCCAGTTAGAGATTTGTAGTTAGTTTACCATCTTACCAGCTCCGGCTATCACGCGGGTTACATGTCAACCTCGTGTAGTCTTTAAATAAATGTTTTCAAGCATGAGGAAGAACTTGATCATGTACACAAAGCAGTACGGGCTAACGGTTATACAAGTACTTCAACTTACAATACATCTAAAGGGCAAGACTTCTCTACGGGAGAAAATACTGGTTTAAAAAGCGTCCTTCACAATAATACCTAAAACATTAATTTCAAATTAAATTACTCTTTACTAGACCATGAAATAAGATTCAATATCTCAACTTTATATAAATTTGTCGATGAAAATTATTTAGAAAATTTGTTATAAACAAATAAATTTTATTTAATCTTTATTCGAAACAAATTTTTTTCGAGTGCGTTAAGGTCACTTAAACATCAATATCATATATCACAAATTTAAGAAGAGTATATATATATTATTTCAATAATTTCAAATCATTACAGTTCAATAGTTGTAAGGAGTCAAACTTTCTGTTTGGTTTCCCTGTAAGGTTGGGACTCAAACCCAGGCTTAGTCTGGATTTTCCCTAAACTTTTTCCCACTTTCGCTCTACACAAACACCTTTAGTTCTTCCCTCCTCATCCCTACCCCAGAATCGTAAATAAAATTTGTATAGCCCATATGTGTAGTAAAACGTGATGCAAGAAATAATAAACGAAGAATCTACAGAATTTCAAGAATACAAAAAATTTGATAAATTTCTAAGAGAGCCCTAACTTACTTAACTTAATCATGCTTATAATAGTTTTCAAAATATAAGCTACCGTGTATCTCTCTGTTACAATTAACTAACGTCGCTAATAGTTATTACAAAATCATATAAATAAAACCATTATAATTAAAGAAAGCATTTTTTAATGATTTCTTACATTTAACTTTTAATTAATACTACGTTTTGAAATTCTATCGAATAAGACTCAAGGTTCCTGCTTTAAATAATATTGACTATGATATTTATATCTTAAAATTTCCCTTGTACAAATAACTTTTGCTTTTATAACTTTCAGGAATCAAACTCAACCATTTAACTGTCATAAAACTAGTGAAGTCCAATTTTTTTTAAATAGCTTTATTTGACACCTACAGTAGCCCCATGACTACTTTGGTGCTGACTGACGGCTTTGAAAAGTTTTCCAGACCAAATTATGTATCCCTGCGACGAACCATATGATCTGCAAAAACATGTGTTTAGCATCTGTCACTTCTGACAGTCAAAATTTAGGTGTATACCTAAATGTTGACTGTCAAAAGTCAGCTGTGAGCTGTCAGTCCGCACCAAAGAAGCCACGGGGCTACTGTAGTAACGTTATTATATCTACTTTCACGTGTTTATAGGTCAGCTCATATTATCTGCAGCTATCACGTTTGGTAGATGTTATCAAGACCAATAAAATTACTCTAATAATATATGAAAATTTGGTTAATATTGACCTCAATGTTTATAATTTTTAAAACGCTCTTTCCATGAAGATTGGACTGTACTTTAACAAACAAAGTGGGCAGAATAAAAGCTCCATCGCTGTCCAGTAATCCGGCTACCATCCAGTAGTTTGTCCTGTGGGAATAGGGTGCCGCCAAGATTTATTCTCGAACCTGTCGCCACTTTCCCCTTCCACTGTTTTGCTCAAGAAGACACCATGCATCATCTTTCAGCCTCCAGATACCACTAAAAAACTTTTTATTCCCTGTTTTTTTTGCCACTTTTGATACGTACACATAAAATGAAAACGAACAACCCGGGCGCTTATCAAGTAACTTATTCATCCATTGTGTCCTTCGTGAATTATACCTTCAACATTTTCTTTATGCTACTAGTTTCCTTTTCTTAGTGCCTTTTTTTTTATTTCCCTCTTGAAATATATTTACGGCCTTGAATGAGCTAAAGCTATTTTACAATCCATGCTAGTTGATTTAAGGATAATTTAAAATATATACATATCTTTTGTTGAGGTTTTGTGGTTTTGTTGCTTTATTGTGATAGTACTGTTTTTGGCATAATTTCAAACAATTTGGTAACTTTATTACTTTACCGTGGTATTGATATTATAATAAGTAAATGATCATAATTTTTAGGTTTTCTTTTATGGGAATGTACATAATAAATGCCGAGTCATAGGTGGTTACTCTAATGTGTATACAAGTCGTAATTATGAAAGATGGGGGTATAATGACAGAGGTCTTGTATAAAAAACTATTCATAAACAGTAGACCTTAGCAGGCTTTAACTTTTTTTTTGCTATGAGATGTTTTTGAAGGTTAGGAAATTTATAAAATGATGTTAATACAACTGTTGAAGTCATTATTTTAACGCAATGACATTTGAAATCAATTAATTTTTAAAATAATACAAACGTGTTAAATTAAGTAAAAATAAATTACAATATATTCTCTGATAAAATTGTAAAAAATAAACAATATACTTTTAACTGAACGGGAAATTTAAGATGGCTGTAAACTTACAAAAGGGGTCAATTAAATAAATCCTCTTAAAATGAATGAAAAGTATTCTACAATTCAAATAATTTTAGGTTCAAAAAAATACTCATTGAAAAGATCAACTTATCAAGTCTTCACTTTAAACGAAATATAAAATACTTGATACTTCATAAAGATATAAGTTTTCTGGAATTCTTTTCAGTTTTGAGAAATATGTTTCCTTTTCATATAAGTTAACAAATCTTTTTTCTTGAATTTTGCAACAAAAAAATCTTAATAGATAAGGAATAGTTTATCTCGACAGTAGTCTGTAAAATCTCTCCTATCCACGAACAGAGAGTAAAGAATATCTCGTTTCCCTGTATTATTGTTCCATTGATAGTGTAAGAATGAAGGGCTATATAGCAAAGGCCACGACTCAGGACAGGGAAAGCTTTTGGCATTACTGTCCCTAAAACGACATAGACGTATAGCATACGTGTTGTTCCTATTACATATATTAATGTTGTACGTGCATGCTGAATTGTGGAACACACTTCAATCTGCAAGTTGGCATATTTGTATTGAAGTGTTTCTTGCCCTTTTTAAATTCAAATCACGAGCATCTAGAACATAAAAATACAAAAACTAATATTAACGTAAGTTCATCTGTATTCAAGAATTTAGAAAACGAAAGACTACTTAATATTTTCCTAAAGTAAAGTTTCTCATTTATATTAATATTTTTGTTGACCTAGGTGATCTGGGGATAAAGTGCTCGCCTCAGGCCTCGATGTTTGTGGGTTCAAACCCAGCCGGGGTTGGCGGATTTTTCTTGGGTGATAAAAATCATTAGCCCAACTTTCTTTGGAGAGAAAGTAAATCATTCAGTCCCATGGCATGTAAAATAATCTGGGAAGGTATGTGAAAATACCTTTCCCAGTAAAGTTTGTCACCCCTTTCGCTCTCGCTCATAGACATTATCGTGTGCTAAAATAATCAGTAGGTTCAGAAAGTGCACGTTAAATACTTCAAATAAAAATAACTATAATATTGTGTTCTGAATATTAGTGAATTATATCTTACGTAACCACGTCAGTGGTCATACGGAATAAACATCAAGTTCATATAGTTTAGTTGATGGGGCTCAAACTACAGGTATGTGTGTGTGTGTGTGTGTGTGTGTGTGTGTGTACTTATGGTATTTTATCCTAAATGATCTTACATTCTCTCTAAATGTAAATCTAAGTATATTCTAATTAAAATTAAACCTTATTTATCCTTACCGAATTTGTGTAATCAAATGCGAATCGACCTAACCAGTACTAAGAAGTAAAAAATTATGTATTTTATGAAAGCAAGTATTCAATACCGTCTTGATAAATTTACAGAACATTCAATGAATGGTTTCTTTGTTAGTTTACATTTTTGAAAGTTAATATTCAAAGGGACATGTTTTTAATCTTAAACCCTAATGATTATTGAAGAAAATATATCAAACATTGGTAGAAAAAAATAAAAATAAAATATTTTAAAGATATGTACCATCATCACCCACTTGCATAAAGTATAATTAAACGTAGTATTTGGATGATTAAACGTTGGAGTGATATTTATAGGTATAATAAAACTTAGTTTTTGAGTGATTTAGCATTTTAATTATATTAATATATATAATAGCACATCACGTTTTGTTGTCAAAACATTATACTCATATTTACAGGTATAATAACGACGTGTTTGAGTGTCTAAACATTATATTCGGATAATAGCCATTATAACACAAAGCTTTTGAGTGACTAAACATTGTACGTGATATCACTGAGTGTTTGAGTGGCTAAATGTTAGGATAGTTTAGGAATGTTTGAATACTTCTGATATCTCAGAACTGCTATTTTCGTAAGATATACCACGGTGTAAGTATGTTACTTAGGCTACTTTTAAGTATATAATGTCTTTAATAAAATTAATTACTTTCTAGAAATGCTTAGAGGAAACAAATGTGATTAGCTATATTAAACTTTGAATTACTTATAGCTTACATGTTGCCATTAAACGTAAAACTCTAGTTCTTTCCAACAAGGATTCAATCCATTGTTTCTCTTGATTTGTTAGCAATTGTATCGAAGGTCATCTCAGTGATCCAGAGCATTACTGAAGCATTACGTGTATTTTAACCTAGTTTCACCATCTGGTTGGTTTTTTACGCAGCCAATTTATATTAATTACAATAATGTGGTGGAAATAAGGGAAGTATAATTTAGAGAAAATGTTCTCACAAATACGAGGCGCGAGAGAAGAAAACCATTGAGAGAGGAAACCCATTTAGGAAAAAATATATTCAGTATACCCGGTCAGAACTTTTAACAAATACCTCCCCTCTCGGTGGTAAGCCTGACTAAATGGTCTTGTGACACTTAAACCACGTGTTAACCAAAATATTTTAAATAGTTTGGTATTTTGGGTGCTTTTTAATGTCGCTTACTACACTTTCGGGTTATTCATACATACTTATATTATTCTGTTTTTGATGGAGAAGGTTTCATTTTAGAGGAAAAGTACTCACACAGTTAACCCTTTAATAAAATACACCCTCACTACACCCAACGGGGATTCGACCCTCAATCTCCTCCCCCTGTAAATGGAAATCTTGCTATTATTACGAGAGTGACGCCTTATGCCAGGGATGGAAATCCTGGGGCCTTTTGCGATTTTCGCCGAGGTCTTTTTGCATATTTTGTCATTACTGTGTATCTTTATTGCTTATAAACGTCATGCATTTTAATTAGTTAAAAATTAGAAAATCGATATTGTTATTAATTAAAATAATAAAATTATTACTATAAGAGAATAGTACTCAAAATTAACCACTCTCATTGATATATTTATATTTGGTGCATTATCATATTCTGGTAAAACTTTAGAAAAATCTACTCTGCAGGAAGTATTTGGCAATATCATTATCTCATGAAGTGAAATTTGGCATTTCAATACCAAAAGATCTCCCCTACTTCTTTCCCTTGCATTGGACGATGCGACCACTGACGTGGGTAAGTCTTGCGTTGATATGATATTGTGTTTGCCACAAAACTCACACGCTCAGAGTATCTTCATTCCTTTTTGGACCAAATACCATAAGCCCCTTTTTTACCGAACACCCTAAATTTAATTTCGTCACTTAAGGTAAGAGACCATGTTTCACACCCATAGAAACCAACCAGAAAAATTATTGTTTACTATATTCTAAGTTCTGCATACCTAGATAGTAGGCAAGATGTCAAAAACTTACTGACAGAGAGGCATGTAGTAACGCGGTGAAAAACAAAAACAAAAAACGAGACGACAATAATATTATATAACCATTAGTTCTTTTTGAGATCGAATTAATTCCCTTAGGTTTCTAGAAAGTCTTAGCTACGTGACTGGAAGTCTCATGCTTGATCGATAGGAGGCGCTATGCTATGTCTATGGACCCCGACGTCAAATGTTGTCATGGTACAGGTAAACCTGCAGGTGTGTATGTGTATGTGTGTGTGTGTGGATAAAGAACAAGGAAGGTCTTGCTTGCAATCCTCAAAAGGACACCTTCCTCAATGAAGAAAGGAAGTCTTGGGATCAGCTGGATGGATGGCTGGAACTCCATATAAGAAGGACATATGTCAAATAACTAGTCGACCTGTGAAATAATCACCAAATTTTTTTTGAATTCAAGGACAATTCAACAACCACCAATATTTTAAGTCTCACAACACGTCTGTATTTTGTCACTACAACTCACTCCTTGTTCAGATTATATGAATATTAACTAATTGCCCGAATGTGTTAAGGATGAGCAAGGTTAAATTTAGAGTAAATGTACCCATATTTGTGTTGAGGCAGAGTGGAAAACCATTTAAGACAAAAAAACTTATTTAATGATGAGTAAGGTGAATATATGAGAAAGTGGAACCGTATTTGTGTTAAGAAGGAGTGGAAA
The DNA here is from genome assembly GCA_902151425.1 of Timema shepardi. Lineage (NCBI taxonomy): Eukaryota > Metazoa > Arthropoda > Insecta > Phasmatodea > Timematidae > Timema > Timema shepardi. The sequence goes on along the minus strand of CABFVX010000249.1, from coordinate 290,814 downwards.
ACCATTTAGGAAAAAAAACAGCTTAGTTAGGAATGAGTAAGGTTGAATTTAGAGGAAGTGTACCCGTATTTGGGTTGAGGGAGAGTAGAAAACTATTTAAGAAAAAATTCCCTAATTCACCCCCTGGTACGATTTGAATCCAAATTTCCCCGTAATAAGCAGACCAGGCTATTGTGAAAGTGACACCAGTTTAAACAGTTCGACCACTGAATTGGTGGACATATCTACCGTATAATATGTCTCAGCTATTTTCAGAAACAGTTTTAAAACTATTAAAATAATTTTTTTTGCCATTGCGTCTCACAGTCCATTCAAACAATAAATACGCAATAAAATTAATTGCAATAAGGAACGAGAAAGATTATAATTTAGGGTAAAGTTACCCAAATTTGCGTGGAGCGAGAGTGTACCTTTACTGTTTTTAATACCCTCAGTACACTTGGACGAGATTCTAACCCTGACCTCTCTGTCACCAATAAAACAGACTAAATTGAATTAACACTTAGACCGGGTTTCCATTGGTGCGGGTAATTAGTACTAAAGAGTTGAAATCAATATTGTATATGTTTTATCATCAGATATTTCTAAATTAATAATTATTATTGAATACAAATTGTATTGTACATATATAAATAAATGTTTGATTCAAGATAAATTATATAAATATAATACTTCATAGATCCTCATAAAATTGTATATTAAGTTTTTTGAGGAACTGGTATTGAAAAAGAATTTAACTACATGATTTAAAATATTTGATGTTCTAAAATACTAAAATCCTTTTTGGAACCATAATTTTTTTCATCCACTTAACAAGCTTGGATCACCATAAAAAAATAATTCATAAGTGACTTTGTGGTGTAATCTGATTTAAAAACCTCAAATTTGAAGTCCTAACTAGTTTTCAAATAAGAACAAGATCATATATTTGGACCTGTGCTTTAGAAACCAATAATGGAAACAGACACTTTTGAGTCATGTTACCCGAATATGTGAGCAGACGAATTAAACGTCAAACTCGTCTAGTCGGGTTTAATGGTGGTGGAGAGGTTAGGCTTCAAATCCAGTGTGATTGTACTAAGGTTTTTTCCCTAAAACTCAGGCGGACAAACTCAGGCGGACTGCAACGGCGAGTAAGAGGCCGGGGAAGATATCTGAAGTCGTAAGAAGAAATCCCTACTTAATAACACTAATGTTAAGATGTTCTCATTTGTTTTTATAAAATTGTAAACTTGAATTTATTATTGTATAACCATTGTCTGACAAATAACATTGTAGTCATGTTTAATAAAGAGTCCCCGGGGTCTCCTCTCGCCCTGGCTGCCTCCGGCCGTCCCACCAGTTCCGCGCGGGCTCGAATTCCTAGCGAGTATATAAGCCGGGACTGTATGGAGGATCGGGACAGTCGGAAGCGGGGGGAGGCTCCACTCTCCCTTCACACAAATGTGGGTGCACTTACTTTAAATTAGATTTTAAATATATCTACTCCAATAATGTAATTACATACGAATAAATCGGGCAGACTGGTTAAATTACAGGTCAGTTACACAGAGTTAGATTTTTGTCTACCCATGATCTACCCAGATAAGTTCTGATAACGTTTATAAAAATGCACCTCTTACAAATTATTTTTAGAGGGAATATTTTGGTTAATTGATCCTCAGAAATAGACAAGCGAGGGTATTCATGAGAAAGACTCATCAAACTGGTTCTCTGTCAACATTTAAGAGACCGTCTCACCCCATGGATAGCACCTAGCTTAGGAAATACAGTTCAAAGTTTACTTCACATCGCGCTTCGATTCTGTTTATTATACTTTTGATAAAAAGAGAGCTGAAACCAGTGAAAACATTTGACCATTTTAGAAAAAACTTCATAAAAATTATTTTAAAATTAAAATCTATAAAATTGATACCAATTTTCCTGTTGTCAAATGAATGATGCTGAAAACCGCACTACAAAATGTTTTCTGGCTTAAGCTTAATATTGTATCTAACTTCCCTATTGATAATATGTGAGATGGGCTCTTAATAATTGCAAACAGTAGTAATAGCCATGCTTCGTTTAGTCTATTTTTTAGACACGAATTAAGGTTCCTAAATATAATTGAGTAAAAGCTCAACCAAAAAGAGAGCGTAAAACACGAACGGGTAGTAAGACATGGTGCCAAAATAAATAAGGGAGAACAGCTTTGGGTAAAAAACATAATTCAATGCGCCAGTCTCGTCTTATTTAATCTACTGGTGGAGGGGAGGTCTAATAATTTTAAATGCCGGCCAGGAGCCGATAAAACAGTGATTTCATTTCTTAAATCGTTTCCCCACTCTCCTTTCACACAAGTGTTGGTAAACTTTCTATAAACGCTAACATATTCATCTATACCGCATTGGTACAAATACGTAGTTCACCTTCAGTAGGTAGTAAGTAAGACCCGTTTGACTTGAAGAAAAAAGGGAGGTGGTTAGGATGAGAAAGAAGAGAAATTCAAGTTAAGACTGCGCTTAACACGTTTGATCGATATTTTGCGTTTTATTTTGTGGGGGAGGTATACCGTGCTTTCTGAAACTAACAGTTTATATTGATAAATATATACTATACAATCGTACAAACCTCCTCATAGTTAAAATGTTTTAGAACTTTGAAAAAAAAAATGTAATCAAAAAGAAAATATATTTGTATAAAATCAGTACTCTATATATTAGTAGTATTTTTCTTTTTTTGCGGTATTTAACGTGCACTTCCAGCTCATGATTTATAAACTAACATAAATATAGATCAAACTCATCACACACATCGGGGCGGTTAATTCATAAATGTGAAAATATGGGCCATCTTTAAAATATTCCAAATTTTCTAAAATTTCTCATGAAAAAAGCATCTTTAAATTAATTTATTTTAGGAAAACCAACAAACATAATTTATCATTACGTAAAATAATCTTCAAATATCAATTTTGAAAAAAGAATCGTTATGGTTCTTTTAAAAAATTCAGTCATCAGAATACTACTATTAGATTAATTTTTGTAAGAAAAAGATATATAATTATTTTTTAACCAAATAACTATATCCATTTCTTAAATTACAACAATACTAAACAATCAAACATCAGTAAACTACCCTGTAACGATTATTTACTCAAAATACAAGCATAAAGTGTTATTTGTTAGATAAGATACTCTCCAGATATCATTCAAAATAAAGTCGTTAAAGACATTTTCTGAAAATTTAGAATTCAAAAAATCACTCATTTGTAAACTAACTTTAATTTGAGTGCAAGTGTCAAAATAAAAATAAATTATCCTGATGTATTGCCCTTTAACATCTAAATATCAAGTTTGTACAAAATCCATCAAACCGTCTCAAATCTGTGACTACGGACAGAAATACCGAACTATAAAATCCGCTTTTTTATTTTTACAATTTAAATACTTCTTATGTTATTAAAGGGTTAAAAACTCTTTAAGGAACCTTCCACAATATTTTCATTATTAAATAAAAATATTTCACTCTTTTATTAAGGTATTACAGCGTTGGCAGAAAAATTTCTATGAAAATGCTAAATAAAATATGAAACGCTTAAAAAAATTGTCTAACCTATTAAATATATATTAAAGAAATCACATTAGTAATCCCACAAAGAAGAAAAATAAATGGTACGAAACAATTACACTAGCCTTCTCATATTGTGCTTCGAGGAAAATATTCAAAAGTAGGTTATAGTAAATAACCCTTAAATAAGTTTTACTCATAAAAACAAACACATAATCTTGTTAATAAAAGTAAAATGTCTTTTTTTATAAACATTAAACTAAATAGTTCAAATATTTTTTAACAAATTAATTTTTTTTTTATAAATCATTTTCTAACCATCCTAAGCTACTTGTGGTTTGTAAAAATATAAACCTGTTCTTATTTTTATGAAAAACTACTACTAGATACCAATTTTGAACTCTTTCTTTAAGGCCAATTTTGAAATATCTAATATTCTGTATAATTTATCTAAGTAAACTACCATTTAATTAATTTATTTTAGAAAATAAACATTATTCATTATCATGTAAAATAGTCCCCCTACATCGATTTTGAACAAAATTGGAAAACATATTTTAAAACTATTAATAATTTACAAAAATCAGTCTTCAGTAAACTAATTTCACATGAACAAAGTTTATAGTGTTATTTGAGAGATTATCCGCTCCCTAGGTATCAATTTTAAACAAAATAACTATAGCTATAATATTTACAATTATTTCACAAATTAGTCATCAGCAAACCACCTTTAAATAAATATTATCACCAAAAACAAGTAACCGGTTATATTTGTAATGTAAAAAACCACCTGATAAACCCATTTGTAACTAGATCAATATAACCCTTTTTTTAAATATTAAAAAAAAAAAAATTTTTGTAAGCTACCCTTAAACTAGTTTTTACTTTAAAAAAAACTATACAGTGCAATTTATCCTGACAAACACCCCAAATATACCGATTTGAAGCCAATCTTTTAGATCTGTTTTTAAAATATATTAGCTATTTGAAATATCAGTCTTCAATTAACTACCCTTAAATGAGTTTTTACTCCCATAAAAATAATACAGTGATATTTGTCATGCCCAACACTCCAAGATTACCCATTTGGAACCAAATCTTAAGGACATCTTTTAAAAGATTTAAAGTTTTTTAAAAATCGGTCATGAGTAAACTACCCATAAATTATTTTTTACTCCAATAAAAAGTAAATATCGTAATTCACCATGTCAATCACTAACAAAATACCTATTTGGAATCAAAACATTAGAGACATTTGTAAAATATGTCAAGTTTTTGGAAAATCAGTTTCTAGTATACTTCCCATAAATTAGTTTCTATGCCAAAAAACAATTATATATTGTTAAATTATTACCATTCCACACAATCTCCAGTTAAACATTTTTAACAAAATCAAAGCTATTTTTGGATTATATTTAATGTTCAAAAAGTCCCATCAGTACTCTAACCTTCAACGAATTTTTGCCCAAAAACCAATTAAACAATGCTAATTGTCATGTCAGTCAAATCATAGGTATGCATTTTAAACAAAATCATTAAGGCCATTTTCGGAAAATTTTAAATTAATAAAAAAAATTACTGACCAGTAAACTGCCCTTAATTTGGGACCAAGGATCATTTTTTTTTAATTGGGTGGTGTAGCCCTATAACATTTAAATATCAGGATTGAACAAATTCCATTAAATACTTTTAGATCCATGGCCATGCAAAGACTGACATTCAGACACACATAGATACAGATAAAATTGTAAAATCCACTTTTTTGGTTTCGGCTTCACATTAAACGTAAATATTCATCATATACTTGAGATAGATTTTTAACACGATTAAAATACATTATCTTGATTCGATAAAGTAATAATATTGAGGTTAAAAATAAAAAGTGGTATACCCATACTTAAAGGTGTTTGTTTTTTCGGTTTCTATAATAAGTAACATTTTTGGCTATAGTAAATAAAATATTATGATGGATTAAAAATCCAAGCTATGCTAACTACGGTTGTGGCCGCATCTAAATATCATATTCTTTAGATTGAAAAATAAAACCTGGACAAGGGAATCGAGCCTGGGAACTTTGGCTTTTTCCGCCAACTCAGTAGTCAATTTAATTGTGGCTAATATCAACAGTTCTTGAATATTTATAATGAGCAAACTGACATTCAAGCAGAAACGTTTTAATTGAGAGGTAAAATTCCTTGTCAAGGTTGGCGATGGTCGTGGGAAATATTCAAGAATGGCTTATATTATGAAATTTAAAATGTCACATTAAATTTATCTATTAAAGCAACATTTTACTTATTTTGTCCACAAAACGTTATTGTTTAAAATATAAAACTTTAAAATGGTCGGTCCTTAATCTGCGCTTCCATCCAAGCCCCCTTAAAATGTTCAGTTTATGTGATTGTTTCTGATTCGTTGAATCCGCCACTCCCTAGTTCTGATAGATGTCTAAATAATTCATCCAGTTGATTATTATGTTTATATCTCTGGGTTTCCAAATGATGTTTCAACACAATTTGTACTAGACAACTCACTTATCCAACTCACAATCAACTGCGCACTACACTGGTTGGGTAAGTTTATCGAAGGTTTATAGATATTAATACCGGCAACAATTCAAATGTTGCTAATATGGAACACTTTCTAATTTTAAAAACAATGTGCTTTATTCTTTAACTCTCCTTCAAATAAACCACCACATTATTATTTTTATAAACCGAAACTATAGATTAGATCTTAATATATATTTCTGGCTCGTTAACTTCATTTTAGCCCTTCATTTTACTACTTACACTAATTAGCTAGGAATGAGGAGGGCTTAATTTAAAGAAAATATGTCCTCATTTGCATGGAGGTTGAGTGGAAAAACCACCTTCAGTAGACCCGAAAGGGATTTGATCTCAGGTCTCCTTGTCATCGGCAGTCTAGTCTAACATGAGAATGACGCCTTAAGGTGTGGCAGAAGGGCGCGCGAGAAATTTTACTGTTTTTATAGCATTACATTTTTTTCCCCAAAATAAATCAAATATTTCTCCAGTAGCAACATATAGTTTAGTTTTATGCACATGCTGATATCAACAGATCTTGAATATCTGTCAAGGGAGTCCTGGAATTTTATCAATACGTTTTAAATACAGAGAAAAAGTTTTGACAAAATTCCAGGACACCTTTGACAGATATTCAAGATATGTTGATATCAGAATGTGCAGAAAACTAAGCTCTATGTTGCTACTGGAGAAATATTTGATTTATTTTGGCCAATAAATGTCAGTTCTATAAAAACTGTAAAAACACTGCGCTCCCTTCTGCCGCACCTTAAGGCATGCGGCCTCCGAAGCAGATCACTTCAATTTGAGTCTGATGTTTTACGTTAGATCTGTACACGTCTTGCACAGTGTCAAATATCTTAAATAGACGGATAAAATAGTAAATTATAGTATTATTTATTTCTAGCCATATTCGTTTTATAACATAGAAAATTTTCCTCAAACTTATTTTTAAATGATTGTGTCTATATATTCATTAATATTTGACTTAGTTTAAGAATTCCCACCAAACTTATAAATAAATGCTACGACACAATTGCACAAACTTTTTCATAGTGTGTATTAAATTTTGGAAGATTTTAAAAATAAGTTTTCAGTAAACTACCCTTAAGTAGGTTTTTCTGATTTAAACACATGCATCATCTTGATAGTCGACATAAGCACCCGTTTTATGCATATTTTAAAACAAATTGGTCAAATATTTTAAGCAAATTTAAAATTTTGAATAATATGCTATTTATAAAATATGAACAATAAAAAAATTTGTTATTTGTAAAAATAAAAAAGTGTTCCTAATTATCAATAAAGACCATTCCCAGATAGACATTTTGAAATCATTAATAAAGGCCAATTTTAAAAAAATTCATATAATTTGTTGTAATTAATCTACTATTGAATTAATTTATTTTAGACACATTATTAATTATCATGTTAAAAGTTCCAATTTAAACAGAATCATTAGAGTTCTTATCAAAGAAATTATATTTTACAAAAATCTTTAATCAATAAACTTCAATCAAATGATTTTATTTTTGAAAAATAAGTACAGTATACATATATCGTAGATATAATTATTTATATTTGAAAATTTTAGCATATATCTATTCTTAATCGAATGGATAGAACAATCTTTTTTATATATTCAATTAAAAAATCAATCATCAGTAAAACACCCTTAACGAATTCACCCCCGAAAAACAAATATTAAGTTTTATTTGTCATGTAAAACACTCCCAAGATATGAATTCTAAATAAAATTGTTTGAGCTGTTTAAAATTTTAGAAAGTAAATCTCAATTACACTACCCCTTAACAACATTTTGCCCGAAAATAAAGTATATACAGTATTATTTGGGAGGTCAAACCCTCCATAGATATCAATTTTAAGCGAAATACTGATTGCATTTTCAAAAGATATAATTCAATAAAATCACTCATCAGGAGACTACCCTTCATTTTAGGACTATTTATTACTATTAGCATCTCATCTTACTACCCGTTCAGTTTATACGCACTTACACTAATGTGAAATGGTAGGGTGATTGTGAGATTAAATTGAGGACCTACAGTTTAACGTGGGACCCGAACCACGGTGGGGGCCTGGCATTCCACACATTCACAAGTTGTGATTAATACACGTCTTGTCAGAGGTGAAGGAAGGGTTTGGTAATTAGAAAACTCTGTGCTGGGACCGAGGATTGAGCCCGGGACCTCCAGCACAGAAGTCTGACACCTTACCCCTAGACCGCAAGGTCACCTCTTTGGGACTAAGACTTTTAAAATCCTGACATATAGATAAGTCAAGTTAAAACCAAATCCATCAAACCGTTACAGATTAGTGGCCAGGGAAAGACAGACAGAAAGATTTGAGAACAGACGGAATGGTAAAATATACTTTTTTAGGGTTCAGACACACACGAAACGTAAATATTAATCATAATTACGAGGCCTAAAGTTTTAACAGTTACAATACTCTATCTTGATTTGAGAAAATAAAAAGGGTCTTTTTAGACACAAAAATTTTTGTTTTGCTGCCATAATTGAAAACAGTTTACTATTTATTCGTATTATTTTATAGTTATTGATAATATCAATCTAAAGGGACAGCTGAATATAGCATAATTGACGTATGAAATTATACAAGTAAATACTGTATAATAAACTTTATAGCTGCCAGATTAAGCTTTTCTTATGAATTATTATTATTATTAGCACCACGTCTTACTACCCGTTCGGGTTATACACACTTATGCTAATGTGTAATGGTAGGCTGATTGTGAGATGAAATGGAGGACCTACAGTTTAACGTGGAATTCCTAACCACGGTGGAGGCCTGGCATTCCTCACATTCACAAGATATCTTGTCAGAGGTGAAGGAAGGGTTTGGTAATCAGATAAATTTGTGCTGGGACCGAGGATTGAACCCCGACCGCCAGCACAGAAGTCTGACACCTTACACCTAAGCCAGGTCACCCTTTTCTTATGAAAATTGTACTGTATACTCATCATGTAGCTCTCCATGTAAACATTCTGACAATATTTATTAGATTGCAGGGTGACCTGGCGGTCTAGGGGTAAGGTGTCAGACTTCTGTCTGGTGGCCGGGGTTCAATCCTCAGTCCCGGCATAGATTTATCTTATTATCAAACCCTTCCTTCACCTCTGACAAGATATATTGTGAATTTGGGGAATGCCAGACCTCCACCGTGGTTCGGATTCCACGTTAAACTGAAGGTCCTCCATTTCATCTCACAATCACCCCACCATTACACATTTGCTTAAGTGCGTATAACCCGAACGGGTAGTATGACGCGGTGCTAATAATAATAATAATGATAATATTAGCTTGCAATGAAGTGAGTACCCAAAACTTGTACGAAAAGTCCTAGTTATATGCCTCAGGTAACTTTACTACCAACTATTTTATATCTACTAATAATAAATTACTTACACACTATCTTAACTATAGATCAGACACACATTGGGAAGTATAAATTTCACTTATGTTATATTTTTCAGCCCCGTCGAGATTCAATCCCGCAATCATTATATCACTTTTTAAACGTGTTAGCAACTGAGTCAAGTTATTGGTATTCTTCTGTACTCTCTTGATTAACAGAATTGTGTCCTCTTTGCACTTATCTAAAGTAACACAGTTTATTTACATTAGGTTAAAATTAATAAATGGGGCTGGCATTATTAATGTAATTTCATGTAACCATAATAAATAAACTGCGCAACCTCATGTGTGCATACCACATTTTGAAAACCAACGGTAATGATATAGGTATTCAACAATTGTAGAATTCAGAGAACAAATTCTCAAATTTGATTTAGGGAGTGTGATAAACTTTAAGAAAAAACATCTTAACGGGCTTGGCTTGGATTCGAATCCAAAACCTTCTAATTTCGTAAAATAGTACAAAAACTACTAACGTCTTTGTTCTTTCCCAATGTGAGTGTTTTGATAAACAGTTGCTTATCATTCGTTTTTCTGGTTATAGAGGTGCTATTATTTCAGGTTCGTTATTAAAATTATTATTATTTAATAATCGCAATTATTCATAATTGATTGAAATATTTTAACTAAGTAGGTATGTAAATATTCTTTGGGGACAGATACATCCGTCCCTGGATACATATGAAGTAATTTAAAAATAAATAACCCTTGGAAAAGGTTTGGTTCCGTTTCCAGGTGTAAACTTTCAACTAATTTAAATTATATACAAACGATAATAATTTGAATACTATACATCAGTTAGAAATAGGTGTGCTTATATAAAGTATGAGTTAATTTTTAAACTTGGGTAGTAGGGGATATTTAAAAATATAATTTTCCAGTTTTTTACAGGCGAGTTTTGGTGTACTTTATGAATAATTACAATACTCATTCTGTTTATTCATAGCTATAAAACCCGCAAAAAAAACTAATTGAGATTGATAGTCAATTGCTTTATCTGATTATTGAGTCAAGAGATGTGACAGCATGGTTATACAGAGGATCAAGCAGGTCTCAGCTATGAGGATCAAGCAGGTCTCAGCTATGAGGATCAAGCAGGTCTTAGTGATGAGAGTAAAGCATTTCTCAGTATTGCAATTCAAGCAATTTCCAATGCTGAGGATCAAGCAGGTCTCAGCTATGAGGATCAAGCAGGTCTAAGTGATGAGAGTAAAGTATGTCTCAGTATTGAAATTCAAGCAAGTTCCAATGCTGAGGATCAAGCAGGTCTTAGTGATGAGAGTAAATCATGTCTCAGTATTGAAATTCAAGCAAGTTCCAATGCTGAGGATCAAACAGGTCTCAGCTATGAGGATCAAGCAGGTCTTAGTGATGAGAGTAGATCATGTCTCAGTATTGAAATTCAAGCAAGTTCCAATGCTGAGGATCAAGCCAATCTCAGTTATGAGGGTCAATCAAGTTCCAATGCTGATGATCAAGCAGGTCTCAATTATGTTCCAATGTTGAGGATTAAGCCCTAAGCAGGTCTCAGTGATGAGAGTCAAACAGGTTCCAATGCTGATAATCAAGCATGTTTCACTAATGAAAGTCAAGCAAGTTACAATGCTGAGGTTCAAGTAGGAAGTATAGTAAGAAATAGTGTTAAAATAAATCATAAAGAAAACACTGCAACATTTCAGGGTGAACGAAGTGTACGTTCAACCGCACCCTGGACCACACTGCCTCCGTTGCGGGACGGTAATTAAACAACCTAATATCCCGCTACGGACAATCCGCGTGCCAATTCCCAATGACACATTCGTGGCTTGTCCGCGCCTCGGACAAGTTAACTTACTCCCACGAACCCGTTGTACAGTTACTGGATTGACTGCACACATTTTTCCTTAGCTTAGACCCCCGCGGCGAACCGATATCTTTCCGGGTCTATTCGTACTCCTGCTAAGATAAATAGGCGTACGTACTCTTCTCTAGTTGAGGTCAACACCTCAGCTCAGGCGGTAGAGCATCTTTACATAAAGTTGGTATCCTGGGTTCGATTCACAGCACTACCAAAGCCTTTATCAAGGTTTAAAATGGAATTGCCACAATCATAATATTTTGGTATGCTTCTTATCTAAGTACCCATCTGGTTTATACACATTTAGCTACACTACACTACATTGAGTAGGGATTAAGAAGGCATAATTTAAAGGGTTTGTACCCACATTTGCGTGAAAGAAGCATATAAAACCATTTAGGAGAGCACCTTCAATACACCCGCTGGAATTAATGCCTTGACATCTCAATCACCGGATATCCAGAAAAGATGAGCCGGGTGTTTAGTCCACGTGCTCACGGGTACAGTTTCTTAAGGATTAACTATGTCTAGGAGATTGGCTGTTGTGTCTATTCCAGAGTTAAGTCTATTTTAAATCTTACTCTGGTATAATAAGTTGATTCAGAGAGCACAATAAATGTCTCAATTAAAAAAGCTTCGGAATATACGTGTATGTTCTGGTTTGCCACTGATAGTTGGGTGACTATTCCGTGGTTATATAGTTAAGCTAGAAGGCCATTTGTTGACATAATTAGTCTGTTTAGAAAGTGTAAACTAAATACCCCATATAAATACATAGCACTGATATTTGGTACTTAGTGTTAGGTGTTGCTATATTAGTTTAATTTAGTTTGTAGGTCATGTGCTGATATAGGGTTAATAAATCGCTTTAGAAAGTGCACTTTAAATATCAAAATTAAAAAACAGGACCAAGGCTATATATTTATGGTTAGGTGTTGCTATATTATTTTAAGCTAGTTTGTAGGTCGTGCGCTTATATAGCCTAATTTGTCCATTAAGAAAGCGCATTCTAAATACCTCTTAAAAATTACACTAGTGCTGGGTCTTGCAATATTAGTTTAAGTTAGCCTGTAAGTCGTGTACTTTATATCGAAAACATCTTAAACAACTATAGTATAATAAATACAAATTGAACCTGTTGTACTTATATTGTTTTGTTAATGTGAGTGTACAAACAGTTGGACCCTGTATTAGAGTACGCTGTGTAGTTAAGGTTTTCTATCTTGTCCATTCAGTTTTTAGCTTCCTTCGAAATCCTGAAGCTGGAATTGACATCCAAGTTACGTGTTTGAGAGAGTTTATCTGGAGCGATATCTGCAAGTTGCCGCAGCCATGACAAACGGTGCAATACCGCTAGGGCACGTGCGGGCTGACCTGCTCTATCGCGCATGCGCTGTCATGGCCCCGATCATGGACTAGCGTCATTAGTCAGGTGGTGACATAGTAGTCCGAGTGAGCAAGTCACCACCGGCACAAACAGATGATTAGGCAGGAGTATAGCATATCGAAATACTAGTATCGATACTTTTACTCATTTCTAGTATAAATAGAAAATTATCAACATGTTTATTCATTTCTAGTATCGGAAGAAAAGTAAGTATCATTTCTTTTACTCGTTCCTAGAACTAAATAAAAGTATATTTAGTTTTAATAATTTCTAATACTGGAAAGAAAAGTTTCCATAGTTTTTCTCATCTCAATTAAGGAATAAAATTATTAATCAATTTACTCATTCCTAATGTAGGAATAAAAGTATTAATACTTTTAATAATTTATAGTATCATAAAAAAGGAATCCATACTTTTACTCATTCCTAGTATCGGAAGAAAAGTATCTGTAATTTTACTCATTTCTATTATTGGAAAAAGAGTAACAATACTTATAATCATTTCTAGTATAGGAAGATTATTATTATTAGCACCGCGTCTTACTACCCGTTCGGGTTATACGCACTTACGCTAATGTGTAATGGTAGGGTGATTGTGAGATGAAATGAAGGGCCTACAGTTTAACGTGGAGTCCGAACCACGGTGGAGGCCTGGATTCCTCACATTCACAAGATGTCTTGTCAGAGGTGAAGGAAGGGTTTTGTAATCAGATGAATCTGTGCCGGGGCCGAGGATTGAGCCCCGGCCACCAGCACAGAAGTCTGACACCTTACCCCTAGACCACCAGGTCACCTGCTATCGGAAGAAAAGAATTCATACTTTTAGTTATTTCTAATATAGGAACAAAATAATTCAAACTTTTACTCATTTATTGTGTCGGAAGAAAAGTAATTATTTTTTCTTTAATCATTATAACTTATGGTACTTATCTTACTCGAAAGTTCATTACCGCACTTACAAAAGTAAGCCCCCGATCCCTATATTGAGCTAGTTCTGTCCAGTCCAACTCACTACACCCTATCTCCTTCAGATCCATTCTAATGTTCTGCGTCTAGGTCTAACCAATGGTCTTTTCCCAATGGGTTTGCCAGTCAATACCCTGAGCACGGCTCTATATTCTTCCATTCACGCAGTGTGTAATGCCCACCATAATTTGCAAGATTCGATGTTTGATATTCTTAACAATCTTGTAAAAATATATAAAACAAGAAATTATAATATAAAGTTTGTATTCCATATATTATACAGTATTACTAAAAATAACACTAAAGTAATCACAAAATTGTAATAAATTAGTGGGTCGGAAACAATTAAACGATTTACGCTGAGGAAAGTGATAGACAACGTGCTTGGGTTTTCCTGACGTTTGTTGGAACTCACCTGAGTGACAATATCTTCAAAAAGTGAAAAAGTGAAATATTTAGCTAGTGAATATTTACGTTTCAATTAAAGTGTTAATTTTCAAGTTACTAGTCGTCAAATTGTTTCAGCCTTATCCTATAGTACCTAGTTGTATGACTCGCTCATTTTAAAACGAAGTAGTAGGCACATTTAATAAGGATATTTGAGTGTGGATTTAAAAAGAGAACAATACTAAAAAACTACATGAATAGTAATCAAATGATTTTGTTTCTCATTAGCAATCCAATACTGAAATACAACTACTAATATGAATAAACGTATTGCAAACAAAAAATATGGTAAAAAAAGTGTATTGATATCGAAAAGAAAATATCGATATGAGTAAAGTATCGTTAATTTTTTCCATATGCTAATAGCATCTGGAATGAGAGCTCACAAGCAAGCTACACCAACCGAGCGGCCGCCGCCGTTAGTGATAGTAGTCCTTATGCAGGACGAAATATTAAAATTAATGAAAACTCAACAATAACTTGTTTTCAAAATGTGTTTAATATGTCGATATACGTACTGACGTGTCAAGCTATTCTTGTTTAGTTTTCTAGTGCTGGGAAATCTTAGTTCAAATAACTTGCCCCGTGGTGTAGTGGTCAGTGCACTTGGCTACTAATCTAAGGTTCAAGGGTTTGATTCCCGGTTGGTACCTTGGGTATTTTATCTGAAAGGAGATTCACCCCAACTCTCACCAGGGTTTGTTTGATGGGGCTTAGGTTAGGTATATAGTGTTTCCATTAATTCCACACCTTAATATTCACTATCACAATCATTTCATCTCATCGGGACATGGAAAGATCCTCCACAAAAAGGCAGTATGATTAGTACATTCAGACGTCCCCTGAGTAACGGTGCATTAGTACTGGCTAAACTTTCCACGGACAGAGCTCCGGATGTTGTAGCTCAGACACACTATATTATATTTTAGTTCAAATTCCATCTTGGAGTACTAAGGGCTGTTTATCCTAAAAGCCTAATAAACTGCTCCTTCATACAAATTAAGGTAAAATTATTCTAAATTCGACCTTTCTAATCCTTAATGCAATAGCGTAATTAGTATATAAATGTATAGCCCGAATGGATAGTAGGCCTAAAGCATGGCAAACAAAATATCATTTGTCAGTGGCACCAGGCCTTAGACAATTTTAAAAATAAAATTGAAAAATTTTCACATTAACTAAAATTAAACATTTTTAAAGATTCGGGGATTTGATTTGGATTCTAGATTCAAAAGAAAATGTAAGATATGGATTTGAGGTAAGACTTCGGGAAATAAACCTTATTGATTTTTCCACGATAAAACTTATACTAGTACTATCAGGATGGTAATAGTTGGCAATAAAATCTCTCTCCTTGTTCTGTAGAATTTGTGGAGACGAGAACTGTCTCAGATGGTATCTTACAGCATCCCCTCCTTGGGAACGTATCCACCACATCGGTTCCTGTACCTGCTAAAAACCGTCATCCCGGGTCTCGAAGACACAGGTGAAAGCAAGAAGTGTGCCACCGGGAGGGGGGAAGTTCCAGCTGCTTGCGATCAAGGAGTGAAAGGGAGGCTTTGTCCCCCTTTTACCTCCCCGCCCCTTATGAATGACGCTATGGGGAATTTCTTCTTACTTACCACGCTGAGCACACATCACGGTGACCGAGTTCTCTTGAAGAAAACAGGAGCGATTTTTGCCTTACCCCTCCCTATTCCACCCTCCCTTTAGAAAAATCTTTCACGATCACCTGTAATGTGAGTTAGCCAGGACAACCAATAGCAACCTTTCCGTGGAGGAACCTGTCGGGATGGAAGCGTATTCATCCCTACATGTTCAAATTCAAAGGAGAGTGTATATGGAGTAGGACTCTGGTAAGAAGAACCATATTTTGCAGTCGCAAATTTTAGTAAAAATGCTTTTATATACCAATATGTTAAGTAATCTAGTCCCCAGTTGTAACATTTAATAAATATTATCAATAGCATACAAAATAATACTAATAATATATTTTCACTCTTGAACACAAAGGAAAATGTGTTTGATAAAGCTTTCTTCAATCAAAAGTCATGAAATAGATATTTTACTCCATCGCATAAATAAACACACTAAACTAATTATCTAGAATAATAGCACTTTCACCTGCTTCGGTGACCGCATGTTCCAAGGGGTAACTATCATGCTAGACTTTGTTTTTGACAACAGTAAAATAGGGGTTCGAATCCCAGTCAGGCGTATAAAGGTTTTTCCCAAAGTGGTTTTTCAATCTCTCTTTCTTTCCAAGCAAATGTGGGAACACTTTCTCTTAATTCAACCATCTACATCCTTTATACAGTAGCGTAATTAGTGCATATGCGTATAACTTGACCAAGTAGTAATACATGGTGGTAAAAAAAATAACACTTTGAGTCCTCAGAGCTGTTGGATTAGCCTTAGCGTTATTATTCTAGCAGGACAGTTGAATCATAGCTAATACGCCAAAGATAGATAGAGAAATAAACACACAAAACAATACATATTTTCACTAATACGTTTGACACAATAATTATTAAAGGCTTAACTAAAGGGCGGGGATGTTAAAGATAACTCAGGGATGTGTGTCCGTAATGGTTTGGAGAGGGGATGGAAAAAACACATGAATAAATCATATGTGAAAACGAGCCCCAATACTGCCAGCCAGTACTGCCCCATTACTTTTTAATGGAATCTTAGAGTGTTATATAAGGATAGTGCAAGAGAGTAGGGAAGGGATTGACATTAAACGGTACAATGCAGCTACTAGGATATGACATCTTGCCTATTGTCAAGGAATGTAAAACTAAGAATATACAAAACAATAGTTTTACCGGTCATTCTATATAGGTGTTCTAAATTAAGGTGCTTAGGAATATAATTCATCTAAAACGAGATCAAGATATTGAAGAGGGAATTATGTTGGATAATTATGAGTTACATACCCTGAACTCGTCACAATACTTTGTTATGGTGATCAAATCTTGCAGTCTAAGGTGGGCAGAACATACAGCGCAAATGGAAGTATCTATAACCATCTTCGGGGTACTGGCTGACAAACCCAACGGTAAGACCTAAACGCAGATAGAAAGAATAACATTAGCATGATCCTGAAAGAGCTAGGGTGTAATGAGTGGACTAGATAAACTATCTCAAGGTAGGGACAGGTGGCGTGATTTTGCAAGTGCGGCAATAAACTTTCGCGTTCCTAATCCAATAGATATAGTAAATAAATAAAATAAAATAATTTAACTCAGACAAAATAGGATATTGAAGGACTCTGTTTACTATGATATATTCTAAAAATTGAATCAAATTAATTACTTTTAAAATTTAGGAGATATACAGAGGGTGGCCAAATTATTAGACTCAAATTAATAAAAACACAAAAATTAATTTCTTCCCACAAAGGCTTATGATTTAAAAATCGTAGTGTAAATATCACAATATTTCACAATATATTTGGTTCGTTTGAAACAAATTTTAGATGTTTTTACTATGTTATTTGCCTACTGTTGGCAATACTGTAATCAGCTGTTGGTTGACATTCAGACCAGATATTATTTGTCTGTTTCTCTAATATATGTTATTTATGTGCTGTTTTAGTGAATAACTTTGTTTGTTATAATTTGGTTTTGGTTTTTGTTAATATAATCGTTATATTAAGTGTATTAAATAAAACTTTGAAAGAGAGTGATAATTTTTAATATTATTATGAATTTCTGTGAAAATACAAAATTGAGGTTATGGTTAAAGTGGGTGATTTAACACCAAGAAAATTAGCAGTTGCTCGCATTCTTTTAATGTAAAAAACAAAACAAAGAAAAATTACAAAAAAAAACTAAATATTTCACAGAAATCTGTGAGCCAAATTAAAAAACAATGAAACTTAGGACACGTGTGCCAACATAGCCAAACCGGAAAATGTGGTCGAAAGCAAACAACTCAGTGACAGAGGTGTAAGAAAACTTAAAAATCTTGCTATACGAAACAGAAAATCAACAACAATGGAAAATTGTTACAAGATGCGCGAGTCTGGATTAGACATGTCACCACGAACTGTGCAGGAAACATTTTTTAGGGAAGGTTTTCGAGCTTGTCGGCCTCGCAAAAAAGCTAAGATAACTCCCGCAATGGCAACAAAGCGCATTGAGTGGGTTAAGAGCCTTGAACATTGAACCAAAGTGAATTGGCATAAAGTTGGTACATTTGTTTTACACTTTAAAACACTTTTCTTAATATCTATTAATCCTGAAATACAGTGGAGCGTCGTTAATCCGAATCGATGGGGACCGGGACCCATCCGGATTACTGAACTGTCCGGATTTTCAAATGTGCTTTCAATAACTGTATAAATACGTATACATGTGTTTTTTCTTTTCTGTGAACCATCTTCAGAATCTAGTTTTGAAGCAAAACGTTGCAAACTGTCTTTCTTTGCTTTAATGTCAATAATGGTTTAAGTTCCCACACCATATATTTTAGCGAGAGGTGCAACACTTTACCCTTTAGACAGTCTTCGTAGAATTTCTAACTTATCCTCTATATATAAAAATGTATGTTTCCTTTTATTTGATAATGATGACATGATTAACCAAGTAGAAATATGTACCGTTTTAACTCGCGCACTAAAAGTCTGTTAAGTTTGTAAATGATAGCACAGAACTGAGCCGAGCACTTAACCAAGGAGAGGGGACTGGCTAAGTTGTTGAACTCTCAAGGATACCTTCCACTACCTCCCCTACCTGCTCTCACCACCGATCCGGATTTGCGACGTTTCGGATTTTTGACGTCCGGATTTCCGACGCTCTACTGTAGGTTAAAATTTCATCAAAAAAATCACTATACGACAACTTAGTAAACTTTTTTCTACTGAAATGTTTTAGAAAACTTAAAAGGTGCTTTTTCTATGTCTTGCACTCCAGAAAGTGTGTTCTTCTTATAGGTGATCTTCACAAATGATTCAATACTCTCCATTTGTGAATAATTCAGTCAGTATGTCCGAAGAAGAACCAATGAGAAGTTCAATATGGTGTTCAGCAGGGTGTAAAACATCCAACTTCAGCAATGGTCTGGGGAATGATGTCAATATGGGGCCCAGGACAATTTTATATTGTGGAGGGTACTTTGAGACAGGATCAGTACCTTAAGGTACTGAAAGAAGTGCTTTACCCTAAAGCCAATTTTTTGTTTTCAAATGGAGAGTTTGTCTTTATGCATGATGGGGGCTCCCTGTCATAAAGGCCAAGACAATCTCAATTTTTTTGGCCTGAAATTAAATTAGTGTGCTTCTCTGCCGGGCAACTCACCTGACTTAAACTCCATCGAAAATATCTGGTCCATAATGAAGAAAAAAGTATCACAAAGTCGCTTAGCAACTAAGCAGCAATTTATTGAATGTCTCACTGAGATCTGGTACCATAACTTAGATGTCAGAAGAATCTGTATCAATTTGGATTTTAGCATGCCTAAGAGACTTGAATAAGTTATAAAAACAATGGGAATGCATATCAAGTACTGATCATTATACTAAATTAATATTTTTATATGATTTTAACTGAATAAATAAAATTGAATTTAAAAAATCCATCGAGTCTAATTATTTGGCCGCCCTCTGTTTCAACTATTCTATCTCTCAACTATTAAAGCAAATTTATTTTTAAAATTCTCTTTGCGAGAAGGGTTCAAACGACTGCTAAAAGTCGACTCTATAACTCAAATTTTTACTACTTGCATACTCCTACTTATAATATTATCAATAAATGGACTGTACACGTACGATAATGTTGGTTTGAAACTTTATGACCAGGGCTAGAACTAATTGCTTGGATAAGTGATCTTATATTTATACATAATTTTGTGCGGAGGGAAGTATTCGTTATTATCACTAGAAAAAGGAATTTTATCTATTAATTTAACAAAAGGATCTACCTCTTCATTTGTGATTATAACTTTAGTACTTGAAAAAATATTGTAAATTCCAATGTCTTTCTAGTTATATATGCATGATCTTTTCTGATAACGTGTTGAAAATATATTATTATTGTAATGATAGAATTAAATAAATGTCGTGTCCCTAGATTCTAGAAAGAACACTTTGTTACAACATCGTGATAATCATCAGTCATCAGCAAGCAATTTAAATAAATATTTGACTTTAATATCAACGTAGGTTTGAAAACCAGTACAAAATATGCATCTGCCCTTATACAGCACAATGGGTTGAAGTCAGCCCAACCGGAACAAATCTAGAAGGAGAAATACTACTACCAGTGTAAATGTGTGTGGTTCTCATTCGGTACGGCAGCTATGTTTAATTGAGACAAGCCCTTGAACCACTTGTTTCGGACCGTTGACAAACTGAGACCAGTTTGAGAACATTTTTGAGTAAGGCTGAATCTACATAAAGACAAATTATAGTTGCTCGGCCAATGGAGGATTTCGAGGTGGTTCACGAGATTTTATAAGAAAAAAAAACAGGAATAAGATTGGTTGCCAACAGAAGCAGAACATCATTTATTTTAATAAGATAAAACACGTTAAGTTGTCACAAATGAAGGAAGATATCGAAAAAAAATGGTGTGAATTTAATAGTTATATATGTAACTAATAAATGCACATGCATAGTATATATATATATATATTGTATGTGTATATATATTGTATGTATATATATATATGTGTGTGTGTGTGAATTTTTTTATCCCAACTAATTGGGACCTAAGCTTGTTCGGATTATCAAATCTACGGACTAAGCGCGAGAATACAGTATGTTTAAGAATTTTAACTTACATTTGTATGAATTTAATCAAATTTTAATTTTCTAACTGATGTATAATACGTAATATTTTTAGTTGTAATTATTATTATTAGTTACAGAAAAATACGTTGTGTTGACTAGAACTAAGCATTTACCATCAAATATCACTGTTTCTTACAATTATCAATTAACTTCGAGTTTATTATTTTGGAATCCCGTGGTTCGATTTAACAGGGTTTTACTGTAAGTTATTTTAAAATTACGTGAGTATCCTTTATTCGTGAGCTTATGAACTGAAGTCATCTATTTATTTTATATATTAAGTTTGAGTTGGATAGAAGGCGGGCTAAGATAAGTTACCTCTACATTTGTCATGTCAATATTATATTTTCTGCCCATATTTATTTCAAACGTTATTTAATATTTATCATAAAATAGGGGAGTTTTAACCTGTTCTGTTGTATAGTAGTCAGAGCTCCTGGTTACCGATCCTTGAGGTCCAAGCTTCGATCCCCGGCGCTTCCATATTTTCTGTGAGGCACTGGGTCTGCAACTGGCTCAACTCAGCTTCATTAAGTCAAATAAGGAGCTAATTGAATAAAATAGTAGTGGTATAGGTCCAGAAAACTGATATTAATGGCCGGAAGGATAGCTGTGATGAGCAATTGACCCCTTATACCCACGGAAACTTGTACTATCTTGGCCAACAGACGTCGGCCGTTAGGTTAGTATGGCTTGAATTTGCGAAGAAGCAATAGAGTTTTGTTTACGTAACGGCATTTTAACAGAAACCTTTTTAACAAAAAGAAAAAATCCTAGTCAATTTCTGTGGCGGGAATTACAAATATTCAAGGATTGGTAAGATTACACTTATTGTTGAAAATTAAACTAAACGTGTATACTTAAACAAAATTATAATAATTTTGTTCAAATAAAGGTTTATGTGTTAAAAACTGCAAAAGTATATTCAAGTAAGATCTAAGATTAGACATTCTCTTTCAAAGTAATTGGATTTATTCATATCATATAAATTTGTTGAAATTATTACGAAGTTCTAACATATAGACAAGCTTCCAAAATTAACATGAAACAATTAGTTCCTTTATTTAAGAACATCTTAAATCACCACATGATGTAAGCTATAGCTACTATATTATATATATAATAAGAGTTTAAAAACATATATATCGATATTAATATGTTTTGAAAGCTCTTTTGATAATTCATACTGCTACCTTACTATAAAATAAACTAAATATATAATTGATACCAAAGATGAATATCATAACGTCAATAACTACTATAGGATAAAAATATAAAGCTTTTAATGAAATTTGGCTCCAAGATCTATTTCCAGAAGAATTACACTTAAACTCTAAGCAAAACAAGAAAATAAAGTTTCAAAGAGCAGAATTTTCCCACCAACTTCTTCGAGGCATTAAGTTAAAATAAAATGCAGGATATTAGTGTTGTTTTGTTGTAATTTCAGCGCTTCAACAAGGAATATTTTTCAAGGTATTGAGGTATTCTTGATTGAAAATTTGCATATCATTAATAATAATATTATAGGTATAATTAATGTTCTTATTGTATATATTAATAGTAATCTATATTGAAGTATTTTATTACACAATAAATATTTGTTTGTATCCGTATAATGAAATCACACTGCTTGCGATAAACTAGAAACAGGTTGTTTATTTATTTATTGCTTCCTCCAGAGCGTGATTGTATAAATTGACTTGGAAACAGACTAAGATTTTTAAATAATGGAGGAGGGCTGCCTTCTACCTGTGGAATTGTATTCTAGGATTTGGTATGAAGAACCCTTAGAATTGATTATTCAGGTCACTAACATGATATGTATTATAATTACATAGTCTCAATATCTAGCGGGCTCGAAATGACTCCTATAAGTTGTGCTCTCAGCACACTTGGCTCAGCATAAATGCGCTCTGCGTTTATCAAACCAGAATTCGAACTGAGGTCATTAGCTACGAAGTAAAAGCTGCATCACTGATTTAGCTGTAGAGTCACCACGCAATCGGCATGTTTGTGTCACATAGGAGGACAGTACTTGTCAATTTAAGGACGGAACAAGCCGAACTTTCACACATGTACAGCCGATAGCACCTGGCTCGATATAAAGAACACACATCTCTAGGGGAAGGTGGGATGGAACAGGCCTCATTGTATTAACAGCGATAACAATACTGCAGCGCGGCTGCGGCCGTAGCAAGAACTTTTTCTGCAAGGGGGGAGAGGGGGGAGTAGAGAGTAGCGGGCGGACGACCGACGCGTGGCCCTCTTCCAATCACCGGCCAACATCAACTTCGCGCTCATCTCATATTCAATCCCGTGTGTGTGTATGTGTTTGTACCTACGCAGGTGATGCCATCCGAACCATATGAGGGCTTCCACCCCATTCCTTCGCCGTTTTCACCTCTTGTTATACCTACAAGGGGGTACCTCTCTACCCATTTAAAACCTTAAATTCATACAGGATTTTCCCGTTCCTCTTTTGATAGAATTTTTTTTTCCACCTTTCCTGTTCCCTTCCCCCAACCCTCTACCCCTCATCGCTTTTAGAAAGGCAAACTAACCGACAATCTGCGCAGTGAAAGACATGAAAGGGGCCCCTCCTAAAGGCAGGTGGTGGTATGGTTAGGTTTGAAATCTGGAGGAACGAGAAGGGGAGGAGGGATGGATATGTGCTGTACTGTACAGCCGTTGGCATCGCCCGAGGGTAAGGTCAGGAAAAGGGAGGTACTGGATTGGAGGAGTGTGAGAGAGTTTGAGGTGGATGCTCGGAGGGAAGTATTTTTTTCGGGAGTCAAGGTGGCAGCAATGTGCTGAGAGATGTTTGGGTCGCGTGGACCCCTCTGTGGAGGCACGTGCTTAGCACCCCCTAGCCTCCTCGCTACCCCCTCCTCCGTGAGACCTTCAATTGAAAAACACTCCCGCATCTGCTCACTTGAGGGAATCACCCTCCCTGGCTGGGCTCTGCCCCCTTCCTGTGTCAGACAAACCCTGTGTGGTCCCATTGTCGGGCACAATACTCTCCGATATCTGGTAAACACTCACTTTGGACACTTGGCGATGTTTGGTAAGCGTTATTATAGATAATGGTATCGTATGTGCATTAATAATGTTACTAATGAAGTATGTTCAATATAAGTTCATTTTTGGATATCTACTGAGCAGAAAAAAAGTCTTCTTTCTTAGAAATTAAACCAGCTTTCTAAGTTTCAAAATGAATCTAGTTCCTAAACAATGTAATGTTTTCTAAACTACTATATTATCTGCTGTAGCTTTATAACTAAAATCCTTTACTAAATTGAAATGTTTTCCTTTATATATATATAAAGGAAAATATTTCAATTTAGTAAATAGATATATACGCGAAAACGCCACATCTGTTGATAAAAGTAGAGTTTTATTGGGCTAGTAAACGTTCATTTCTACTAATCACTTATTGGCAGGAAGAGAAATGAACGTTGGAAATTTAAACTGATCCTTCTTTGTGAGCTACATGATGCGTTCACCAACCCTGATCCACTTTGTATCATTTACTGTGAATTAAGGGATGTGGCCAGTGGAACAGAGGTGTCTCTACCATAAGGCGAACTAGGTGACCACCTAGGGCCCAGCACCTTCAGGGGCCCCACACTATAATTGAGTGATTGAGTAATGAAGTTTACGATATTCGACCAAGAAAAGAATCCTACTAGATAAATGTTACGATTATTTGAAGGATAAACTAGGTATAAAAAATTATTTTTTCTCTAACTTTAAAAGTTATTTATTTATTTAGAAAAAATTGTTGTAAAAATCCTCAAAATCTTATATTAATTTCCCCAAATTATTTATTAATGTTATGTTGCTATGAGGTTACATGGCAACATTATTATTTCCCTCCTAGTTCTTATAGCCAAATATATATTCTGTATTTAGACTATCGCAAATTTTAGGCTTGATTAATTAATTGGGGGCCCCCGCAAATTTCCCCGCCTACAGCCTTGCATACCCTAGAGCCACCTCTGCAGTAGAAACATATCGAGCATTTATATAAATAGATAATTTCACGAGCATCAACCGGTAGTAAACCATAACACAAATAGTCGACCATTTTAATCCTTTAGATGTAAGAACGGACACCAATAGTTTAAACTTTAAAAGCGTTGGACAATTTCAGGTTATATTTTTTACCTTCGGTAAATTACCCTTAGTTTTAGGGTTGGATATCAAATTCCAACTTTATCTTAGGGGGAGCCTCAGGAAAGCCCAAATACCAACTGGGATGACAATCGGTAAAATAGTTTCGATTCTAGCCCAAGGTACAGACAGACAGACGGCATGGTAAAAAAAAACACTTTTTTTGTTTCAGGGGGTCATGAAACGTCGACATTTATCAAAATCTCGAGCTAGATTTCTTATGATCGCAGTACTTTCTCTCCAAGGTGTCGGGAGAAAGTAAAAACCATAGTCCATTAAATAAAAGGAACTTTCACCAGCTAATAGAAATCACATAGCCAAATATTTGCTAGAGGCTCAGTCGCTCATCCGTAAAGTTGTCAGCCTACAGCACTGTGTCTCAATATTTTCTCAATATTGTTACCTGGTAGTTAACTTATTATTGGTTTTTAGAAATTAAAAATATTAATTCTCGAAATTTTTTGTTTAAAATTGGTATCTAGTGTTTATTTTATATGATAGATAATAATTTTTTCTATTTTTTTAAATACATTCATTTAAAGGTAATTTACGACAAAAAAAAATTAAAATCGCCTTGAAGGATTGATAAATACGATTATGTTTTTATAATTACAAACTAAACATTATTTGACATTATTTTTAAAAAAAAAACATTTTCTTTTTAAATTTTCAAAAAATGTTATACTATTTTTTAATGCATATATGAAGAGTAAATATTGTGATCTATAAAATGATATGTTGGTTTTTCAGAGGAAAAGGTACTTAAGCGTAATTTACTGAATACTTGTTTTTTATAATTTTGTTTCAAGTTATAGTACACTATATTAAAAAAATGTGTGTGAGTGTGTTATACAGATTATTTCCTTAATAATGAAAATTGTTTTTACATAACTCCAGGAATAATAACAGTAAAAATAATACTAATCTATATTTTAAATGCACATAGGTATATATTTATGACCTTAGATATGGGGCGAACTTGGATATATCAGTTATAAAATATTTTTAAGTTCAACTTAAGTCCCAAGTTCAATTCTTATGTTCAGATGTAATTCTTAAACACAAATTTTCAATAATAATATTTCTTTGGATAGTCAAAATAAATATTAATGTATAATTGAAGGTTATTTACCACTCACCAATTAGTAACAGTAGATATCATCGTTGAGGGAACTGCTTGTTTACTATTATGAGTCTGCGTTGTCATTTTCTCGTTTTCGTGTTGTCAATCTCTCCTCAAATTTAAGACAAGTTTTGCAACACTGGTTAGTCGAGGTTGCCAATAGCTCTGTATTACGCCAGAACATCGCCATTATACATAACTGAGAGTGAGGAGACGTGGCAACAGTTAAATGAGAGAGAGCGAAGATAAAGCTTTTCTCCGTGAGACCTACAGTTGTCTCAGGAATGGTTTTGGGGGAAATAATATATACTGCCACGTTTGACATGTCCCCAAAAGGATAAAATGAATCAAACACTACGTTTGTAAATGATAATAGAAACCAAGACCATGTAATCAAATGCTTTTTAACCACTGAGATATGGCGAATATGCAGATCTTAATATCTTCAAAAATTGTGAACAAAAACAGAGGTCATGACTTTATCATCCCGTGTCAAACGGAAGGTTTTACCGGAAATATTTTTAATCTATCAAATTATGGCTATTTAAAATTGTGAGATGAGAAGCTCAAAAAATATGAACAGATATTATATTTAACATCAACTGAACTTCAATGTATCATTTTTTGTTAAAATTATTTTAGTTTAGAAACTATACCTTTTTTTTGGCACGTATAGGTATATTTAGTACATGATAATGAAATAAAACAGAAAATAAAATCAATGTGCATGAATTAGTTCTCTTTAGAGAGTCGAAACTTGAATATGTTAATATAGTATGAGTGTAGATAATGTTTTTAAACTCAGATAAAATCATACTATAATTAAATTAACTTGACACCAGAGCTAGAGGAAAGTAGATCTAGATGTTTATATATTTTCACTTATCCCTATTAGCAACTTTCTATTATTTACACCAGTATCATAAAATAAATAGCTTTTTGAATGTTATCTTGGAATGTTATGCTCTTTTAATATAAAAAGTTCCAACTGCCCCGTTAAATACGAAATTATCATACCTTTCTATAGTGACCCTACACCAACCGATAGTACCACTGTGTCGAATTAGGTGGTAGGTAGTCAGGTAACAATCACTTAAACTATATATACGTTTAAATAAGTTGTATGGTTAGGAAATATATATTTATTATTGATTGAATTAATAAATCTATTACCTTCTTCACTGGCTGTGTGGTATAACGCTCTACTCTATCAGGAGACTATACTTCCAATGAAGGAGAGATTGAGGTTCGAATCTTGGTCAGGTGTACTGAGGGTGACTTTTACCCCATTTGTTTACACACACACTCTCTCTCTCTCTCTCTCTCTCGCCACGAAAATGCAGTTATACATCCTATAAATCTATCCGTCCTCATCCCTGAAGCCATTAGCATAAATGGTACACAAGCGTGTAACCCGAACGGGTAGTAAGATGAAGTGATAATAAAAACTTAGTGATCATGGAGGCAGTGAAACTAAACCTCTTCTTAAACGACTGACTACGACAATAGTTGCTTAGGAACACAGGGCGAAGAGGCTTGACATGATAATGTGTACCTGCGACCCATGCGCCCCTAAAGAAAATTCTAAATAAACATTGGGGAGGAGGACAGTTACAGTACTCAAAACCAACAAATAAATTCATAATGTAATTACCAACACAAACATTGTAATTATCTCAACATAAATCTTAACGTTCTTTATAAAACAGATTATGTTTGGCTAAGAAAGAAGAACTCATCAATACTTCAAATTGAGCTTCTCATAAGTTAGTAATATTATTACTATATTTCTTAAAACAAAAATAAATCTTCATCACTTGAAATGTACTGAGTTAATTTTAAAGATTTAAGACTATGTTTTGATGGAATTATATTCTAAACTAAGGGTAAATTAAATACAATCTAATGTTGTTACCAAAATAAGAATTATTGGAGATAACGCAATTTCTCTAAAATGTCCAATCTTAGGTTATAATTATAAGTCCAAGCGTAACATTCGTCACTATGCCTTGACAAAACAAAGAAGGGAGTGTGTTAAGCGAATAAATGAGCCTGGGTCTACACAAAGGGCATACATGGCCTGGCCTAGATTCTCTTAACAATAACTTATTGTGATGAGGTGTGAACGAGGCGGGATAGTGCTCTGTGTCACACACTAACATTTGTGTTTTCAAATACCGTCTAATTGTACACTAGCACAATCTGTCATAGATCATGTCTCTATCTTTATCTCTCTCTCTCTCTCTCGTGACTGGGACGTCACGAGCCCACATGACGATACAACGGGACGGAAAATGACGTATTTTACTTCACTCCGGAAGGTTTTGTTTTTCGTTCACTGTGCGGCTTACCCATCCGGACTGTCCTTATTTAATGACACTAACAGTGTAGGACCAGATTTGATGATCACGTGGTCTAACACGCTACTCTCGTGTTGGACTTGGCTACCGAAGACGGGGAGATCGGGCATGGATATCAGTCGGGTGTACTGAGGGTGGTTTTCTCTAAAATAATTTTCCACTCTCCCTCCACGCAAGTCCGGGTGCAATTCCTCTAGATTAAGCCTACTAATTCCTAACCCATCAGTGAACTAGTACATCATAGGCTTATAATCTGAACAGGCAGTAAGACGCATTACTAAATAAAGAGTGTAGGGATGACTAAGGTAGAATTTAGAAGTAATGTACCAGCATTTAGACCACCTCTATGGTCGAGTGGTCAAAGCTACTGGCTAAGGCTCCAGAGGTACTGGGTTCGATCACCAGCGCTTAGAATTTTTTTTGGGGGGAAGCTGTGGGTCTGGAACGGAGTCAACTAAGCCTCGTGAGGTGCTACTTGAATGGAAAAGTAGCCACTTGAGACTAGACTGGGATTAACCGCCAGAGGGTTCATTTTTCGGAACACATGACAACCACTAAGAGAAGAAGTTGGCACTATCCTCGCCAACAGACGGTGGCTGCTTGGTAGGTATGGATTGACTGCGGACTGACTCATTGGAGTTGGAGTAAAAGCATTTCAGGGGAGAAAGAGTGTGAACACATTTAGAAGAAATTACCCTTAATACATCTGGTTTGGACGTGAACCCTGGCCCCCCTGTCAAAGACAAACAACAATATAGGCAACCGGCCTTGAGATATAGTGGCTACGAACTTTAGGGTCCCGGTCTCAATTCCCGGCTGGCGTTGAGTGTATATATAAGTATATATACATTCAACGCGGCTGGTACGATGGGTATTTCTCTCTCAAGGGGAATTATCCCAACGGTCACTAGGGTTTTATTATTTAGGCTTTAAGCTAGGTTTAAGATTACCCCTGGCTTCACACCTTCATAATCACCATCATAACATCATATAATTGCGGTTACTACCTGTATTTAACATCCACATGTGTACCCTGGAATATTATATAGGGTGTAGAGTACCCCAATTTTTTTTAAATTTCGTGGAAGACCACTTTAAATAGCTTCTAGCGGTATTAAAATATCAAAAAGTTAATGTGGAATGACCACTCCAAATAGCTTATGAAAGAGTCTAGTTTTCCAAAACTTTCCATACGAAGACAACTGTAAATACTTTTATGATATTTGATGGGGGGAGGGTTCCCAAGCCCCTCAAAAACTCGTATTTTTATTTTCTAACTACCGGTATACAAATAAGTTCTCGCCGCCACTGAAGTCAAATATTACTCAGAGAGGGGGGCCCCCGCTCTACCACAGGTACCGGACCTGCTACCAACATTCTTTAACATTCGTTAAAAAAAAAAGTTGATGTTTCATTTTTATAGCTTTTTCTATAAATAAAATTCAAAATATAGGGTTGGCAAGGAAAAAAAAGCCCTGTTGGAATCTTCCGACTTTATTTTGGCCTGAACCATATTTGAAAATAATGCATCTTAGAATTATTAAATATTGCATCAGAGCTGAACGTTTTTTGTGGTGATTTCTCACTTACCGAGGTGGACGCCTTAACATTTCCACTTCCCTTTAACTTATCTTAAGAATGTAGGTACCAAAAACCTTCACAAAAAAATTCTAACAAAACAATAGCTGAAATTCTAATTCTCTTCTCACAATCATGTAACGAACACAGTGTTTGGGGGTTAAATGGGAAAAGGTCACTAACGACAGGGTTTCCTGGTCTACTAACGACCAGATAAGTTGACTTCAATACCAGCCTCGGTGATGTAGTTAGCTAACGCGCTAGTGTCTTGTTGATCTAGACTGTCGAGGACAGGAAGATTGAGGTTGGATCCCGACTGTGTGCACTGAAGGTGTTTTTTCCAAAATGGTTCCCTAATCTCCCTTTACGCCAATTCGTTTGCATTACCTCTAAGTTAAGCCTTCCTAACCCCTTACCCATTAGTGTAATTAGTAATTAGACGTATGATATGAACGGAAAGTAAGACGCGTTGCGAAACAAAATAATCAAACCGATCACGAATAAGTCAACTTCCATTATGATTCAAAGATTAATTTGAACATCTTACTTTAAAATATTATGGAAAAATTCTGATCTGGAATTTCCTGAAAAACATTTATCTTACTCATCTCATCTCTCAACTGGTCCCGTGGTCAGCGCTCCTGACTATCAGCCTGGGAGTACCGGGTTCTATTCCCTGCTGGTATTATGGGTATTTTTTTTTTTACCAAAAGGAGAATCACCCCAACCGTCAAAAGGTTCTGGTTAGTTAGTATTAGGTTAGGTTAATAGTTGTTACGGGTTCCTCACATTCGTACTCCCTATCCCCACCACCTCATCTCATCGGGGCATGAAAAGAACCTCCACGGAAATAATGTACTATGAGTATATTGGCGTCCCCTGGGAAGAGTTACACAAGTACTGGCTAGTCTTCCCCAAATCTGAGTTACGAGGGATGTATATGTTACCGTTAAAGTGATAAATTAGTTATTGTGCATAATGACCTGTTATTTTCCAAAGTAACAAATATTAGTGGTTAATGTGACTTGATACATGCAGCTTGTTATTGTAACCGGTTATTTTACATAACAACAAAACCTGTTTGGCTGAAGTGATACATTGTCATATTCAGAAGGTTAGGTTAGGTTACGTTAATTTAGGTTAGGTTAAATTCAATCAAAGATGGACCTAAATGTATACGCGCAACAGACGTATGACTCAAACAGATTTAAACTTGCAATAACGTGAGAGATATCCCTTTATACATAATAATATATTAATGTGGATAATTTAAGTACAACATGAAATATTTATCACATTCACCAGAACTGTTGGTTACTACACATAAAAACCGGTGATAGTGTATATTAATGTGATGTATCAAATTAACAGTTATATATGTATATATATATATATATATCCCACCAGAACTCACTAAGTAGTGGAGTTCCAGTTCTATACCATTTACGCCACAGCATGTCAAAAGGTTACAGGAAACGTATCGGAGATGGTTCTTTCCGCCCACCATCACGTCATCTCACCGGCCGACAAGGTTATCTGAGTGATTGACACGCCCAATTATGACCCTGGAAGGTAAAATATCGACCGAAGTGTAGACGATTTTGAAAAAAAAATATCTGAACGTTTTAAAGATTAATTAAAATGCATCTTCATAACTTTAGCTAAGGTCGGGTAGTCATGTCGCTAATAGCCGGTTTTAGCTCGTAAGGAGCGTGCTAGCAGGGCCGGAGAGCCGCTCTACCGTGACGGTCGCAGGTCCACGTTGAGGTTAATCTTGTTACTCATTGAGTCGGTCATAAATCGGTGCGCAAAGTTGGTGGCCAGGGAATTTGGTGGACCCGACCAGAACCGGTTACTTCACTTAATTAGTCTTCCTGGTTCTTCCAGATACCGGGCGAGTCTCTATTAATTTAAGAGATCAATTTTGCAGCAGCTTGCAGTTCTTAACAGATTAGATCACAAGAGAAAATAAGTTTACTTAACAGATAAACGTCTTCCCACTTGCTGTGTATAATACCTTGTGTTGATAGGTGACAATAGAAAAGTACAGATTATTATAAATTGAAACACCCCTGACCTGGATAATTTCCTCACTTTTGTAGGCCTAAATATGATCTAGTTTGTTGCTAGTTGATGGAAAGAGTACAATAATTTTATACTGTATGTATATTTTTTTAGCACCGTGTCTTACTACCCATTAGGGTTATACGATTATATACTAATTAAGATAATAGGTTAGGGTTGATAAAGGCTACATTTAGATCAAGTGTATCCACATTTGCTTAGAGAGAGAAAGTGTGAAAAAGCATTTATGTAAAAATCCTCAGTACACGCTATGGTGCTCTAACCACGATCTCTATGTCATTAGCAGTCTAGTTTAGTGCAAGATTAGCGCCTTTAGCCATGCGGCTATCTAAGTGGGTAGTATAGTTATGAATGTAAACACTACAGACCTTCGGCTAAGACTAAATATTCCCTTACTGGCAATTTAGTTTGGTGTTTCGCGATAAAGATTTATATTTTATGTTTGTATTTTAAATTAGTTTGTCAATATTATGTGGGGTTTTTAAAATGTATCTTACATTAATATTAGTAATGTATATACATAGTTTATTAGTACTAATACATAGGTTTTTCTTCTTCAGAGTACTGAATAGAAGGTGACTAGCTAAGTTGTCTATTATACAGTAAAATTAATATCCCTATGGCAAAATAACTTATTTGACCAAATTAGCTTTGCCAATTGGTAGTTTTATATTTATATGAAATAGTTAATATAATTATAGTAAAAGTATGCTTATTTTTATATATGCATTATATTAATTCAAAAGAAGCTAGTATTATTTATATATCATTGAATATAAATTTAACAACGAACTAGCCATTTTAAAAGTTTTATTGGGTAAAGATAACATATTAATATTTAATTGAAGTTATAATGAAATAAAATAACATATGTTTAATCAATTTATAATATAGTTGGTACTGTACATAATAACAGTGGCATTTTTTGACAGTTAAAAAGATAATTAAACGTTCCTCTGTTTTCATCAGCCTTGCAGATGTAGTTTGTCAATTTTACAACGTAGGTCAGCTTACATCACTTGTTAACGTGACCGGACATATTAGTAGACGGATGAACTTGAAGGTGTTTTAAGTTACTTTTCAAATGTTATTAAAGTTTAATACTAACGTGAACGAACTATAGACGGACTATTTAGCGTTTCGACTGTTGAATTATTCAGAACATGATTGACAGAAGCGTCTATCAGGCTAAGAGTGACTAGAATGATATTACATTGTCAGTTACAAGTCGCTGTCATGGCCCATAAAATGTTTGAATCGTTTCGTCGAAGCTATAATAGAATAAACAATTTATTTGAAAACTTCCTTCGTGTAGGCTATTGTGGAATTGATGAGCATACATTGGTGTATACCATTTTTTTTAGGGGAAGGAATTTTTTTTTCTCTCTTGGGATTTGGGAAAGTGAAAGGTTTAGGTGTTAAAGTGCATTGTGAGTTATTTATTATGTACAAATCTATTTTATTTTTAGGTTAATGGAGGTTTTTGTTTCTTAGATATTGTTAAATGGCATAGAAGGATATTTCTCCCCCTAGGATACTCCTAAAGTTTTATACTATGCGTTTCCTTTAATGTTTCCTCATTTTTTAAATATAAGGAAATACAATTTAAAAACATATAAAGTATATAATAAATTAGTTCAATTAAAGCAATGTTAAAATAATGTGTTACTACTTGCCCAAAATTGTTCATTCATTTGTGGATTTTGATGCTTTTTAGCCAGGGAGAAGACGATACATTATATAACGGCGGGTTCCAGGGGGTTTTCTCTGTGTATACCAAAGTTTGGATGAAATGTATCAATTAGATACAAATATGCACAAAATTAGCGTGAAATACAAAAATACTCAATATGTTATCCTCTCTAACACATCTAAAAGTCAATGTAATTAATAATTACCTTAAAAATATTATGTGCGTAGGTTTCTAAAGTTTACAGGGTTCATTGGACGCCAGCACCATAACCACCAGACCTTGAAGGCGGACGTGTTCGATGTTTCCTCATAGTCACATTTCTTTCGGGCATTGCAGATACAGTACACATTTATTTCTTATATTATGTTCGTTTTTAACTAATCGTTCGAGAGCCAGTAATTGTACTAAAAATAAATAAACTTTTTGGCAGCTCCTGAGGTCAGGAGCACCCCACCCCCACACCCCGTTTGAGATTTACTGTCCAATGGAGTTACCCATTGGGACAAACAATGGTGTCAGTATTATTCTCTGATTTCAAAGAAACGTATGTAGGTAGGTAAGTTCAGGGCATTCGGGGTGCTACATGTATAAAATATACTCTATATTTATGTAGTTTATAGGTAAACACAAATTTACCCATGTAATTTATTATTTGTCTAAAAATAGTTTTCCTTAAGAGTATTTTTTTAGTTCTCTGAAATGAACTTGTAAAATAACGTAGATATTTGATAAAACTCCTAATAGATTAATAATACCTTTACAATCTGGAACCATATCAGTTGGGGCAATAAAGCACAGCCATCTGTAAGAACGAGGAAAAGAACACACCCTTCAAATAAAAATAACCCGTATGCGACATCACAATGAGCCAGAAAAACGCAACTGACAAATTTCGACCTCCAAATAACAATACAAAACTGCAGATGTATTAAAAGGTTATCTGTGAAACCAGCACATTTTATATGCTTATGTCCGTTACAAATTAATAACAATTCTTCCCATATTTCTGGACCTACCCCAACGCTATGAAGAATGTCCTTTCTCATGTTAATCCGAGGAAGAGACGCCGGGTGACAGGAAATGAGTACCAGATTGATTCGCAAGGTGATAGCGACACTCTTTATAGAGCGTGGATTGTGAAAACTGTGCCAACAGAAGTCGGACCGTTGGTAAACTTGGAACAAACATATCTCTGGGACAGAAGAATTGATATCAGGAAGCCAACCGGCTCTATGATTTCAAAAGGAACTAACTAAGAGTACCTAGCAATAATCTTTCTCTCGTCCAATCAAGCTCCCTCACCACCCCCTCTCACCCCAGGAACAATAGGTCAAGATCTTAAGAGACATAAAGAGCAAGAAACTACCTCGGCGGGTGGCCGGAAGTCGGACCTAGCAATCATCTTTATGGAAGAAGGAGGCTCGCATAAAACTTCTCTCACTTTATACCGCAACCACTTTTGAACCAAATACAACAAAGGGTGGCACACTTCGCACAAACTAAAATAATTCAACAATGTCTTCATCTTGAAATAGAAAACAAAATAAAAAGGGAGGGAAAAAATCTGAACAGGCAGTCACGGTAAGATGGTTTCAAGTTTCTGATCAAAGACATCTGTGCGCGAGAGAGGTTTCTCCTACCGTTTCCGGTCTATCTGTCTGAACAGGGGCTCCCTTCGTCACCTTACATCCGGTTCCGTGCTTACACACACACATACAGGCAGAGTGATGCACGCGTTAAAGTGAGTGCTTGACAAACGTACAGTGGACAAAACTTCAGTCCAATTATCATGGTAAGAATCTTATCTGACACCTAGAGAAGCTACTAGAGCTACTTTCACGTATTAATACCTCAGGTCGTAAATATTATCAAGACCCGGGGTTGGCAACAGATTGATCGTGATCAACCGCTCTATCTCATAGCAATTTTTAGTCGATTGCCTAAGAAAACTAGATTGTCACAAAAAGACAGGCTTACCTTGTATTCCACTATGGTGGAGCCTATAATATAGGGCCATAGTGTAATCCATCAAGGTAAGACTGCTTCCCTTAAGGGTAAATGGAGTGTATATTTTATTTATTTTATGTATTTTATTTAAAGGCAGCGACATAAGTATTGGAGAAATGATTGAATTTAAAGAATAAATACAAGATGTATAGAAAAATAAAGTAGCGTGGGACCTTGGATAAATTTAAAAGGCGATTGGGGCCCAAACAAAAGGTTGTCGACCCCTGGTCAGGATCTATATTATAGTAAAATTGAATCAATATTATCAGCAAAATGAGTATTTGTATTCTCTTTAAGTCCCTTCAATGAAAATATAAATGTAGGGTTGTACATTGAAAGTAAAACATATATGTTACCATCAAATGATACATTGAAACTTTTGTATCAATAATGGTAAGAAAAAGAAGAGAGATTTTGAAAACATCAGTTTTTAAAATTTGAGTTGGGTTAAAATATCTTTTATCAATTATAGTTGGCTTTAAGTAGTTGATTTTTGTTACACTTTAGATGGAAATATGTGTAAAATTTGCAAAAGCCTTTAAGGTGTGTTACTTTGTAGACATTCAAATATAAATTGAATTTATTTTGTATGGCGGTAAAAAATATATGTCCTTCTCACGGGACAGAAATTTGTTACCTATAGTATGAACATTATTTAATAGTATGAACATAAAATACACAAATATTTAAGAGAAATACACCCTCTCGTTAAGTTGGCAAAAAACTAGTTCATGGGGCAGCTCTTCTAAGTATATTTTCACTAGCAAGTAAAGCAAACTGATTATTTTTTCTGTGGACATTTTTCAAAGTTTTTTAATTCAGTTAAAGTCAAAATCTCGTCTACGATTTCTTAGACTAAACATTAATGTTTCATTAATGCCACTGGAATGGAAAATTGATGTAAAGCATCGATAAATCGAAAGTCAAACATCGATATAATTATGTTTAACAGAAACCGATGTTTTTTGTGTATCTATATGAAAAGGACGCCTTCATTTCAAAGTTTCTCTGATATCTAATTTCCAATATTAACGGATAACTTCCGGCTTAGCGTCCCCTCTTATACAAGTTGTGTAGAACTTCATTGACAGGGACCACGTAGATGCCGTTACATGACCCCGTTTTGCCAACACCCAAATTGCTCTTCAAGAACGACGATGCTGGTACTGAGTTCAAACGTGACAAAGAAATAGACATTCCAAATTTATGGTATTTGACGCGTGCTTTCTATGAGCCAAGCTCATTTCAGCACAAAGCTTACTAAATAATTTAATTTAAAACAGTAACAATTATCAGTGAACAGCCAAAACCCCTTAAAATGTGAGAAGTACCCCATGTGCTATTAGTACGAATCCAGGTTGGGTCTACTGAGGGTGGTTTTTCCTAAATGGTTTCCTACTCTTTGTCCACGCGAATGCGTGTACATTTCTTATAAATTCAACCTTACTCACCCCTACTTCATCAACGTAATAATCATAAATGCGTGTAGCCCGAATGGGTAATAAGACGTAGTGGTAAAGAAGTCCTCCCCATCGTCGCAACATTTGACCAGAAAGGAGGGAGCGAAGTAAGCCTTGTCTTTGTCAACAGGTAAATGGAATGACCAATAATCCTATTCGCTCTGGTTCTGTACTCTCTCCAAACACACTTGTCACCACTTTCAGGGCAAGCAAGAATTCGACAAGGAAGGAAAAAAGAAGGAAGAGGAGGAAAAACAACAACAGCTAAGACCGGCATGGTGCTGCCAGAAAGCAAAAGAAGCCAGTGTATGGTCTGGAAAGAGGGGAAGGGCGAGGTTTAAGAATAAGCACACTTGTCCTCCCTAAGAATGCCTGCATCATGAATGGATCTGAAGAAAAAAAAACCGTGGGGAGATTCTTGAATGATTCTTACCTTCCTCAAATTTTCTATTTACTGATTTTTTTGTGTGTAAAACTCTAATCCTACTACTCGTCTGAAAAACATTTAAGTTATTCTAATTTCAGAGCTTAGATAAACAGATCTCTACGTAATGGTTGGCCCCAATGATATTGTGACCAACTCTTAATTCATATCCCAATACTATATTTTAACTTACTGAATTGATAATTATAAAATATTTTATGTCACTAAGCTTCCCACAATAATTCTAATTTACTAACTTTGGTTATAAAGTTTAAGTTGTTGTTAGTCAACATTAACACAAAAGCTTGCCAGTATAAAATATAGTATCTTGTCATTTTGTCCATCAAATATGGCAAAAGGATTTTAATAAAGAACTAAATATATAATTTAAAGTCATCCTTCGATCAGTAATAATACAGTATCTCAGTTTAAAAAAAAATCATATTACGTATTAGGAAGACTTTACAAACTGTTTTTTTTATAATCTTTTAACTGTAGATAAACCACTAATATTAATTTATATTACATTTATATTTGAAAATTATTAAGCGTTGTTAACAATTACTATATAATAATATAATTAAAGGTTTTTCTCTTCAAAGACGTCACTTAAGGTAGTATGTATTTTCCCAATAATTTTTAGTTGTATGTTAGAAGATACATATTTAAGCAGCTACGGATATTATTAAACACTAGTATTAAATTTCCATTGCATTATGGTACGTAGTAGTTTTATGTATAGTGGAATTCTCATGGGAAGAAATGTTTAGAAGAAAGTACAAACCGTTTCAGTTCAACAATGATAATATTTTAAGATATTAAAAAAGTTATTTATTATTCATAATAACTTTCGAAAGTTACAACTTTAGATAACATTACTGGAAGTATGAATATGTGACAATAAACGTAATATTTTTTTAAACTGTCAAATAGGTTCGTTCCTTTTAATATTGGACTGTATTTAATCTGTTAGAGCTCTTGTAAAAATATGATGGATACCATCACAAAATAATGAGCACCATAGCTAATACCAAAACTATTATGAGCATTTTAATCTATACCAGTTGTTTAGTGAATTTTTTGAGAATACTGGTTAATTTACATTAAAAAGTATAATTTGTTAAAATATCACATTTATTGGGGGAGAGGAGCAGTGTTTATTGTGTGGAGAGTAATCTTTTTGACTAGCTTATTCCTTTTTCCGTGTTTATTTAGTATTTTATTGGTAAGTTTAAATATAAATTTAAAACAAATTATATTTTTATAAGATAATCGACATAGTTATATTTAAATTTTAAATAAAATCACAAACTTTAAACATGTGTAATCAAACATATTGCGTTCATCCCTCTCCCTATAATTTGTTATTTATTTTAATTATGTCAAAGATTTAACATTGTATCCATACTGCGCAAAAATATGTGCTTGAATATGGTTGAAAAATAATAATTGCTCTTAGTTCTACGTCCACAAAGTGGGACGGACACAATTACACGATCCATGCTGAGGAAAAGGATGGCCAACGTGCTGAGATTTTCCTGCCATTTGGTGGAGCTGACCTGAGTGACATCATCTTCAAAAAGGGAGAAAGTGTAATATCTAGCATGCTTTTATATCGTGCTAGTGAATATTTACTTTTCAATTAAAGTTTCAATTTTCAAGTTACTAATCGTCTAATTATTTTAGCCCCACTTTGTATTAGCAATAATAGTTTCTTACTCACAAGATATTGGTCGACATGTTATGACATAAATAAGTAAATATAATTGTATATACATTGATTAACAGTGGTTAAAATTAAATCTAGAAAGTGTATTCATCACTTATGCATACCTGCGCAGATAATAATATTAATAGTAAAACAAACAAAAAATCGCAAGACAGGAGAAGTATGGTAAAAATATAGACAAATATAAAAATATATAAATCAGCAACAAATGAGATATAATAAACAATAATCGCATCACTCAAGATTTATATTGTCTCGATGGTAAGATTATTATTATTATTATTATTATTATTGGCACCGAGTCTTATTGCCTTTTCGGGCTATACGCACTTACGATAATGTGTAATGAAAGGATGATTGTGAGATGAAATAGAGAACCTACAATTGAACGTGGGATCCGAACCACTGTGGAGGCCTGGCTTTCCCCACATTCACAAGTTGTGATTAATACACATCATGTCAGAGGGGAAGAAAGGGTTTGGCAATTAGATTGATCCCCGGACCCCAGCTCAGAAGTCCAACACCTTACCCCTAGACCAACAGGTCACTCAATATGAATAATCAATTTAAAACTAGACTTATTGAGAAACATTTCTCCAAGACATCCGTTTTAATGGTATTAGATACTCTTTCTTTCAAAACCTATCCAAGACTAATATTTTCGCAATCCTATGTGACATTTCAGTAGAGCCGGATGTTTTTGAAAGAAGACTCTCTAAAATGTCCACAAGGGTACAGAAAAAGTTTCTTTCTACCTGCACACATCTTAGTGATGTTATTGTATGTAACAACCTTCACCTGTCCCATCTCACCTCGGTCCTGTACCTCTACAAACATTATCGTGTTGATGAACTGTAGCTATAACTGCATTCACACCAAACGTGCGCTTAACATCATAATAATATATATGACTTGGGTATATAATTGTTTTATTTAATGGATAAGCTATTTTAATATATCCAAATATTATTAATTTTTATATTATGATCCCTACTTTATTTTGTTCTCTAGAATGTTTTCTAAAATGTTGCACTTGACACGCTTAAAAAGCAATGTAATATTAATAAATTTGTACGTAGCCCTCTTCAGAATATCACATGTCTCAACACAACTTGGACCTTTACATATAAAAACATTATCTTCTTGATCAAGTGTAACTATAGCTGTGCATTTATTCTAGTAAGATTAGATCTATATTCCTCGCCATTTACTTAAATATTAGAATTGCAACAACTTTAAACGTCAGTAAAAATGCGCTTATTTATTCAAGAGTCAAATAGCCGAAGCTATTATTTACGCTTTTTATTAAGGAATTCTTCATCAAGATATCATATTCATATTTATTCAACCTTTATTTATTTTTTAATTATGGCATTCGAGTTCCGACACCCTAACTCATTTTGTAGCGGGTTTTCCTACTGAGGTAGGGGTACCGGTTTGATTCCCTGCACTACCGTAAAATGTATCGTTAGTGAAATTGGACCTCGTTATGCATCAACCGACCAAGCGCCATTTAAAAAAAAGTTGATATTGATGCGATCTTGTAGTCAAAGGTTGAAACTACATGAAAAAACCCTAGTATTTCCATCGGCCGTTTCTAGCTTGATAAATGCGTATAGACTAACCACCTTTTCTTTATGGCCGATTTTTCATTATGCATCAAAAGACCAAATCCCTACAGTTTGTGTTTGTATTCTCAATTCTACTTCCAAAGTTTTACATCAAGAGACTAATTACCCCGTGCTTCTACACCAAAACCTAACAAAAAATTTAATTCATTTATCTCCAATCAAATTCTGAATGTGTACACACATTGAGCTTCATCCAACTACAATAAGGCCACATGAGATAAGGATATATTTATGATCTGCAGTCAATATTTCTAGACAATCAGTTACACACTGTTCCATCATTAACAAAATCAGTAATCAATTAATTCTATGAACTAAGTATGCTCGATAAATTAGAAATCGAGAGGACAAAATATAGTTCTCATAGTGAGAAACAGAATGATTTATCTGAGTACTCAATTGTGCCGATATTCAAACAGTTATTCTGGTAGAAGATGCTGACCCTCAGATAGCTCCCATGAAAGAAGATGCTGACATTCAAACAGTTCTCTTGGTAGCAGATACTGACCATCAAACACCTCCAGCATTAGAAGATGCTGACACTCAGACAGATTTCTTGATGACATATGCTGACCCTCAGATAGCTCTCATGAAAGAAGATGCTGACATTCAAACAGTTATCTTGGTAGCAGATACTGACCATCAAACACCTCCAGCATTAGAAGATTCTGACCCTCAAACATACCTCTTGATGAAATATGGTGAGCCATAGAAATCTCCCATGATATAAGATGCTGACCTTCAGACAGATCCTATGATAGAATATGTTGACCTTCAAACCTCATTCAGATAAGACGTTGACCTCCAAATTGTTTCACCTTCCCTAAAAATATCAAGGTCTAATGAAAGACCTAAGAAAGGTCGTAGGTACAAAACTATCCATCAATCAATAGAGTATAGGAAGAAATTTTATCAAACAAATAGAGTACATAAATCAGCGAGGGTAAGGCGTGGAACCCAGAGAGTTCAGAGATTTTAACTGTAAATGCAAGTGTAATGAAAAAGTAAGTGTGATGGAAAGAGAAAAGTAGTTTCAAAACTTTTTATAATTTGTACTCATATGAGGCAAAGGCATTGCATATGAGCAGTATGGTAACTGTAAATCCAATTGTTAGGAAAAGGAAGAGAGATTCTGACAGAAGAAAGTATTCTAGAGTATATCATTTGGCAAAAAACAAGTGCTAAAGGTGATATCAAAGCTGAGCTTGAAGAAAAGCATGAGACACCAAGATGAAGAAAAATTTGCACAAGGTTTGATGAAAGATGATTTGAGGAAAGCTAAAGAAATCCCTGGTCTAGAAGTACTCACCTTTGATATGCAGGAGACCCTGACTCTCTCCAAAACTTAGACCAACATTGTGTTCTACAGGCGATTTCTATGGCTTAATAACTATGGTGTCCATTCTGGGTCCAGTGGAGAGAATGTTTTTACCTTTGGTTTGAAGGAGAGGCAGATAGAGGTGCACGAGAAATAGGTTCATGCTTAATAAAACACGTTGAAATCAATTTAGGAAAAGAAACGGAGGTGTTGATTGCTTGGCCTGACTCGTGCAGAGGTCAAAACCAAAATATAAAAATGATCTTGATGTTAAAAGCCGTAATGGAGCTACATAGATCTCTTAAAAAAAACTATTCATTTTCTAATCTCTGGACACAGTTTTTTTGGCCCAAATATTCAATATTTTGAGACATAGTGTGTGTCTGGAAACTTCAATAGCTCATGTACACGCCTGATGACTATATCAACGTCATGTTAGGCTGTAGGGGAAAAAAACTCTATGTAATTAGAATGGAAAATATTGACTTTGTAGGAACAATTAATCTTGAAGCAAGCATCACAAATAGAAACAAAAACATTAAAACAACCCAGTAAATTAGCTAAAACTTGT
Organism: Timema shepardi; assembly: GCA_902151425.1. NCBI lineage: Eukaryota > Metazoa > Arthropoda > Insecta > Phasmatodea > Timematidae > Timema > Timema shepardi. The sequence goes on along the minus strand of CABFVX010000249.1, from coordinate 247,675 downwards.
GAAATTGTGTTGTTGAGCGAGAAGCCATTCAAAATTTACATGAGCAGCAACTTCAATGGGGACGGGTAACAAGTAAGCTTACTAAATAAACAAGTCGGTTGCCCATCCTTTAGCAGGCATAACTTTATTCAAAGTTTTGTGCATCTCTGGCCAGATGGAAACCCAATCTCAATTACAAAGCTAAATGTCAATAAGAGTATTTTGCACCCAATACCTTCAGATGCTAATAAGTTCCATCAGAATGTCTCTTCTATAGAAGGAATTGAGGATGACATAGATGGATATGATGGTGCACTTGATTGTGTTGTTGAAGAAGAGGGCTAAGCATTAATTTAGCCTAAACATATTTTCAAAAATTACCTATATAGGCTGTTTCATCGTTTGTATTGTGGCGTATTTAATTTAGTTTAAATTGAATTGAATAAATAAATGTCTCTTTAGAATTTCAGCAAAATCCAATATTATATTGTAATTGATTTATTGTTTATTATACGATTTAAGTACTAATTATGCTAATGGGTTAGAAATGAGTAAGTATGAAATTAGAGAAAGTGAACCCGCATTTGCGTGAAGGGAGAATGGAAAACCATTTTAGAAAAAACACCCCCAGTTCACCCAATAAATATTCTAACCTCAATATCCCCGTATTCGGTAGTCTAGTTCAACATGAAACTAACACGTTAGCAAACTACGCAACCAAGGTGGGTTGGAAGCTTAGTCGCATGTAGTAATCGCTTGTCGGGAGTAGATCAACATTGTACTTCACTTGCGTTTATGTAGTGTTGGCTTGCGTCCAGCCAATCAGAAACAAATATGGTTTCACTAATGTATTCAAATTAAATGATTAGTCATTTGGTCACGTTTAAAAGTTTGTGAAAATATTTAGCAAAATGGCATTTCATTTTAAATTATTGAATAAGAGCTATTAATAATTTGATTTTTTTTCATAAATGTACTTGAATTTTTTTAACTCGATGTTGTAAACATTTATATAACTTTGATAACAGTTGAATTGACGTTTATAGACATTTTATTGTGTATAATCTTTGTTTGAGCATAAAACAAACACAGCACATCTTGCGAGTGCACAATACGAGCGCGCGTCCGACTGGTTGTAGACTGGGTATTATTAACTATTGAATTAGTGAATCTCTTAAACTACACTTTGATGTTCTTACACATAAACATTTAATGAACCTTTTATAAGACCAAAATAATTTTTTTTGCTGTCAACATTATAACATTCTACTATAATAATATTAGTGTTATTTTATTGATATTGACAGTGTCTACCAATAGAGACACCTTAAGATCCCAAGACTTGATGTTTTAATACGTGAAAATAAATTTAATTACTGTTTATAGCTGTCAGATATGTCCATTCATAATAAAATTGAACCCGATTCGGTGGCTGCGTGGTTTAACGTGCTCTTCTTAGACTACTGATAGCGGGAAGATGATTGCGGTTCGAATCTCAGTCGGGTGTACTGAGGAGGGTTTTTATAAAATTGTTTTCCATTCTCCCTCTATGCAAATTCGAGTACGTTTCATCTAAATATAACCTTCCTAATCCCTAAAACCAGTGTTATTAGTACCTAAGCGAATAACCCGAATGGGCAGTAAAACGCGGTGTTAAAGAAATGTAGTACATCTCGGTGTATCTTCAGGCTAGGAAGTTGTTGACTAGAAAGAGAAAAGCAACACAATTACGTCTAACTCCGGTGTCTAGATGAGGTCCAGTGGCCAAATCATCAGGCAGCTGTGAAACTCCTATACGAGCTCGGTGTATGGTCGGCACCCCTCCCCCCCCCCCTGTTTTGATGGAGGGTAGTAACTGCCGCACCACCACGGTAAAGGTAGAGGAGCATCCCCAGGAATCCTGAGAGGGGTGTCGCGTGTCCCCTAAGACTCAACGACAGCTGATTGTTCCGGGTCAGAGTTGAGCGGGAGTACCACAAAACAAGAGTTGAGTAGGCGTTACGCAAGAAGGGCGTAAGATGGAGATGAAGGGGACGCGACAAAAGGTAAATGTTTTTTTGTAGTTCTTATGGCAAAATATGTTTTAGGACAAAGCAAATAAAATATATCTCCAGTACAAACATTTATCTTAATTTTCTTTACGTGGTGATGTCAACAGTACTTGAATATCTATCATTAGCATCGAAGAATTATATGAAGAACTTTTTAAAGTAATATAAAAAGTTGTTATTAAATTCCAGGACACCCTTAATAAATATTCAACAACTACTATTGAAGTCACCATGCGAAGAAAATTAAACTCTATACTTCTACTGGATATATATTTGATTTAACTATTCTGAGCAAAAAATTGTGTTGACATAAAAACTGCAGAAACACTGGCCTTTCCTCGCGTACTCTACATACCCACAGTAAAGATAAAACTTTTCCTCACATTCTACGTAGATTTCAATATAGTATATCTTTATGTTGTTGAGAGATGAAAAATACTAGATCAAGAATACTTAACTACGTACATCGGTCGGCTCACGAACTGAACGTAAATATTGCCTAATCTGGTTTCCTTGTGACTAGGATTTTGGGATTTGAATCCTGGTCAGTTGTACTGTGGATGTTTTTACTCACTTGATTTTACATTCTCTCTTCGCCCAATTAAATTCAGTAAAGTCCCTACAATCCTAGACCTGATCATTCAAGTGTCTGTATTATCCAAGGTGGTAACATAATTATCTATGTTTTGTGAGAATTGTTTAGAAACTCATAGGCTACATATTAAACTAGTTCAGCTGTCTGGGATGAGCGAAGGAGTTACACCTTGGGTGCTCATTGTTTCCAAGTACTGTGGTTTCATCAAATTATATTTTCTGCCTCTCATCTTAGTCGAGTCATTTGCGGTGCGACTTAAGCTTATTGGTTTGGCGTGATTAATTTTTTAAATCGGGAGAGTTTTAGTGAGTTAAATTTTAGTTATGTTTGGTTATGGATGTAAATAAAAAGAAAAATTTTGTTGATAGGACAGGTAAAAAATTGGAGGCCATGAAACTTACCGTTCGTGTTCCGTACTATACAAGTTTTTGGTTATCCGAGGCCTCGTCAGTTAATTTGGGATAATGGTGACTAATGTATAGACGTATATATACTCACTAACCGTTCGGGTTGTATGCACAATTATTTTATTTTAATTCTAGCTCCATCTTTCTATTCAATTAGTGTTGTTAGGTTGGAAGAACCCGGACTGGTAGTAAGACGTAGTGAAAAGCCAAACTTAACCATTAACATTTTAAAACCTGAGAATATATTTGTCTCAGGAATAGGTAAATTTGGAACCTTATCTCCTAATTAGCAATACATTGTAAAAATATGTGAAACTTTCAGGTAGAATATTATTATTATGTTGATTAATATACTCACACCGGTCAGCACGTGGTCCAAATGGTTATAGGGAGGTTTATGCTAGATCCCCGGACGGATGTATTGAGTTTATTTTTCCTAGTTTTTTTTTAACTCTTCCTCCACTTAAATACGGGTGCATTTAATCTTAAAGAAATATAATGAATTCTTTTTAACCCTTCCTCCACTTAAATACGGGTGCATTTAATCTTAAAGAAATATAATTAATTCCTTTTCAATGAGTATAATTAAATGGGGATATTCCTGACCGGTGGTAAGACGTGGAGTAAAAGAAAAATATAGCAAAGCTACCATAGGACGGGGCATATCCCGCAGTTCAGAAAATATACGTGAACTGTTTTTACATAGGTCTACTCATCCAACAAGCTATGTCCCACTTCAGTAGCTGCAAGGTCTAACGTGCTATTCTCGAAGCAGATTAGCCTGCCAATAACTGGGAGATCAAGGTTCAAATCTCTGTCAGGGGTACTAAGGATGGTATTTCCAAAATGGTTATCTATTCTCCCTCAATACAAATGCGAGTACACCTATTTTAAATATAACCTTCCTAATCCCTAAAACAATTAGCTTGGTTAGTACATAAGCGTTTAACCCAAATAGATATTAATACACAGTGGAAAAAACAACTGTGCAGTACAGCTTTCCCTTTTGACAGTTGGTGTTAATTTTAACAACCGTTAAAATAAATGTACCATTTAAAAATACATAATTACTTTACTTTAATGTACGTAATGTCTTATATGCTTTAAAAGTTTCTACTATAGTACTATAGTGATCAGGTACATGAGGGAATAACTAAATGTAATAGCGAGTTTATTTATCAATTGGTGTTAAATGTTAACATGCTTGTCTATTAATTAGTTGTCAATGTTGACATGAGCGAGGGATGACAACCATGCGTGTCCTTGCCCCGGTGTTGCCCTGACGACGTGTGTCACAAGTAGATGGGAAAAGGTGGGGGGAGGGGGGTCTAGCTACCGGCGAGATTTGGGGATTGAAGGGGGAAGGTACCGACACACCTGCCCCTAGCACCGGGCGTGTGCCACCTAGCAATGTTTGATGCTTCATGAGCTTTTACTGTACCGTATTACTGTACCGCACTGTAGTGCTACCGTTCCATACTGTATTGTTACTGTACCGTGCTGTAATGTTATTGTACCATACTGTACTGTTACTGTAGTGTGCTGTAATGTTATTGTACAGTATTGTATTGTTACCGTGATACACTGTTCGTTACTGTAGCGTACTGTACTGTTCTTGTTTTGTTATCTACTGTAATTGTGCCTTACGGTATTGTTACTGTATCATACTGTATTGTTACTGTAGTGATCATGTGTCACTATGTGCTGTTACCTTGATGTATTTAATTTTTAGGGCAACTACTATCCGTCCGGGCTTTCAAAATATTTACTTTAATGGGGTAGTGATAAAGAATGTAATATTTATAATAAATATAGTCATACTCACGTGAAAGAAGAGAGAGAATTCATTAAGGAAAAAAAACTCGCTGTCGTTTGGTATTGTCAGGGTAGGCAAAATTATTTAAAATTAGTCATTAGTCAAGTACCAAATAACTTAGCCTACATTCCCATGTGAAATGTGTAGTTCTTAGCCTATACATGATTGTTCAAATGGGGGCCAAGTTGCCGAGAATATATCATTATAACAATTAATTTAACCAACTCTAATTAAACTTGCAATACTTCATAACATAGGCCCACTTGCCGTTGTGATTAAGCTTCGTGTGCCTGTACCGATCGAAAGTTTCAATGTATCAAAATTAGCTTAAAATAAATTGCTATCTTACACACAGTGAGCTACTTTTAATTAAAACAAACTATTTCTAAATTTTTTATTCCAATTCATGGCACTAATTTCTGGGAATAGTGTAAAATTATTTGGTTATACGCAAAGTGGTCTAGTTAGTGTCTCATTTATATGGTAAATAACTTTTTTATGGTTACTAAACTAGTGAAATATATATCATATATTTAAACGTGTTCGAAAACAAAGTACTTAGGAAGATATTTGGTTCAAAAAAGAATGAGCACACAGGGGAGAAAGTTACATAATGATGAGTTACATATCCTAAGGACATGCAGAACGAATGGAAGATTCTATAACCTTGTTCAAGATATTGACCGGCAAACCCAATTGGAAAGAGACTATCGGGAAGACCTAAATGCAGATTGCAGATTGGAGATAACATTAGAATAAACCTGAAAGATACAGGGTATAATAAGGTGGACTAGATTGAAATAGCTTATGATAGGTATAAATGACATAACTTTAAGTACGGCAGTAAACTTTCGAGTTCCTAACACTATAGAGTAAGGAAGTAATTTGTAAGCCTATAGATAAAGCCATGTTGACCACAAAAACGTATATTTATATAGTCTAAACGCTCCTTATAAAGGATATGTCCAAATTATAATTACATTTAAATGTAATAACATTTATTGTGACAAAATCAACATTTATTGTATTGTATATGTGGAATATTATGTATGTAAGGTCCCAAATTGTTGTCCATTTCTATGTATTAACACCTAATAGATAACAACTTTAAGTAGCATTTAATCCCTTGACGCATAATTTAATTGGAATAGATGTTACCACATTCGTAATTCTTTCCTTTTGTTCATTGATATTCTGAACTTTCATGCTGTACATCCCCTTTCACCACACCCCATAGCCAGAATTCTCAAGGTGTCCAATCAGGTGAGTAGGAAGGCCATTTCAAAGGCCCACATCTCCCCTATCATCTTCATAGAAAAGTGTTTTCTAGGAAATCCCAAACACTACAACTAAAATGTGCAGGGATACCGTCATGTTGAAAATAACCCGGCAATATCAGTATAAGTTCATCGGCGGTGTAGTACTGCAACATTAATGCACGATGTATTCGGAATTCACTGTTGGCGTCTCAAAAAGTAAGGTCTTCTTTTTGCTTTCAGAGCTGAAAAATTATTATTAGGGATAGATTGTTAAGATGATTTTGTATAATTATTAATTTAATTAATTATATTATAACAATATATAAAATTAATATCACTGATGCAATAGTTTAAATCAATAAGTACTTTAAAGCAGATTCAGATGATAATAATTTATCAGCTGTGGAAATTAAAGGAATGAATTATAGTAAATAAATATATAAGCCTATTCAATCACCCAATCAAAAATTAGATGAAATAGATATAAAAGTGCCAACTATAAGGGTAATTATTAAACTAGTTTTTATAAAGTACACGTAGTGATAACAGCACATCAGAAATTCACTTTTTGGGAGGCACGTTCGTTCTCATGAATAACTGGTGGATTTTAAGTACGGTACCTCAAAAGATTGTGTTGCATCTGTTCACATCATCGTTAATGTGAAAATTGACCTCATCACTGAGCGCCATCTGATACACAACGTCTGGTGAGATGTTTGACATTTATACTAAAATCTGGCAGCATTCCACACGAACAAATTTTTGAACTTGTCATTACTTGGGCGAATTGAATATGGTATGGGCGTATTCCGAGATACTGCTTTAAAATGCACCACAATTTTATGTGACCTCTCTGTTTCCAAACTGCATCTTTTTGTCGACTTTCCAGGACTATTCAGAAATCGGAATTATTGATTGCTGAACAGCAATGTTCATTTCACTTTTACCTACTCATAAATATCCAGAATTACATTTGTAGTTGTCCGCAACTTAACTAGTCTGAACAAACGTTTCGTACACATACGATAAATCGTTAAATGGAATCGTGGGTCTCGGTGAAGTTTTACTTGAATACATTTTTTCGGCTTATGGTTTGAGAACTTAACACTTCCACAAAGCTCACTCCAAATCTTCTTTCTCCCAACGTTAAAATTTCTCCCTTATATCCGACTCAATAATAAAATAAAATGTACATATTCATTTCATATAATTGTTAACATAATCTTGACATACCTGTGCTATTCAATCCAATCCAGAAGATAACATTTAAAATGTCTACACTTTTTATCAATGTTCAACAAAAAGTAAATTAATTAGGTAGGTCAGGATTCGATTCCTTTTCTACTGCTCTGCATATCCGTTTAAAGATAGCAGATAAGGAGTGCTTCATTGTAGGTGCCCACCCTATTTTTTGGAGTAATTTTATTGCGAATGAAAATAATTGGCTAAAATACAGTAACATATTAAAAAACATTTTCTGTCTCCACTTAGAAGCAACTGCTATTACACGTTTAGGCAGTTACAATATATTCGTTTAGTTGGCTGAAATTATTTAAAAAGTGTTTACAAAAATAAAATATATGTATATATATTTTAGTACCACATATAAATATCCTTTAAAGCTGTATGCATACGTGAGTGGTTAGGGTAGAGTAACGTTGAAATTAGAGGAAGTGTACCCATATTTTCACAGAGTGAGAGTGGAAAATTATAGAGGAAGGGCAAACCTTAGGACACAATTCGAGATTCAAACCCCCATCTCTCCATTATTGCTAATATAATATATTGCAAGAATGATACCTTAGACCATATGGCCACATAAGTGGTTCTTATACTTTATACATTACATATTATAAAAATGCACATGTATATAAACGTGTTAATATCAGACAACAGATTGGAGATTTACTGTATTAATAGGGATGATCTAGTTTGCTCTGTCAAATTCCAATCTGGAACACTAAATGCTTTTTATTTTCTGAATCGTGTCTCACTCTCCCTGCCCCCATACCCCCTAAATCGCCAAGTATTTTCATTAAATATGATCTTCCTAATAGCTAATTCACTAACGTAATTAAATGGGAAAGAGCCGGACGTGCATAAGAAGAGGTGGAAATTTTCCATATATGTATACAAAAGTTTCTGGCCATCTCCGACAGCCAATCGCAACCACACTTGATTAATGCCTTGCAATAAAGAAATTTTAATTATATATTATTCTACTATACAGCCACATGGCTGACTCACTAAATGACAATAATGTTTACCCACTCCCAAATGAGCTAGAAACTTGAAATTTGGCAAACTTATAGCTTATAGTCTGTAACCAACGGGAAAATTCTAAAAAGTTAAAAATTTTAATTTTTAACGCCCCGAAAAAAATTCAAAATGGCGGAGCAACTTTAAAAGTCGGTGCGGACCTTTCTTTGGAGGTCTCTTGTGACTAAACGGTAAGACCTATCTATTTAAAAACGGCTCTGGAATTACATTAGTTTACATCCAATTGCAAAGCAAATTCAAAGAAAAGCGGGTCTTATATATATATATATATATATATAAGACCTATCTATTTAAAAACGGCTCTGGAATTACATTAGTTTACATCCAATTGCAAAGAAAATTCAAAGAAAAGCGGGTCTTATATTTACCCGCTTTTCTTTGCAATTGGATGTAAACTAATGTAATTCCAGAGCCGTTTTTAAATATATATATATATATATATAAATTTGTATATAATCTACCATTGTTACATATGTGTGTATATATGTAGCAGTGGTAGAATAATAAATCACATTAATAGCCAAGAAATATCTTAGAAATAAGAATAAATATTATATGTATCAATGGTAAAATAAATTATATATATATATATATATATAGAAAAATGTTGGTCTAGCTGTAGTCATCATTTATTTGCTGCTTACTGTAAGGAAGCTGTGCCGATCTGTGTTGGCACATTTTAGTCAGTATACCACAAGTACAAGCGTCGCTCAGTCTTACCCCGAGTGTGCGTGCACTGTTCCTACAAACCAGTATTCCTGCTATTGAGACAACCTTGCCAGACAGTATACTTTTGCCCGTGTCACTACTACCACTTGGAGGTAAGGTGGTGCACCAACACACCAGGATATTATGTAATAAATATTATATATAAATTATACATATATATATTATAAAGAAAATAGGTTTCATGGATATATAATTTTTATTATTTAATTTTATACTTGCTTCATATATATTTATGAATATATTATCTACAGCCATGTGCTTTATAATTTATTTTACCATTGATGCATATAATATGTATTCTTATTTCTTAGATATTTTTGGCTATTAATGTGATTTATTATTCTACCACTGCTATATATATACACACATATGTAGCAATGGAAGATTACAAAAATTTATATATCTAACCATGGGAAAAATTATCTTTATATGTATATATATATATATATGTATAGCAATGGTAGATTACAAAAATTTATATATCTAACCATGGGAAAAATTATCTTTATATATATATATATATATATATATATGTATATCATTTTAGAAAACATTCTAAATTCTAAATTAAGTAAGGAATCGTCAAGATATGGTTAAGACTTAGAAACCCACTTAAGATTATAATAACAAGGTGAAAGGCTCAATAAACATAAGAATTACTAGAAAAAATAATAAAAGTTATAGAAATTAATCTTAGGTTAATAATGATTATATTAAAATAATGAAAAACACGTTAAAAGAGATATAACAAGCGTGAGATAAAAAATGAATAAATTGATAGATTAAAATAAATCAATTTTTCCAATTTATTCATTTTTTATCTCACTTATCTCATGCTTGTTGTATCTCTTTTAATGTGTTTATCATTATTTTAATATAATCATTATTAACCTAAGATTAATTTCTATAACTTTTATTATTTTTTCTAGTAATTCTTATGTTTATTCAGCCTTTCACCTTGTTATTATAATCTTAAGTGGGTTTCTAAGTCTTAACCATATTTATATATATAGTTATGTATGTAAAATTGGTATAATAAAATAATATATAGGGCCTATCTAGCATAGGTAGGGTAAAATAATATAATGTAGCAATGGTATGAGAAAATAAAATATAAGTAACGTTATAGAAATGGTGAAGTAGATTAATTAAACACATTACTTTCAAAGAAACCTATATATTGTATTAGATATCCATATAAAAGTAATAGATTATATTGAGTGCTTAATTTAAACTCATACAGAGTACCACTATTTTTAAATATTGTTTTCCACGCGAGAGTTGAGGAAGTTAGTTTAGAATTCATAAGCCCACATTAGAGTAGAGAGGATGAAAACTTAACAAAGCCTTTTCTCTCCTCCCCTCTTACAGTGCTGGATTTGAACCCTTAAATCATCCGAGCGGTGCAAGTCAAGTCCTGAGGATGGAATGATTGTTTAAGCTATGGCTAACATGGAGCCGACCCATATCGCACCTATAGTGAATTTATTTACAATAACGTCACGTAGGATTTTTAACTAATTCACTTTATTAAACCAAGCATAATATTATTGTAACTAAAAAAAAGAAAATAATTTTTATATTATTCATAGACTGAGTTCTAATACAAAATAAAATTGTATTTTTTTATTTTTACTTGCATATGGTTTCACCTATTTTCATAAAATTAAGCTAGCTATTAAGTACGAAGAATATTTTTATAAATCATTTTATGGTCTTTTATGTCATATTTTCACTGCTTGATAATCTGTTGGGCCTATAAATGTTATTTATTTATCAACAAGCTTTAACCCCGGTCCCGGCAAAGATTTATATGATTACCAAACCCTTCCTTCACCTCTGACAAGACATCTTGTGAATGTGAGGAATGCCAGGTTCACAATCACCCTACCATTACACATTAGCGTAAGTGCGTACAACCCGAACGGGTAGTAAGACACGGTGCTAATAATAATAATAACAAGCTTTACTTTAAATGTTTATTTTGTTACTCTGAATTGACTTATTTCTCCTGACAATTATATAATCTGATTTACGTGTGCGAGGAGGCTTTAATATTGTATGGTGATATTGAATGTGACTATTCTCCAATTATTTTCCAATCTCTACCCACGCAAATTTTGATATATTTCTTATAAATGATATATTATTCATTCCTAAACAGTTATTGTAGTTAAATTGAGTAACTAAATGAAGAAAGCCCAAACGTATAGTATGAATCGTTAAAGATAAAAATAAATAAGTATACAAATAATTTATAGTAAGCCTAATACTGTGCCGATGAAAAACTATAGAAATAATATTACTTTTATAATATGATTTAAAGTCGGTCCCTAATCTTATTTATGACTTACTTAAGCTTGTTAATGAGTTTGACAATATTAATACACAATGGCAATACTTAAAATCAAATAGTCTATTGATAATTTGAATAGGGACTTAATATATATTGGCAGTACTTAAAAATAAATAGGATTCTGGGGGCTTAGGGTTGGTGGTTACCAATATCTAATGGCAATAGATATTAAATAGGATCTTAAGTTACGACCCTAATATGCAATAAAATACTTTAAATTAAATATCCGGAACTTACACAAGGAGTTATATAACACAAAAAAGTAATTGATTATTTCATGCTCCAATCGATGATAAACCAAGTTCCCCAACCAGGAAAACATATGATGTAATTATCATTACTTACTTACCTAATGTACTGTATATGCCACGTGCTTCTTGCTGTAAGAACCCAAAGCTTCCCAAGAATAAAGCTGCTCTGTATCCAGCTGGACCTATGGATATCTTTCAATGAGTGAGTGTTCTAACAGCACACGCCAAGAGTAGCGATCTGACTGCTATAAAATTGACCTTCATTACCGGACAGTCAAAATGCGGTGGGCCGGATCTAGATGACATTGGGAAAGAGGAACAGATCCCGGACACTGATCTTTCATGACTTTCCAACACAGAGCTTAATATATTGGTCACTTGGAATATACTTCACACAGCATTGGTACATGTGGGCTGGTGAGGCCGAGTGTTGTTACTATTCAGGATGGTGAGGAGTAACACTACTATTAAGGCTAGTGAGGAGTGTTTCTACCGAACAGACTGGTGAGTACTATTCAGGCTGGCAAGTAGTACTTCTATTATTTGGAATGGTGCGGACAGTTGCTACTATTAAGACACGGTTAAGAGTGCTGCTACTATTCAGGACAGTGAGGAGTGTTTCTACCATACAGACGGGTGAGGAGTAATGCTACTATTCAGGCTTGTGAGGGGTATTGCTACTATTTAGGCTGGTGAGGGTATTGATACTATTTACACGGGAGCATTGCTACCATTTAGACTGACGAGGAGTATGGCTACTATTTATACTGGTGAGAAATATTACTACTATTTAGACTGGTGATGAGTATTTATACTATTTAGACTAATGATGAGTATTGCTACTATTTAAACTGGTATACTGGTGAGGATTATTGCTACTATTTAGACCGGGAGGCGTGTTTTCGCTATTCAGGCTGGTGAGGAGCCTTGCTAAAATGTATACTGGTGAAGAGTATTACTAATATTTAGACTGGTGATGAATATTTCTACTATTTAAACTAATGATGAGTATTGCTACTATTTAGACTGGTATACTGGTGAGGAGCATTGCTACTATTTAGACCTGGAAGGGGTATTTTCACTATTCAGGCTAGTGAGGAGTATTGCTACTATTCAGGCGGGAGGAGTATTGCTACTATTTAGACCGGGAGGTGTGTTTTCATTATTCAGGTTCGTGAGGAGTATTGCTACTATTCAGGCGGGAGGAGTATTGCTACTATTTAGACCGGGAGGTGTGTTTTCACTATTCAGGGTAGTGAGGAGTATTGCTACTATTCAGGCGGGAGGAGTATTGCTACTATTTAGACCGGGAGGTGTTTTTTCACTATTCAGGTTCGTGAGGAGTATTGCTACTATTCAGAATGGTGAAGAGTGTTGATACTATTCATGTTGGTGAGGAGTATTGCTACTATTCAGAATGGGGAGGAATGTTGCTACTATTCAGGCCGATGAGGAGTATTGCTACTATTTGTACCAGGTAGGAGTGTTTTCACTATTCATGTTGGTGGTGAGTATTGCTACTATTCAGAATGGGGCGGAATGTTGCTACTATTCAGGCTGATGAGGAGTATTGCTATTATTTGGACCAGGTAGGAGTGTTTTCACTATTAATGTTGGTGGTGAGTATTGCTACTATTCAGAATGGGGAGGAATGTTGCTACTATTCAGGCTGATGAGGAGTATTGCTACTATTTGGACCAGGTAGGAGTGTTTTCACTATTCATGTTGGTGGGGAATATTGCTACTATTCATAATGGGGAGGAGTGTTGCTACTATTCAGGCTGATGAGGAGTATTGCTATTATTTGGACCAGGTAGGAGTGTTTTCACTATTAATGTTTGTGGTGAGTATTGCTACTATTAATAATGGGGAGTGAATGTTGCTACTATTCAGGCTGATGAGGAGTATTGCTACTATTTGGACCAGGTAGGAGTGTTTTCACTATTCATGTTGGTGGGGAGTATTTCTATTATTCAGAATGGGGAGGAATGTTGCTACTATTCAGGCTGATGAGGAGTATTGCTACTATTTGGACCCGGTAGGAGTGTTTTCACTATTCATGTTGGTGGGGAGTATTGCTACTATTTCAGAATGGGGAGGAATGTTGCTACTATTCAGGCTGATGAGGAGTATTGCTACTATTTGGACCAGGTAGGAGTGTTTTCACTATTCAGGTTGGTGAGAGTATTGCAACTATTCAGAATGGTGAGGATTTTTGCTACTATTCAGGTTGGTGAGAGTATTTCTACTATTCAGAATGGTGAGGATTGTTGCTACTATTCATGTTGGTGAGGAGTATTGCTAATATTCAGAATGGTGAGGATTGTTGCTACTATTCATGTTGGTGAGGGGTATTGCTACTATTCAGAATGGTGAGGATTGTTGCTACTATTCAGGTTGGTGAGAGTATTCCTACTATTCAGAATGGTGAGGATTGTTGCTACTATTCAGGTTGGTGAGGAGTATTGCTACTATTCAGAATGGTGAGGATTGTTGCTACTATTCATGTTGGTGCGGAATATTGCTACTATTCAGAATAGTGAGGAGTGTTGATACTGGTCATGCTAGTGAGTGGTGTAGATCTAACAGGGTGAACCAGGGGTCATGCTCGCAGCTGCTACCCCTGTCCTTGTCAGGTGCGGCTGTGCCAATATTGAGTCTACTGGGGGCGACCTGTCCAGACCAGTCCTTGGATGGCGGCACTTTGGGCTATCCACCGGGTTAACTCAACCCCCCGGTTCATTGGAAGGGTTTACACAACTCGAGAATAAGTAACCAATGATGAGAGTGGTAAAGGGTGGTCGATATTGTGGCTGTATAAAATAACAACTTTAACAAGTATAAATAATTATTCCCGTGCTTTTTCCGTTAGTAGAGCCTATGTATGTGAATTGGAAACAAATGTATGTTTGTTTTTAGCTAAATATACACTCAGAGCGTAAATAATGTTCAAGTTACAGAAAATATTAGATTTTTATGTTTTGATTGAAATCTACCTACCTTTTAATCAAAACTTGGTTCTTAAAGCCATGTTTCTAATAACTTTTGTTTGTATGTACACACCTAATATCTTTTAGTATCTGTACAATGTATGAGCTAAGCCACTAAATGTTTTATTTTATTAACATAAATATAATTTTATAGTATTTTAATGCATGATTATTTAAAATCAAAACTGTAATTTATACTACACTGAAAATTAATATTCGCCAAAAATAATTTTAAGATTTTGATTTATTTCAGCAATTATTTACAAATATATCAACAAAAACTATACATTGAACATTCGGACCATAAAATAATAAGAATAATTCATCTTTTTTTTTTAATACCAATGCTCTAATTCATTTTCTTAGTGTTTGGTATCGAATAGTGTAATTTTTCACATAAATGTTATATTTTACATTAAAAGCCTGTTTACTTTAAAACTGAAACATTCCTTAGTAAGTTAATTGGTGCTTTCTAAATCAATTCCCAAAATCTTAGACGAAATATAAACTCATCCCCTAATTTATTTTGTCTATTTGGAGCTTTTACTATACCGACGTAGATAATTTCAGTTTTATACCACACAGAGACGATACTGAATGTGCTAGTGTTTAATATGTTGAACCCCCTTTCCTACCCGCCCCCCTCCCTTCACAATATCTTCATCTTCCCCTAAAAAAATTAAGTTTTAAAGTTTATTTGGTTAATTTGAGTCCTACTCTTTTCTGCCTCCAAAATTTATAGTTTCTAACACAACTACAGTTTTTGTGCCCACACTCTTCCCCTATTTATTAAGGTCATATTTACCATTTAAAATGTTCTTACTATTATGGGATGACTATTTGGCATGTTCCCTTTTCTTTATACCGAATTTTAATTTTCTACCACACTGAAAATCAGTTGTTTCTATTAGTTCAAAAAAATGTTCAACCCACTCCCCACTTTAATTATTATAATTATCGTTAATGAATTTCAATTATAAATAACTATTTGACTATCTGGAGTTAGCTTTTTACCTGAGTGCCAAATGTAAATTACTATCACACCCATTTTTTAGGTAATAATAATAGTTCTTACACTACTTCTCTAGTTCAAACTTAAAAATAAAAAAGTCTGATACTTATAATTATTTGAAGTGATACCCTTAGTTGCCTGCTGAATTATATCTTTCGACCACATTAACAAGTAATTATTTAAATTATTTTGGGAATTTTAAGCCTCCACTCCCCCTTTACTCTTTCTCTAGTGTACCTCAGGTCTCATCGCGTTAAATGAAAGAAGAATGGTGGAAGGATAGAATAAGATAGAAGAATTTTACTAAAGTGACCTGGTAACAAGCTGGAAACAGTTGATGATGATTCTAGTCTTATCTCTGGCCTAAAGTCTAAGAGCCGTACACACAGAACGCTAAGATAAGCTAAGACTTGCTCTGCTAACTCTCTAGAAAAATAGCGGACCATATATTTAAATGTGTAGGTTCATACAGAAAGCCAAGCTAAACTAAGCTATGCCTTGCTACGCCACGCTATGTTTATTCTGATAAATGGCCGGGCAATTTTTCCATCTCCCATCTTGAGCCATCTTACGTTGCGCATGCGCATAACACAGCCTGGGCTTCGTGTTGAACAGAAGCAGTGCTGGTTAAGCTGAAATAACCAAAAAGTGTTTAAGTTTGGTTTTCAGTTGGTTTCACGCATATTTAAGTAATACTATCCTATTTAGATTTTATATTTAATAAATGTTTTTATATTAATATGGAAGTGTTAATTGAACACCTCCTAAATTTTCTTCATCTTCCAAAACAACTGCTAAGAGCAGCATCTTTTCTTCCTCAGTACTATCATCCGAACTCAATCAAGACACTTTGGAGAACATCACAACTAAACTTCACTGAAGCAGATCAGAAAGAAAAACACTAAATTCGGGGGGGGAAAGAGGTCCCAGTACTTATCTTAGCTTAGCAATGTGTGTGAAACTAAACTGGCAAAGTCTTAGCACAACATAGCACAGCATAGCTTAGCTTAGCTTAGCATTCTGTGTGTATCGTCCTTAAGAGAAACCTACACGCAATATCTCAAATTTCCAGACCCAGGGGTAAGATATATAAAGTGATGAGTGTGTTGGTGAAGGGGTTTGGCCTTTTATATGTACTAGCAAACCCGTACCAAAACTATGTAATACCTAGGTAAAAATAGAAAATCAATAATAAGTGTTCTCTAGCTAAGACTTTGTCCAGGCTAAAGAAAACAAATAGTTTGATCAACTTAAAAATACTCAAAGAGACGCAATGAATTTGAGGATTTAGACCTACACTTACCCAAGTTACCCACTGTTCCCCGCCTGTTGGCATCGTAAACATCGTGAACGACTTGAAATGCAAGCGAGATCACTTTACGAGGCCATGGAATGGGGGTTCACGTTCGAGAACCGGTTAATGTAAACACTGATACAAATGTTCATCTGTCACGGAACTTTCCACTCGCCAGTAAATGGTTTCTTTTCTGAGCCAACAAACAAATGGCGAAATATGGTTTTGAACATAGACTTATTTATTTGATCGATGGAAATTATTGAGACTTACACTTGTGGTTTTTCAGATTAATTGCCATAATCATATATAAACGATTTCGGGTTTATATAAGTGTGTCCTATCCTAAAAGTTGTATCATTTTCCTTATACACAAATGTGGCTAGAATATATCTATATTAAATCTATCTCTTCCTCAACCTCTATTATAGCGTAGTTAAAATACATACAATCCGAACGGGTATTAAGACCAAGCAGAATATTTTATATACAATAAGTACTTTAAATCCATTATAGTTTCTAGCCTGTGGCCTGAGTCAGCCTTTTTATTCAAGCCATATATTTTCCACTACCGATTTGTTAGGTCTGGCCTAGCTTCATATGCATATAATATATATAATATAAAATATATAATATCAATAGTGTATCCTTAAATAAGTACTCTACACCCTTATATGGGTGACTAAGCAGGCCAACATAATGTCCAGCCATTCCTTGTTTGATCTAAGGTGGTCCAAAATTAGATTTATATGACCGTTTAGGCCTACATTTAGCTGTAAAACAACTTGAACTGGAACTATGATGATAACATATATAAATTGTTCCCAAAATACCAATCTGGTATTCACATAAGCCATATGTTCACAAAAAAAATTTGTTGTTTATATTTTTTCATTGATACTAGAAACCTTTAGGCCTAGCGTTTGAAAATGTCTACATTATAAACAGTTACTTCGCGTATAGGTTTCAATCTAGAAATAAACTCAATAAAGAGGAATCCAGTGATATACAAATATAGAAAAGTTTAGCTAATTTTATTACAGAATATCTTTATACTTATTTTGATACTATACTTAATAACCGCGTTGGTATAAATATGAGAATAGCCTGGTAAATTAGACGGGTAGTAATACACGTTTCACACAAACACATGCACACCAAAGAAGGAATATAACATTAACTTTCCAATCGCATGAGTATATCAATACAACTTACCAGCTAATATAACCTAGGATATTACACTTAATTTTACAAACTATATCCTAATGCAAGATAGGACCAGGGCTTTAAGACAAACAAATATTCAAAATAAAGCCTATAGGTCCACTATTTTAGTAAGGGTAGAACTAGAGTAATTTAGACCTGTAGTCCTCCCTAACTACTCGACCACTGGTACGGTTTTTGTAAGATCGTATTCGGTCTCAAGAGGCGTCACATACACAACAAACAAAACACACGCTCGGTCGATCACGGAAACAGCTGCTTCATGAGTGAGTATTGAGGCGAGCATGTGTGTAACTCAGAGAACCATATCTTCCGACTGACTTCTTGAGGTACTGTTCTGAGACCAACCGATTGTCTTGAAGGGCCTTAAGAGAATGGCAGCCAGGTGCGTGGGAAACTTCAAGTTGGTTTGCATATTTAAATAAGATCTCAAGTAGTCTTAAAAGTAGCTCAGTAGTCGAACAAGGAAGGAATAAGAATGCACCCATATGCAATGGGGAAAGGACATTCCGTAACGGCCTGGGAGGTTAGTCTCAAGAGTTTTGTCTTTCAGAGAGGGTTGTTTTGTTTTACATTTTAGAGGTTTTATAGTAAACAACAGAAGACCCTAAGCAAAAATCTACGTCTAAAGTTGTGACTTTCAGCATGTATGTGGCGATGGGTCTGCAGGTGTGCCAAAGAATATTGGGGGGAAATTAAAAAGAAGTGAAAACAAATTTAAAGAACAAAAATAAAATCTTTTAAAATTCATTATCAACATAATTTTTTTCAAATGGATGGTACGGTGCAGCGCACAGAAATTATCTCTCTTGTATCTTAAGACATTTACTAAGAAATATTAAGAGTTGTTAAGCGAAATTATACACATTGTTACATAAACACTCAAACAAAAAGCATAAATGAAATAATATACACTCCTACAAAAAAATCAAGAAAAGAGAATTATCTTGGTCCACCGAAGAGCATAACAATCAATTTCATTTTCAAAGATTTGAATTAAAATATATATCTGGTTATAGCTCAGAAACTGTTGGTTTTATAATAATATATTTCAAATAAAAGAGTTTTATATTTAATCTACTATAATATGAATAATCCGGCACGTATAGATTAGAACATGCGTAGCCCAGTTTGTAGAAATATTAGTCAGTACTAATGAACCGTTGTTCTGAGAACGCCCATCTGTACTAATCGTACATTATTTCTGTGGAAGCTATTTCCATGTCCTGATGAGATGAGATGATGGCAAATGCGAATATGAGGGTGTGGAACCAGTGGAAGCACTTAAGCCTACCTTAAGCCAACCAACCAAACCCTGGTGACCGTTAGGGTAAACCCCGTCGGGAAGAATACCCAAGGTTCTAGCTGGGAATTGAGAACGGGACCCCTAGGCTCGTAGCTGGGTGCACTAACCCCTATACCACGGGGCCAGTATTTAATATACTACATCTTTATCATTATAAGTGTTTTCATATCTCAAATAGTTGCGATGGAGATATAATTAAATTGGGAACTTTCGCCATTGTAAAGTACCTTAAGATCATGTTCAGGAAAAAATTATTGTTGCCATATTTTTTTGTTTGTAAACAGTGTCTAGATACAAAATTTTATCAAAATCGTTATAACGGATTTCGAAAAAAAAAAACCGTCATTAAACTAAATATCCTTGATTTTAGGTCTTAATATTTATCCCCTCGGTGGAAACTTGTAAAAACATTAGATACCATGTTTTAGCCCGATCGGTAAAATAATTTCGGCTTTAGTCCGAGATACAGACAAAGTAAACCGTCAGACAACCTTACAAAAACAACATTTTCTGATTAAACATTTATCAAAATCTCGAGCGCAGTTTTTTTACGATTAAAATCTACTTCTCTCCGAGAGGTCAAGAAAATGTGAAAAGGACAATTGAATTTAGAATATTTCTGAGAAATAACAAAAAAATTATCAAACAATACAACTTATGTCAATGTATCTGTTTTAAAATGAATAATATAGATTAATTCACTTTGGTGTGATTTCTAGTTCAAGCGTACTCGTCTGTCTAATTTCCTAGTTAATCGCTCTTGAGATAGGCTCTTAAATAGTTTACCACTTGATAAATGAACCGCCAAGCACTAATACAGCCCAGATATAAAAGTACGATACGCTTATCAAGCTCTTGACGCGTTATCTGAGCACATGTGGCATCCAATAGAAGGAAGTTTCAAACTCTCTCGATCTTCATACTGATAAGGGATCTGTAAATTAATTACCGACGATGCGTTGTGTCGTATCGTCAGAGAGCCCACACAGAGGGTGGCCTCCGGTTCTTCAATGAGGCCGTGAAACCAACCACTCACTGTTAGCCTGGTACACACGAAACAAGTTATTGTTCAAAATTGTGTGCACAAAATTGTACAAGATCACATTGATTGAGCCGGAGTCTATTTACACCGAAAATATTTGAACAAATATGATGGATTCTTTGCCCGTTATAAAATTAGATACTCATCGCGTATTTTTTTTAAATTGTATTTAAATTAAAAAAATAACTGATCATCCTTAAAGGCTATGCATATAAATAAAGGATTATTTTTATGATAACATATATTTATTTTTCCCTAAGGTGTTAGTCTCACAATAGACTAGACTGATGAAGACGAGGAGATCGGGGTTAGGTCTCGGTCAGGTCTACTGAGCATGGTTTTTTCTTAGTGGCATACCACTGTTCCTCCTCGTAAATGCGGATACGCTTTCTATAAAATTTAATCATATTTATCCCTAAGACAATGTAATTATTATAAAATCAAACAGGCCGAACGGATAGTAAAACGAGATTCTAAAAAAAGTGCTATTATTTAATATGAATTGGTTCTGATAAAGTATTTGGCTGTTAATAAATAAACAGTAACTTATTTTTAATGAAAGTGTATCGCAGACAAAGTTATCGATGTTTATAAATCAAAAGATATAAAATAAAATGGTTGATATAGGACGTGTTTTATTTCATATGAGGGGCAAGATATTGAATACAATGAGTTGTGCATGGCAAATATCATTTCAATTTTCATAGGACGAGCCTTGTCAGACAGCTAGAACATTTCCTAGATCTATTTACACGTATTCTTACGTCAATTTAAGCTTCAATTTTTATACATTTTACTAACAAATGTTCGAGTAAAGATTTAGTAGCTGCTAAAACTCGACTCGAGGATGTTTAAAACCTTATAAAGATTTAGTACTTACTCGTTTTTTTTTTCTTGAAAATATAGAGTTTAATTAATTTTATTCAATTTTAAGATAATGAATAGAGTGACTCGATATTTCCTTTTGTCTTATCAAAAATATTACTCCACAATTATATCAAATATAATAGAAAATCTAATTTTGTGTGATTGTAATATTTTTCACAAAAAAATTCTAATAAATTTATGTTTGTACTTATGATCTGTCTGTTAGAGAAATTAATCTTGAAATATTTCTAGTACAAATAACTTATTATAAAAAAATTACTGGGCTAAAAAAACTATATTTTTGTTCAAACTTGATTCTAACTCAACTCGAAGAAAAAGTCCCTACTCACACATACCTAATATTAACAATAAACAAACTACACTAACCACAAAAAAAGTTTGTATGTTCAAAAAGCCTTCTTATGAAAATCGAACTGTACAACCATAGGTGTTAATATGCCACCATCTTGTGGTTGCAGAATCTCGCATAATAAAATGTGTCGTGTGTACCAGGCTCTATAAAATGTACTGGTGCACTCACCGGCCGAAGTAAAACAATCGATACAAGTTTGTTTTTTTGCAGTGCGGCTGTTTGTAACGAGTGGGTTTCAAATCTCTCAACACCCACTCATTTGGATAGTTTTTGATGGCGTGATTAATGAGCCGGAGAAATTGAATAGTATACATGAGCGGTTTTTATCAATGCGGCCTATTAGATGTCAATGCAATTTCAACCTGTGTATGAATATTAACCTGATATATATATTAACTTTCTCATATTAAGAGAAAGTATATTATTCGTGAAAATTATCTATATCATGATAATGACTACTTGTTACGTTTTATCTGAATATGAACCTAAACAAGTGGATTTTACAGTTCTTTCAGTCTGGCCACGGATCCAAAACGGTTTGATGTATTTTGTTCAAACTTGATATCCAGATGTTCTAGGGCAGCGTATCTCAAACTGTGTCAAAGCACAACTGTTTATTGTCTCACATTGGAGTCAGGGGGTTGGATATCTTGAGGTAGAACTCTTACAAGATTGCTTAAACTTAAACATAAAGTTTTCGTTTTTCTTAACAACCATCCCTTTCACAAAGCAAAGTGCATGCAAGATCAAATGTGGCTCCAGCCTTTGGTCTGTATAAAAAAAATGAACAGTTCAAACCTATCTCTTCAGGGGTAAAATATTAATGTGTTTTACTGTGCAATACCGTATCGGGTCCTTCACAAAAAAAATAACTTTTGGAAAATGTGTTTAATTATCAATCAAATGGAGTGCTTTGATACCTTTTGGGACTTCATGGTAGAAAATCAGATTTCTTTGGACGAAAATGTAAATAACGTGCTAATAGAACACTTGAAGGGACTTGGAAAAACCTTCAGAAAATATTTACCAGCCATGTCCAATAATAACAATTGGATTCGCAATCCTTTGGAAGATACAGCAGTTTAAAAATCCTTCACTTTAAGCCTGAGTAAAAAAAAGAAGCTCCTTTCAATAGCCACTGATTTTGAATTAAAGAGAAGCTATAAATCTTTGTCATTAATTGGTTTTTGGTTACGTTTAAAGGAGGAGCTCTCAGTGCTAGAGAATAAAGATATTACAGCTTTGTTCGCATTTTCTTCTACATATTAGAGTGATAATTTTTTTACCTCCTATGCCTATTTAAAATGTGTATACAGAGACAGGCTCAATGCTGAAAGTGACTTGAGACTATTTATCCTTTGTGGTTCCTGACTTTAAAGCTCTGTGCCATCCTAAGTAAGAACATACGTCTCACTATAAGTCACGTGAAGAGGAAACTGTTAAAACTTATCCACCTCGGTGGCGTGGTTGGCTAACGCACTTGTGTTGAACTCGACTGCTGAGGACGGAGAGATCGAGGTTCGAATCTCGGTTGGGGGAACTGGGGGTGGTTTTTCCTAAATGGTTTTCCACTCTCCCTCCACGCAAATGCGGTTTCACTTCCTCTAATTCAACCTTCCCAATTCCTAATCCATTAGCGTAATTAGTACGTAAAGCATATAATCCGAATGGGTAGTAAGACGTGGTGCTAAATAATAATAATAATAAATGTTAAAACGTCTTAGCAATTTTTAAACTTAAATCGGCATGGAATTTTGCGATTATTGCAGTTATTTTAAAGCAGCAATTTCCAGTACTACTTTTAAAATACATGTAAAATGTGATAATATTGTGACAGTAAAGATAAGAAAATATTATTTATGACGTTACTTCGCTTATTAAATTTCGGTTTTAATTTGTAAAACTAATGTATAATTATTTGAATTTCTACTTAAGTGGTTTCAATATTATCTCGTTATATTTGGTATGGTATCCCAAAGTACCTACCGAGCTATAGTAGGTTAATTTATATTTATTAAATATTTTGATTACAATTACTAACTACATTTAATAAAAATTAGGTATAAAATTAAGTGTATGGCTATGGACATTTAACAGGGTGTTCGTGTGACTCAGATGTTTGTGAAAGGGGTTTGCGAATTTAAAAAGTTTGGGAACCGCCTTTCTAAGACAGTACCACCAAACTATATACATTTTTAACCTATCCCTTCAATTAAGGAAATCTTACTAATGAGTAATTTTTTTTAATTTGAAATTTTTCGGAAATGTTTCTAATTATGTTGTTTAAAAAGCATATCTAGCATTTGTTTGACATAATTAATAGCACTATAAAATTTGATTTTTGGGTAAAATTCTTTGAAGGATAGTTATTGATGACTGATTTTTAATAAATTTGAAATATTTTACAAATGTATCTAAAGAATTAGTTCTAAATAGGTACTTTGGGAGTGTTTGACATTAAAAATAACACTGTTTACATGTTTTGGGGGTAAAATCCCATTTGGGAGTAGTTTACTGATAACTGATTTTTACACAATTGAAAATATTATAAAAATTGCCTTAATGATTTGGACTCAAATGTGTATCTTGGAAGTGTTTTACATGACAAATAATATGATTATTTGATTTTGGGTACACTTTCGATAAAGGGTCTCTTACTAATGAGGTATTTTTAAAAATTAGAATTATTTTGAAAATTACTTTAACGATTTTGCTTAAAATGTTTATCTGGGGAGTGTTTGACAATAGCATGACAAATAAAGGTGGATACTTTTTTTATGTGAAAATTTGGTTATGTGTAGTTTACTGATAGTTTTTTTTAAATTTGAATGTTTCAAAAAATCCCTTTAGTGATTGGGCTCAAATGAATATATGCTAAGTTAATTGTATTATAAATAACTGTGTAGATTATTTATAATCATTTAATAATAATTAACTAAAAGGAGATTTTTAATAACTTTCATGTTTTTTATAACGGCTTTAACATTTCAAAATTGATATTGGGGGACTATTTTAGATATGGATATTAATGTAATTTTATCCAAAATAAATTAGTTTAGTGGTAGTTTAATTACAACGAATTATAGAAAATTTAAACATTTTAGAAATTGACCTTCA
This sequence comes from Timema shepardi, assembly GCA_902151425.1. Lineage (NCBI taxonomy): Eukaryota > Metazoa > Arthropoda > Insecta > Phasmatodea > Timematidae > Timema > Timema shepardi. The sequence continues at coordinate 222,727 of CABFVX010000249.1, read as the reverse complement.
AGATTGAATTCAATGTGGGAATCTGTGAATATATTTCATGATAAATAAAATACGTTTTTATTTTTACAAATGTCAAATATTTTAGTATAGTTTTCAAATAATCTATTGTTTTAAATCTGAATGTAGTTTAAAAATATTTGAACAATTTGGTCTAAAGTTTATATATAAATAGTGATTGTTGTGACTAACTAGATATTGTGTTTTTATGAATAAAACACTCTTTAGGGTAGTTTACTCAAAGGCTATTTTTGAAAATCATCTTCAACGCTATAATACACATTATGAATGAGTTTGTGCAATTGTATTATAGAATTCTTTTTATTATAATAAATAAGCAACCTGCTTTTGTTGTGACATGATATAAGGCGATACTCTTGCAGTAGACAAGACTGCCGATAGTGGGAGGTCGAGGCTCAAATCTCGGTCGGGTGTACTGAGGTTGATTTTTCCTATATGGTTTTTCAATAACTATCTACGTAAATGCGGATAAAATTCATATGAATATAACATACTCAAGCACTAAAAGTAATTAGTACCAATCGTTTAGTCGAACGGGTAGTAAAACGCTGTTCTAAAAACCACATATTTTGTCCTTCTATTCCCTTAGTAATGCCATTGTACTAGTAATTTCTAGCAAAGTTAAACGAAACTAATTGTAAAATTCCAATAAACCGCATAAACCTTTGTTAATTATTTAGTATGTTCCTTTGACATTCAATACCTTGCTCAGAGGTGAGTATTTGGTACATTTTTGATTTTCTCTTTTTGGGAAACTCTTACTCAACTTATCTTATGGTACTATCTAAACTCTTTGGCATTATACTGATATTTAGGATATTTATAACTAGAGATAGCAAGACTCAAAGACTCCAGAAGTTCCTTAAAAGTGGGGAGGCTCAATAATAAGGAAAATTTGGAACCCTAAATGACTCCATAACTAGAGTTCAGTGCCGTATTTCTCCCACATGAAACCAAACAATAATTACGTTTACATCCTTTTGACCCCTTGGGGAGAGGAAATATAACTATAAAAAAATGTCCACCCAATATTTTGATAAAGGTCGAGATTTCATGACCCTCCGAAACTGAAAAAATAATTTTCACGCTTCCGTCTGTCCGTCTATATCTCAGCCTAGAGCCGAAAACACTTTACCGACCGGGCTAAGACTTAGTATCTTCGGTTGTTACCGGGCTCCTATGAGGAATTTTTGGAATTAGATATCTTACCCTAAAATTAGAAGTAATTTACTGAGGGTAATAAAAATAATGACTCAAGACTCTCAAAATACACGTAAACTATTTTGATTAAATTTTGTATCTAGGCATCGTTTACCCTTACAAACAAATTGTAAACTCACAATTTTCCATGAAAACTACTTGGAGGATACTACTTTACACTAGCGCAGATTTCCAATTTTGATTTTATTGTCACAATTATTTCAGATATGAATTAGCTTATCATAGTAGAGTTTTATTAGTACTAAAAATAAAAACCTTTTAGTTATTATCTATTTTTATAAAACAAATGGTTCCTGAGCAATAAACAAACACATTTTTTATATAGAAATTTGAAATGTAAAACGTAAGATTATCTATGCTCTTTGGTGAACAGATGTTTCAATGTTTCTGTAACAACGGACATTATTTCATTTATGCTATTTGATGAAAAGTTTTTGCAACAATACGTATTATTTCGTTCACCAATCTTTGAGATTTAGTAAATATATCTAATTAAAGAGAAAGTGTGTTTATGTAGCAAGACACAAACTGCCTACTTAGGCTATCAGAAACCTCTACTATTTTAAGGTTATTGTAAGTGGAAAATGTTAAATATCTGAAATAAGTAATTTTTAGATATATCTTCAATCGAAGAAAGATATATCAAATACAGATAGTATGTTTGTTTAAAGGTTTTAAGTAAACTAACCAATTTCCGGCAGTTGGCGTTAAAAGTTGGTTATCAATGCCGCACGATCAACACCTTCTAAGATTTCTTGTCATCAAATTTTTAATTGACCCTTTGAGTAAAGAGGGAATTTAAAGTGTGGAAAGGTGTATTCTATAATACCTCTCCCCACCTTTCCAACAGTCCCTCCTTCACTCAAACTAGTTATCAAAGATCATATAATATGACACAATCCATGAATGTATTAAAGTATTTTTAGTATCTTTCATAACTGTCAAATACTAAGGTCGTTAATAACTTACGTGAGCCCAATAATTGAACATTAAATCTATATTGTCATCAAATCAACATCTGCATATTATATCTTAAACAAAATTCCTTACACATTATTTTGTCAATGAGTAGGCCCTTGATAAATAAATGACGTTCTCAAAATAGTGATAAATATAAATTTATATCTAGCAACCTATCATCTATGTACCATATATATGATATACATTTAATAGAAAATAATCATACATTCATAATTTATATATAATATTACATGTATATCATATAATAATTATAATATATATTTGAGAATTATCATACAAGTTACAAGCAACTCAAAAAACATATAAATAAATAACAGCTTGAATACAAATTTATAAACAATGTAAATAAGTAACAACACTAACGCAAATTGATAAACATTATAAATAAGTATTGGCACTAACGCAAAATTGACAAACAGTATGAATAAGTAACATCACTGAGGCAAATTGATGAATGTTATAAATAAGTAATATTACCGATGCAAATTGATGAACGTTATTAATAAGTAATATCACTGTCGCAAAATGATAAATATTAAGAATAAGTAACTTCACAGAAGCAAATTGATAAATATTATAAATAAGTAATTACACTGACACAAATTAATAAAAATTATAAAAAGTAAACTAACACTAGACACTAGTTGATAAACATTATAAATAAGCAACAACACTGACGCAAATTGATAAACATTTTAAATTAATATTAATTTGATAAACATTATAGAAAAACAACAACACAAACATAAACAAATAAATAATATACAAAGTAAGAGCACTAACACAAATGATAAGAACTATAAATAAGTAACAACACTAACATAAATAGAAAATATTATGAGCACGCAACAGCACTAACGCTAACAAACACAGATTATAAACGAATAACAGAACTAAAGCAATTAAATATTGGGCAAATATTATGAATGGGTAACAGAACTAAAGCAATTAAATATAGGCCAACATTATAAACCGGTAACAGCACTAACGCAATCAAATATAGGCCAACATTATAAACGATAAACGGGTAACAGCTCTAACGCAATTAAATATAGGCAAAAAATATAAATGGTTAACAGTACTTACGCAATTAAATATGGGCCAACATTATAAACGTGTAGCAGCACTAACGTAATTAAATATAGGCCAATATTATAAATAGGAAACAGCATTAACACAATTAAACATTGGAACATTATAAATGAGTAACATCACTAACGCAATTAAATATAAATTATAAATAATCAAAAGCACTAATGAAATATATATAAACCAATTATAAATATGCAACAGCACTTATGAAAATAAATAAACACTATAAATAAGAAACAGCGCTCATGTAAATGAAGATGAAATAAACGTAGGCATAAATTTTTATATCGTATATGATATAATTCTCATAAAAATAATTTTTTATATATTTATTATCTTTATATTTTCATTTACTATCCTTCCCGCTGAAAAATAACAACAAAAAACCTCTAGTTGTGTATCTGCTTCTAAGGAAGGCCAGGGAGTTTAGCCAAGTCGGTTTAAAACCCAGCAATAAACAGTATGGCACATCATCCCTTGAGGCGGTCATTCCTGTCTACAACCGATACTTTAAAAACAACATTAAAAAAACCAAGAGAAGGTGTGAGCCCGCGCTTTCTCGCCAAACCACCCCGCTGTTCTTCTCAGTTCCCTCCCCTTTCCTCCCCCCTTTTTTTGTTGCCCCTAGGAGATGGTTGATATTATCACACCTTGCTGTAATTGACGAGTTGCGCGCACACACACAAAAACCTTCAATCCGAGCTGGGCTGGAATCGCGGCAGTAAATCAACCCAGCTTCCAGACATAGCCGGCCAAACTCACCGTGCGCATGCGTTTCAACTCAGGCACTGGGGGTTATAAACTGGAGAACTTGATTATGGTATTTAGTTGTTGAGGCAGGGGTGAACATAACGACAGCCGGGACATAAAAGAAAAACGTAGCTCACGCATTTTTTTTTATAAAACTTTAAATCTGATTCCATTTATTTATGATCTTTATTATTATTGATTTTACTATACGAGGGGTGAGAGGGTCCTGTTTTAACTCAACGGTTTGAATTTTACCTGTCTGTTTTTATATTTGTTCCACCATTTCTTTCAAATGTGTGGACTAATTTTAAAAAAAATTGGACAGGAACATTCTTTTAATTTTAGCCAAACGAATTAAAAACTTGTTTTTTCTATGAATTTTTTAATTTTGTCACAAATTGTGGGATACATCTATCAAAACACTTGAGAAATGGGGAATCGCTATTAATGTAATAAATGTACCTAATATTTAATATTATATTCCTTTGTGTTTTGTCTAACTTTATCACCAAGGAGAAATATAAACTTAATTCAAAGGTAAATCTTAAGTTTGTAATAAAGATATAAGCATTACATTTTCTTAAGATTATTTGGAGTATATAGGCTACTTAACATTTTTTTGAATAAAGGGAGTGAGGTCTAGTATGTACAGAACTACTATTTATTTTTTCTAAGGATTTTATCTGGCAGCCAAATTAATAACTTATTTTTAGAGTTTTTTTAAAATAATTTTTACAATATAATATAGTCTAATAACCATAGGAGGAAATATTGAGTGAACTTAACATCTAATCCGGACTAGCAAAAAAAACACGTTAGTATTAACTTGTCCATATTCCAGCGAATAAATTTAATTTGATATTATCCTTTACCAAAAAGGGAGAAAGAAAAAAGGAATATTTTTCAATATGAAAAGTGATAAAATCTGATGCACTACGTGTGCCTATCTTAAACATCACTATATTAATGACACTGCCCACTAGAAGTAAAATATCTTCATAATCCAGGAATAATAGCTATGATAATTTATTAGTCTCCTAAAACCACCCTTAGCCATATTAACAATCTTTATTCTGATCCCGTTGTTTAAAATTTAAAAAATTGTATTTTCTCGCTGAAAGCAAGATCTATGTTTTTATCCATTTACTTTGATCTCTGAGCCATATCATTTACTGTAAAACATCGTTTAGAAGCTAGTTTTGTCTTCACGTTTTATTTTTAAATCATCAAGCTTAAAACAATTGCTTTAAATTTGTATATCTATTATCTTTATTTTTGAGTGAACAGTACTTTAGAAGTATGTGACCTGCTGGTCTAGGGGTAAGGTGTTGGACTTCTGTGCTGGGCTTCCGGGGTTCAATCCTCGGTCACAACATAGATTTATCTGATTACCAAACCCTTCCCTCACCCCTGACAAGAAATCTTGTGAATGTGGGGAATGCCAGGCCTCCACCGTGGTTCGGATCTCCCGTTTAAACTGTATGTCCTCCATTTCATCTCACAATCACCCTACCATTACACATTAGCGTAAGTGCGTACAACCCGAACGGGTAGTAAGTCGTGGTGCTAATAATAACAAGTACTTTAGAAAATCAATCACTTAGGGGCCAATTTCATATTCAAATTTAGTACGCCTCAAGTGCGGTGGTACACTAAGATCATGACGACACCTACCTAAACCAGAATGGAATGGGCCAGTTTCCTATGCGAGAACGGCCCATTCCATTCGAGTTTAGGTAGGTGTCGTCATGTACTTAATGTAGCGCCGCACTTGAGGCGTACTAAATTTGACAATGAAACTGGCCCTTAATAATAATTGAATAGAAGGACACCTTAAGCTTAAAGGTGTTAAAATTGACTTTGTCAAAATTAACATTTATAATTTAACATAATTGGGCATACAAATACATCAAAGTAAATCAAGTAAATTATCAGTCTATAGGTTCTCCTTGTTGAAATCTTACTAAACCGAGTTATGGCAATTATTGATATACTCGGACCAATGAACATTCTAGTTTACTTGATATGGTGATGCACTGGGTCAAATCTCGCTGGTTTACTATAGCTGTGTTCTATAAATGATACATGGTTTCCCACTCTACCTTCACGCAGATGCTGACGAACTTCCTAAAAATTCAGCATTCGTCATCTCTATCACATTAATGTAGGTATGCTTAAAGTTCAGAGTGGTAAGAGGGGTTGCACAAAACAGTGACGTGGTTAGTTAATTTTAGACTAAACGCAATTATTTACTTTGAAAGATTATAAGAAATCACGCTGTCTACAAAAATGCCATATATGTACAGCACATACTTTCTCATCTAGTATATTTTGGTTAGTATTTTTTTAAATGGTTCATCTATTTATTTTTTTGCTATTTAACAACGTCCATTTTATAAAATTCTCAAATATTCAAAAATTAATCACTGCTGCCACGATGGCTGTCATAAGGTCATTTTATGTTTTTATCCATACTTTCAACTAATTCATTTTAAAGAATTAATACAAAGAGGAGGGTTGAATGTATTATTTTATAGATATTCACCCGAATTTGAACGTGGAGAGAATTTAAGAAGGAAAGTGAATATTATGTTTATAAAACCACCGCAAAGTAGATCCTGCTGTGTTTAAAAACCCATTCTCCAGATCTCGAACAAACCAAACAAGATGCGATTGCTGTCTTGTTCTCGTTCCCAATGAAGTTTGCTCCATTATGTAAGATAGTCACATGTTTAGCTGTTATCAAGTGAATTTAGGTTTTACCATTTGCTTATTTTTATGATCTTGTCATTCATTACCTGTTCAATTCAATTATAATAATTTAACTTAGGCTTATATTCGAATTCATGTGAAAGGGGAAAATTTAACAGCAAAAACCGGTTTACATAGAAACACTATCTAACCTAAAGATATACATTGTAAAGTTTTCTTTAAATATTAAAAGAAATAAGTTTTATGAAAAAACTACAGATTCATAAAAAAAACTGTTCGAAACAATTCTTCAATGTTCTTGAAGGACGTGTTGGCCACGAAGGGATTCATATCCTCACGAAGATGAACCGGACATAGCCCCGCGAGATGTCTTGAGTATGCAATGTAATACACAGATCTGTGCTGCTAATAGCAGACTTTAGTTTGTAAGGCGTTCACCCCAAAGTTCAACCCTTAGCTGGCAAAAATGTGAGCTTGACATTAAGGTATTGTGTACGTCTCCAAAACTAAATATAAATATATTTTACTTTTAAAAAATAAGAAGTAATTGATTTTTAAGGCAGGCACTACAGGCGCCATAGCTCAAATGAGACGCGTTTAAAGATAAAGTAGGATTCTGGTAAAAGGGTCTAGTCTGACAATCCCAAAGAGTTACTAAAATTAATCAAATATGTTTATACATCGAGTCATAAGAGATGTTACTGTCATTCTGATATTTAATATCTAAAATAACATACGAAATAACAATAATAACATAGTAAAATATATCAACCACCAAAATATAGGCCTATGTATATATTTTCTGAAAGATAATTTCTAACATAGTTTTATAATATAGCTATGTAATCAATTGATAAACCTATTGATTTGTTAAATATACTCTAAAGATTCTCGTGTTTTGCAGACATATGCTTATTTATTTCATAGAATGTTTAAGTGGAACTTAAACAAGCAGAGTTTCTTAAAATCACAAATTGTCAAACACTAATAGGGGATACATGTAAGGTATCTTAAAAAATAATAACCAGATTGAACGTTTCGAGGTCCAGTAACGTTTCTACTAACTATGAAAAAAAATCCCTTAACTACTGAATAAAATAAAATAATCTGTATATATAGATATTTAAGTAGACTAAACTGACGATGATGGGGAGATCAAGATTTAAATTTCAGTCGGGTACTCTGAGGCTGGGCTCTCAAAATGGTTTTACACTATACCTTCACGCAAATATGGGTACAATTCCTATAAATATAAACTTTCCAATCCCTAAAATCATTAGCGTAGTTAGTACATAAGCGTTTAACCCTTACGTGTAGTAAGACATGGTGCTATGCATATATAAGTTAAATTATATATACATAATATAAAGATATATATAAAATTATAAATACATAATATATATATATCTACCACGAATAATATGAATGTGTGGTTCCTACAAAATATCGACATCACATTTAAAAAAATATATTAATATATGATTAAATTTGTATAAATATATTATATTTCATTTAGTGTTGATTAGTAGCAACAGTCCAGATCTATTTTCAGATTGATTAGATCAACATATTTTATTGTTTGGATGGACTACGTTTCATTCTTAAATATATCTAAAAATATTCATATTGTCAAAAAATTATAATTTTTTTCTAGTGAAGTAATTTATTTGAAAATATTTTTTTTAAATCGTCTTAAGCTTAAGTTATTTTATAAATACATGAAAATATCTAGTGGGATTCTTCCTCTCAAGCTGTAGACTAAAATTTTACGTGAAATCATTTGCTTAACTAGATCAGCAAAAGAGAAAAAAATATGTTTTTAAAATAATGTCTAGGTTGTCCAGTTGAAAATAGTAGTGTGTGTGTGTATATACTTATCAGTGGAAGAGGGTAAATTTCACCAGAAGAAAAATAAGAGGCCTTACAGGGTGAACTGTTCATATTATTCCCTCCTTTTATATTTTCTAGATTTGGGTATAAGTGGGATAGTGATTGCCTAAAGTGCTTGAGGTGTGTCAAGTTAAGATGCAACCCACTTCAAAAAATAGCTTAGAATTTACCGTTTCAAAATATAAAAATACTCGTTTGTTGAACTAATAATCTTTTAAACATTGTCTAACCTTTTTTGGTCCATAATGCTGCTTTGCATCCTGAGGTCGTAGAAAATATAGTGAAAAAAGTATCTAATTGTACTACTATATGGGCATTTTATAAATATATCATGCAACGTTAAATATAAATATTAAGATCAATTAAATAGCCAAACAATTATACTTGTCGGTCACGGTTATAACCGCATACAAATATCATATTCTCTAATTTGAAAAAAACTACACCTTTCACCTGGATATTAAGCCAAAGGCCCCTGATTCGATTACCGTGCCAAAGTGTCATTTTCTATTTCACTAATATTAATGTTAAATTAAATTAAAGGATCCTTACATTAACCAGCCCAGCCAAATGAAAGAGTTTTGAAAACCTTTATAACAAGTGGCATTGACTCATAAATAATTTTTTGCAATATTATTTATTACAAAGTTAGGCTTCATAGAATTGTAACACTCTCATATAACCACTTGACTACAAAGAAAGGGCTTCAGAAATGTCATTTAACCTGAATTACATACACTTTGAGGTTTGTTTTCCAGTTACAAAATTTTTGGCTAAAATTTGATGTTCGTAGAGTAGTTTACACATCTGATTTAAATGTGGAGGGCCTGGGCTCGAATTCGATCAATTACACTAAGTATTGGTTTTACAAAGCTTTGTTTGAAATTATAGGCTACATTTAGGTGAATATTAATTTAATATCGATTTACACTCAAAAGGAAACTTTATTATTCTATTACCTTAGTGCAATAATAGCTATACCATCCTATCTTATTATTTAGATCTATTGATATAATACTGTATAAATATTCCTCGCCAGTGTAGCTATGGGAGGATATGGATAGAGATGTGGTATCGAAAGAAAAGTATCGATAACAGTAGGTATCAGAATTTAAATTGTAAGCTAGATTTTTTAACTATTATTATTATTATTATTATTTAGCACCGCATCTTACTACCCGTTCGGGTTATACGCTTTAAGTACTAATTACGCTAATGGATTGGGAATTGGGAAGGTTGAATTAGAGGAAGTGAGCCCGCATTTGCGTGGAGGCAGAGTGGAAAACCTTTTAGGAAAAACCACCCGACCGAGATTCGAACTTTTATCTCCCCGTCCTCGGTGGTCGAGCTCAACACGACTAGCGCGTTAGCCAACTACGCCACCGAGGCAGGTTTTATCTAGTATTAATTATCTCTTACCCACTTCGGTGCCCACATGGTCTAATGCGCTAATCTCGTGATGGACTAGAGTACCAAAGACAGGGAGATCAGGATACGATCCCAGTCAGGTGCACTGAGGGTGGTTTTCCTTAAATGTCTTTCCACTCTTCCAACACGCAAATGCGGGTGCTTTTCATCTAAATTAAGCCATTCTAATCCTTAACCCATTAGTATAATTAGTGTATAGGCTTATAACCTGAACAGTTAGTAAGACGTTGTGTTAAAAAAAAACCTCAACTATTGCATCATAATTCTATATTCATTTTTATCCAAACACTTAAAATTATAATGGCTTTTAATAGCTTAAAACAAGTTTTACAATATGCTTTTCCGCTATTTAACATCTTAAGTAGCACGTATTATTACCTGTTTCGATTATACGCTTAAGTACTAATTACGCTAATAGGCTAGAAATTGGGGAGGTTCCATTTAAAGGAAGTTAACCCGCACTTTCATGGAGGGAGAGTGGAAAACCATCTATGAAAAACCACCCCCATTTCATCCTAATAAAATTTGAACCTCGATCTCCCCGTACTTGGCAGTATATCTCAACACAAAACTATGGAATTAGCTAAATATGCCCCCGAGGCACGTTCCAAATCTTTTTTAAACTTTCATAATTTACTTGTGGGCGGTGCTATACTTTTTAGCTATATTCGTCGTTTATGACCTCTATCAATATATATTATTAACTATTGACAAACACTCTAATAATGGACGCCATGCCATGCCTCTTATGCAGATAAACGTTTCTTGTTCGTCTGCTTGGAGCACCTTGAGTAGGCTGACTTTATTGTGATCCTACAAACTTTCTTTTGTTTATTTTGTGATGATCGTGCTTATTGATAAAGGAAGGGGGTGTAAGTAGTCTAGTCCCCACTCGTCTGTCAAGCAGTCAGGTGGTTGTATTGATAAACAAAATGAAAGAACAGCGATGAATTATGATACGCTAAAAGAAATTGAGGGTGGCATGCAATAACGTATAGTGAATGCTTAGTGGACCGATAGTGTGGTCCCGAGCACACTAGCTCTCCATCTTTTAACCTATGTTGATCCAAGCAAACCCACGCTAGTGTCCACTAAGCATCCAATTGGGCAAATTCTTGCATACGGTCCTGGACACTGGAGTTGCTTCTTACTTGTCATGCAGAAAATGAGTGAGGATTGAGAAATAGTGTCATTTGTTCTTCCTCTACAGATCAAATCTCAGCATGGGCCATGCGTGAAGACAGAAAAAAAAATGGTTTATTTCAATATCAGCTCGATACCGGAGTGTGAATACTAATATCAGTAAAAGTATTGGAAAAAAGTATCAAGTAAAAAATATACTAGTATCGAGTGGAAAATACCGATATTAGTAAGGTATAGATACATTTTTCACATCCTTAGGTATGGGGCTTGTGGGGTTGAGTATTCTTTTGGACGCTAAAAGTACTTTTAGCATAAGTTTTTTCACTAAGGCTTAAAATCAAAGAATTGTGTAGTTAATTAGAAAACACTGAACTTGTTGTTTTTATAATAAAAATTCAATTTGTAGCAGATTAGAGAACATACACGCCTGCATTACCTGTCCAAGTTTCCCGTGGTGTCGTCAACCTGCACCTTCAGTGTGCTGCGAGTTCTCATGGATTCACGACAAAAAATTTAGAGTGCCGTGAGCATAATAAAAAAAGAAAAGAGCCACTTGTTAAGATGATTTAAGTTCTTACTATCAAGTACTGGCTCTTTTTTTCTCTCATCTTATATGTTTGATTTTTAAAAGTCAGATTGAAATTTTCATAACAAATGGTGAAATGACCATGAATATTCGCCTTACTTACGCCTTAAGAACTACAAATATAATTTAGAAATAATTATATTTCATTTAAGGAATCTTGTGGTCAGCTTGTCTCATCTATAATTGAGTTTTCCATCCTAGCACACACGAAACAGTAATACACCGTGTTAACAATACAGTTAGAATTAAACATGGGTTACTAAGACGGTACAGAGTAGCGTTAACTATAATCATTTTTAGCACCGCGTCTTACTACTAGTTTGAGTTATACGCCTAAATCACATTTTAAACTTGAACCCACACTAAACGGTTGATAAAAATGTCGAACCATTAAAATATCAATAAAAACACTTTAGCGCTCGCCGTGGCCATTATAAGTACAAAAGGTTTGCTGCAAGGACCTCATTAATCTATATCAGACTGAAGTCCATTTTTCCCAGACATACACAGTAGTGCGTTCCGATATCTGTCGGACATGCTCCTAAACTCAGCTTTCCCGCCGGATGAAACATAACACATGACGCACGCAACATGACACATGTACTGTACCAGTGGTGATTGAACACCTCGTTAACAAGTTATACCTTTCAGATCGGGAGGGGCATGACACGTTGCTGTATGTATCATGTGTCACGTGCAGCGTCGCGATTGAGTAAACTGGTTCACTGTCCAATGATTGGCGTGCAGCAAGCGTTTAGTTGTTGCTGATTAGGTCAATCTGTGTGGAAATGACTAACAATTCAGCACACCTTGAGGAGTAACTAACAGTGTCACATTGATTTCAACTGAATAACCCGAATAGGTAGTAGGACGTGGTGCTAAAAAAACATATTTCTTTAGCACCGAATTTTACCACCCATTCGGGTTATACGCCAAAATACTTTGATTTTGTATGTATTGTTGAATTATATCCTGAAATTTATATTTAAGCGTGGAGATATTATTCCAAAATACATATGTTAGAAAAAATGTGGACGGAAATAGCAAAAATTGGTAAGGATGTTTTGCTAATTCGGAAAGTAAGATCCTATAAGAACCATGAGTGAAAGAGATAACTCAAAATCTTCGTTTCTTCTTTCGCCTTCGTATGATTGCTAGTAGCATTAGATTCTCTTTGTCAAACGAGCCTTATATGACTAGATTATCCCATGTATAATTTTATCTGAACGTTCATGTTGCATGTCACATGCTGTATGTTTCAATAAAAATGTCGCACTACCCACTGTGAAAGTTGCCTTTGAACCTCTTCCCCAACGACACTAAAGGTAATACATTTTCAGACATTGGTAAATGTTGAGGTTAACATACATATACCATGTAATAGTTGAATTTGTATTGGAAGGGTTTCATCTGACAGCTAGAAAAACTACTAAATATGCACTTGGTCATGCTATCAGTTGTCAGAACTGTTGACATGAAACGTTTATATTCTCTAAATGGTTCTTCCTACCAATATCTTAGCTGTTCAAACGTAATAACTAAGGATGAGTCTAAATAGTATCAACCTAAAGAGCGAGATGCCAGAGGGTGGCTTGTTCAAACAGTGGGTTGCTTATCGAGTAAATATCGCTGCTTTGAGAACATCTTCCTGGCAAGGAAAGACAGAGAGTTATAGAGACATGACAGCAGTTATCAGTTTCTGAAAAGTGGCTACTCTTAGTGCTTGACAACATGCCGCGGGCAAGGCCGTATACACAGAGGCACGAGGGAGGTATCATTGGAGACCTACCGATAGAAAAGCTCCATTTTGATGAGACGATGAAGCGGCAGAGCAAGTATGTTTGAAGAGAAACTTTTTTTAAAACAGACATGAAGAATATAAAATAGTTGAATGCAACCTAAAATGTCCTGTTCATATATACACAAGAGAATATAACTGACAGAATACTATCTGTTGCAATAAGCAGCACGGGTATATTTGTCTGTGATTGTCTAGTGTTGAGTGGCAGTGACACTCCCATGTGAGTCCCGCTGTGGCGTGCAGTACAAGTATATGTGTCTGTGATTGTCTAGTGTTCAGCGGCAGTGACGCTCCCATGTGAGTCCCGCTGTGGCGTGCAGTACAAGTATATGTGTCTGTGAGTGTCTAGTGTTCAGCGGCAGTGACACTCCCATGTGAGTCCCGCTGTGGCGTGCAGTACAAGTATATGTGTCTGTGATTGTCTAGTGTTCAGTGGCAGTGACACTCCCATGTGAGTCCCGCTGTGGCGTGCAGTACAAGTATATGTGTCTGTGATTCTCTAGTGTTCAGTGGCAGTGACACTCCCATGTGAGTCCCACTGTGTTCCATATTGTCACCTGCCGTGGCGTGCAGTACAAGTATATGTGTCTGTGATTGTCTAGTGTTCAGCGGCAGTGACACTCCCATGTGAGTCCCGCTGTGGCGTGCAGTACAAGTATATGTGTCTGTGATTGTCTAGTGTTCAGCGGCAGTGACACTCCCATGTGAGTCCCGCTGTGGCGTGCAGTACAAGTATATGTGTCTGTGATTGTCTAGTGTTCAGCGGCAGTGACACTCCCATGTGAGTCCCGCTGTGGCGTGCAGTACAAGTATATGTGTCTGTGATTGTCTAGTGTTCAGCGGCAGTGACACTCCCATGTGAGTCCCGCTGTGGCGTGCAGTACAAGTATATGTGTCTGTGATTGTCTAGTGTTCAGCGGCAGTGACACTCCCATGTGAGTCCCGCTGTGGCGTGCAGTACAAGTATATGTGTCTGTGATTGTCTAGTGTTCAGCGGCAGTGACACTCCCATGTGAGTCCCGCTGTGGCGTGCAGTACAAGTATATGTGTCTGTGATTGTCTAGTGTTCAGCGGCAGTGACACTCCCATGTGAGTCCCGCTGTGGCGTGCAGTACAAGTATATGTGTCTGTGATTGTCTAGTGTTCAGCGGCAGTGACACTCCCATGTGAGTCCCGCTGTGGCGTGCAGTACAAGTATATGTGTCTGTGATTGTCTAGTGTTCAGCGGCAGTGACACTCCCATGTGAGTCCCGCTGTGGCGTGCAGTACAAGTATATGTGTCTGTGATTGTCTAGTGTTCAGCGGCAGTGACACTCCCATGTGAGTCCCGCTGTGGCGTGCAGTACAAGTATATGTGTCTGTGATTGTCTAGTGTTCAGCGGCAGTGACACTCCCATGTGAGTCCCGCTGTGGCGTGCAGTACAAGTATATGTGTCTGTGATTGTCTAGTGTTCAGCGGCAGTGACACTCCCATGTGAGTCCCGCTGTGGCGTGCAGTACAAGTATATGTGTCTGTGATTGTCTAGTGTTCAGCGGCAGTGACACTCCCATGTGAGTCCCGCTGTGGCGTGCAGTACAAGTATATGTGTCTGTGATTGTCTAGTGTTCAGCGGCAGTAACACTCCCATGTGAGTCCCGCTGTGGCGTGCAGTACAAGTATATGTGTCTGTGATTGTCTAGTGTTCAGCGGCAGTAACACTCCCATGTGAGTCCCGCTGTGGCGTGCAGTAAGAGTATATGTGTCTGTGATTGTCTAGTGTTCAGCGGCAGTAACACTCCCATGTGAGTCCCGCTGTGGCGTGCAGTAAGAGTATATGTGTCTGTGATTGTCTAGTGTTCAGCGGTGGTGACGCTCCCATGTGAATACCCCTGTGTTCCATATTGTCACCTGCTGTGGCGTGCAGTACATCGATCTGAGCCTGTGATTGTCTGTTGATGGTTTGTGTGCTCAGGTTGTATCTGCTGTGTACCTACTAGTTCAGCTGCCCTAATATCCTGAGCTGTCAACCACGCATCTGCCATCTCCCAACAACGACTTCTTTAATCTGAAATTTGCAGAGATCTATCTCCCTTACGATTACTGTCAGAGCGCGGGCTGTCACAAACATGTTGCGATGATATAAATACAACTTTATCAGATATTTGTTTTGTTTAATTTGTTGTCGCCCACAATCGAGATGTTAGAAAGGTCTCCCGTGAATATTTGGGGTCTTTGTTTGATTTCTAATCATTTTCTTGAGAACCCATCAATCAGGTATACATGTAGCCAGTGTTTGGGAGCTGAAGAGGAATGGAATCCTCCTTTCAAAATGTCAAGGTGTATTAATATTGACTATTAAAAAAATTGAATTAATATTTTCAAGAGCTTACATGGATAATAATGATAAGCTATTATTGAATAAATATCAAAACAATATGACAATATATGAATCTTTGTAGCTAATATTCAAGCACACAGCAAACATAGGCCTATTTGTCACGGTGATACTCAAGACTTTTCTTCTCTTTAGTCTTAAAACAGGGATATTTAATAAAAATCCGTAAAATCTGTGAAACCAAATAATAAACATTGTCGCAGAAACACTCCCCTAACTATCATAAATGTAATAAATATAAATATAAATTGCTATGGAAACATTGAGAAAATATGAGTATCTCTGTCCATCAAAGAGCATAACATCCAGTTTCATATTTATAAGTAAGTTACTCCCTAAAAAGTACATAATATATGGTTTCTTGTAGCTCAGAAAATATTGGTCTTATAAAAATATATTTCTAACACTTGAGTTTTATTTTTAATAGTACTACCTACCTCTTTACTTCGATAAATTAGTGTGTATCTCAAATAGTTAAGGAGATAAGATCAAAACTAGAAATTTCTGTTAAAGTATACTACCCTTAAATTTATTTTCATGGGAAGATTAAAATTGTAATTTATTTGTTGTCTAGTGTTTAGTGGTGTTTAGATAGAAAATTTAATCCAAATCGGTGCTGTGGATTTTAAGAAAATCTACCTTTTTTCTTTTTGCCCCTCAGTAAACTACTCTTAGTTTTATAGATAGATGTCTGATTCCAAAAACACCTCGGGGAGAGGGGGGCAACTTTATTAAAACTCTGGGGATCAAGTCTTAACCCAATCGGTCAAATATTTTCGGCTTCAGTATTAGAAACAGACAGATAGATAGACAGACAGGATCGCAATAAAACACTTTTTTCGTTTTTAGGGGAGGGGTGAGGGGGATGACACGTCAACATTTATCAAAATCTTAAGTTCCATTTTTTTGAAGATCATAATACTTCTCTCTTAGAAGGATCGAATGAAAGTAAAAAGAAAGAGTGAGGGTGGGGTCAGGGGGGGGGGGAGAAAACGGTCGACTTATATGTCTCAAACTTCCCTAAAATTACATTTAATAAAAATTAAAATTCACGATTTACAATCAATTAAATTAAATATTAAAATAAATGTATTGTTATTATTACTATTATTATTATTATCATCATCGCGCCTTACTATCCGTTCATGTTATACACACTAAAATATACTTGACATGTAAATTATCAAAATGAGTTATTTTAATCCATGCTTCAAGCACCTAGACATAGGAAGTTTTTATGTTAGTATATTAGGGATGAAGGAGAAGGGTAGGATCAAAAGCACATTTTTACTTTCCGCCCTCCCCCCGCCCCCCCGTCCTTCCCGCCCCCATTCCTATATGCCAACCAATGCTACCTTTATTTAAAATGTAATCCAATATTTCAAGACATTAGAATTAAATGATATGTATAAAACTATTAAGTGGTAAATGATCTCAATATTATCCATGCGTCATTGTAATCTATGCTTCAATAAATGTAAGCGCTCATCTAAGTTATACAGCTGATCAAGGTAGTGTGTCGGTTGGAGCCGGCTATTTCCTTGGAACGTGACGCCATCAACCATGCAACACGGACCTGTTATTTTAAGAATCTCAGCCAGTGATGGTATTTAAAATAGTTGAAGGTATGAGTGAGTGATCTAGAACTCGAATACCCCACTTCATACCTTCTATTTCCTCCTATGATGAATCCTTGATACGTGACTTGGTTCAGGATTACCAATCTTCTAATACCAGACAATTCTCTGAGACTATCTTGTACAGACTCTTTAGTGCGATCTTTGGCACCAATAGACTCTCATTGAACCTCAGTAAAAACAAACGTACCACTTTATTGGTATTTGTTTCAGCAATGTGAACATAGTCTGGCTGTAAACGTCTATAGCCTATTGATTATGTAAGGGATCAAACAACTTCAATGATTGCCCCAGAATGTTGTTTATAGCCGAGATTCAAACCAAAGACTAAAAATTTACAGTAACTTATATTGGTTTTATTGTTTATTTTTATAACTAAAATGTGTTTTATTGTGTGATTTTGTCAAATTGTTTTTTTTATTCTAAACCGACTTTGACTCATTCAAGTAAAGACAAATCTAAAAATACAAGAAGAGGGAGAGATAAAGCTGTGAGTAGAATGAGCTATTTTGGCAATTTGGCAGCATTCCCACATTTAAGATCAAGAAGATATAAAATCTGTGCTTCGAAACTCTTCAGGATCCGGTATGGTCTAGTGGCTAGGATACCTGGCTCTCACCCAGGAGGCTCGGGTTCGATTCCCGGTACCGGAATATTTTTTTTTAACTTCAATAATGCTATTTTCTTCTTAGCTGTGTTAATAAATACTTTTTCCCTCTATTAACACTTTGACGATATTTACTTCTAGGGAAGTAACAAAATAAATTAATCAAATTTACCACTGTGTCTCAACTATGTGAGGCAATAGATTAATTTATACAACAGCTTTCTTTTCCTCCGCCGTGACTGACAGCAAGTCTGATGATGGGAACGATGACCTAAATTTCGATGATTTTTCAAAGCCACCCCGAGTGCGTGGACCGAAATACTTTCACCACCTCATGAATCATCCCTTGTTAGACATTATACGAGGCGGATCAACTTACTTGTAAGCAAAAATGAGTCAAGGGTCTTACGATACTATTTGAGAGTTACAATAATTATAACTTTAAAATCTACTGTGTAGTAAATCTTGCAACCATTTAAGGTTATGATTTATTAGAACAAATTCACAAGTTCTTAAGACGTCACTTTATTTTATTTTGCTATCTCACAGGCAATGCGTACACACATTTTATTCGCGATCCCCTGGTTGAGGAAAGTTGACTTTGAATGGGTCATTTTTATGCTATTTTGGAATTTAAAATCATATTTTATTGATTTGTGTCGTTTTCAAATAACTATTTGGCATTTATGCAAAATAAAAATACAAGTGTTGATAATATCTATGTTATTTAAATGCATTAATAGTTAAAAATAAATATTTTCAGCACAGAATTGACAGAATGAGAAGGTAATTTATGGCTTAGATTAACAATGTATAATACAATCTTTACTTATGAGTTATGAAAATGTACCTTTTTGGTAAAGCACTAAAATAAAGATGGAAATGGTGGCATTTGGAGAGGATCTAATGCTTCTGAAGCTGGTATTTGAAAATAAATGTTTATATTTAGAACTCAAGATAGATTTTTATTGGATAGATATTAATTATTATACCATAAGCTAGTATGTGTATGCATAAATACGTGCAAGCATATATTTAGTTTACATTTTATAAAGTGCATGTTTGATCTTATCATACATATATTTATATATTTTTTTGGCTGCACGTCTTATTACATGTATAGGCTGTACGAATATGTAGGGAAGAATAAGAAGGTGGAATTTAACAATTGTAGCCGCATTTACTGGAAGAGAGGGAAGAAAACCATTTGGTAAAAACTACCCCAATACACCCGACCAAAACTCGAACCCCAATCTCCCCATCATGGGCAGTATAGTCAATTGCGAGAATCACACCTAGACTTTGTGGTCACCGATGCCGCTATCATGTATATACATTCCACATTTTTACTCATGATTTTGGGTCATTTTGGTGAATTTGAAATTATTTTTTTAGAACTTATAGTTTTAATTTAGCTGATCATACTTGAGCTAAATAGCAAATTCAGACATTCATTTTGGGGTCAGGGGGTTATTGAGGAGAGAGGAGGGCAAATACTTGATCTAAACTATTATTTTATTATTATATTTATATTATTTTTATTATTCTATTGGTTTAGTATTTTCTTACAACTATAAATTTTAGAATCATTTAATATGTGTAATAATACACTTTTTTTTAAATATCGTCATAATTTTGGTATTAAAATCTAACCTATACAATAATACAATAAACATAACTTCAGTTATTTGTATTTTAGTCATATACTTAATATTATTATTTAAATACTATATACATGGTTGGTCTTAGAGAATGGGGAAGGGGTAGATTAATTTCCCTACACTTTTGATATAGAAATACTCAATCAAGGCCATAATCTCATAAGATATAAAATATCAACCTTTTGAGAAAAGCTTTTTAATCAGTTACACCCAGGCTACTATATTGTGCCGGGCTGAGCTGCACCCAGCTTTAAGGTGTTTAGATACACTTTAATGACTTTTGTTATTAATAAAATTTAATTTTGGAAAAACATTTGTTCTCTTTGGTCTAATTTTTTTCTAGAGTAAATATTGTTTGGGATCATTCAGTAATTTTATTAGATGCAATAAAGTAAATAGGTTTAAAAGTGAACGCTGTGAATACTAAGTATATTATCACACAGAAAACATAGATTGAGGACGATAACTTAGAAATTATTTCGAAAAAGGTATCATTTGACGGGGTTAATGAGCTTGAATATTTAGAAAAAAATTAACTAGAAATTACGATATTAGAGTGGAAATTAGGAAAATAATACAATCGGGAAATGCATGATAACACTCGTTCAGTAAGTTGTTGATATCACGATCAAGAAATATAAAACTCAAAATATACAAAACAATAATTCTACTATTTTTTCTCTATGGGTGTGAAACGTGGTCTCTTAACATACAAGTAAATAAAAAAAATTAGGATGTTCAAAAAAAACGACGCTTAGGAAGATATTTGTTTCTAAAAGGGATGAGGATACTGGGGAGTGGATGACGTTACATAATGATGCGTTAAATACCCCGTACGCACCACAATACATTGTTAGGATAGTCAAATAATCAAGATTACGGTGGGAAGGACATGCAGCGTGAATATATAAAACTAAGACCTTGTTCGGAGTGCTAACTGGTAGACCTAATGGAAAGAGGCCATTGGGAAGACCTAGTTGCAGATAGGAGAATAACATTAGTACGGATCAGAAAGAGAGAGGGTGAAATTAGACGTACTATCTCAGGACAGGTCAAGGTGGTGTGCTTTTGATTGCAGCAATGAACCTTTGAGCTCCTAATGACATATATTATGTGAGCTATGAAATACATTTAAGTGTGATTATTGAGATTTAATTACTTTTTACTTTTTTTATATATTTGAGAAGTGTAACCTTTTATTAAACCACTAAAACGTTAACAGATAAACATAGTAGTATGTAATGCAAACATTAGAAAATGTTCCCAAAATGATTTATTCTAAAACAAAAGTTCACATTTATAACCAGAATAGAAATAGCCCCCCGACAATTTTTAAAGGTTATTTAAAAAAAAGCCTATAAGTGGTATCATAGGGTTAGTTTAAAGAAAGTTAAGTATCTCTATAATTTCTATGCCAAATAATTCTAAACCCAAAATAAAATAAATAATGTGTCATTAAATACATTAATTTAATTTTCTATACATAGTAACCCCAACAGATCTTTTCTATTTTGTCAAAGCATCCAACTACCCATTTGAGTAGTATGCATGTATGTTTTTACCTGGTGTATATTATGGATGAGTACGATTGAATTTAGAGGAATGTAGCCACATTTACGTTAAGAAAGATAAAGAGTGTAAAAATAATAATGGCCACCATCAATATACCCTATGGGGATTCAAACTCCAATGTCCCCATCATCGTCAGTCCATTCTATTGCAAGACACCTTAAATCATTTGATCCCCGAAGGGGGCTTCAATCGTTAGTGAATATATTTTTCAGAAGTACGGCGTAATTTGACCATTAACTTATTTAATGAAGATAAAAAACCGCTATTATTTAAATTCCACTCTGCTCACGACATATTCAAGACTTTATAAATTATTCTGTTTAAAAACTTAAACTAAAGGTTTTTATTAAATCAATATTTTATTTGTTTTAACTGGAAAAAGTGTTTTTAATATAAATCTATAGAAACACTAACCTCAACTTGCAGTTCCTTCTTACCCATCTCAAACGTATTTAACGAGGTTTAGTGCGATTTTACTAATTTGACATAAATTATGAAAATATCAATAAAAACGTTGATATATTTTGTAGTCTCTAGATATGCAAAGACTAGAAATGGTTTCCAATAATATTTATTTTTGAACAATAATTTGTTAATTAAGAGAATACAAATGGTTCCCCAACAACAACACAATTTATTTTAATAACTCAAAAAAAGGCTTAGACAACCCTTAGAGCGTTTGTGATCTTCAGTGGAGTAACGCAAACCATACGTCATTTCTCGCGTTGACCGGGTTGCGGTACACATTTGTCTGCGGTGCCACAAAGCCAGCTGGTCCTAGTCATGGGGGGTCAGGAGGATACGTCTGCCTGTCTGTCGATACAGAGGTCTATCAGGTCAGGTCCAGGGGAGGCGATCAACATGAAGACAGCTAGACAGCTGCTAGAACTTGCCATCACACGCATTCACTTGGGGAGGGATCATCATTCACTATCAGAGGAGAAACCCTGGTACAGTACCAAAACCTAGACAACTCGTACAATACAGATCTTTACACCTGGATCAATTCCTAGACCGATATAACTCTTATAACACAGATCAATACACCTTGTATAGTACCTAGACCTGGACAACTCTTATAATATATATCAACACACCTGGTACAATACCTAGACCTAGACAACTCTTATAATATAGATCAACACACCTGGTGTAATACCTAGTCCTTGACAACTTTTGTAATACATATAAATACACTTTGTATAATACCTAGTCCTTGACAACTTTTGTAATACATATAAATACACTTTGTATAATACCTATACCTAGATAAATCGTAAAAACGAGATCAATACACCTGTTACAGTATCTAGACCTAGACATTTCTTAGAACACATATTAATACACCTGATACATTACCTAAGCCTAGACAACTCTTATAATACAGATAAATACATCTTGTACAATACCTAGACCTAGAAAATATATGTTACAATACAGATACATACACCTTGTACAGTACCTAGAACTAGACAACTCTTACAACACAAATGAATACACCTGATACAGTACCTTGATCTAGACAACTTTTATTAAGCAGATAAATACATCTTGTGCAATACCTAGACTAAGACAACATCAGATCAATAAACCTTGTACAGTACCTAGACCTAGACAAGTATTATAATATACATCGAAACACCTTATAAAATACCTAGATATAGACAACTCTTATAATATAGATCAATACACCTGGTACATTATATAGACCTAGACAGGTCTTATAATATAGATAAATACACCTTGTACAGTAACTAGACCTAGACAACTCTTATAATATAGATCAATACACCTGGTATAGTACCTAATATGCAGCAAGGCAAACGTTTAGAATATAAAAAAGTTATGTTAAGCAATTAACACTCTACTTTGGTAGTACTTAAATTGTTTATTACTTAAGAAGTTTTATAAAGCGTAAATATTATTTCATTATAATCGGAGAAGACTTACTCGTGAACCCTACAAGTGGGAATAAATAATTTTTTTATTAGACTTGTTCAAAAAGCGTATTCAAACAAATTACGGTATTTCCCTGTCTCGAATATTTATGGAATGTTGTGAAGTGCTAAAAGACATTTCTGTTATTTACGACGAAATAAAAAGAATATATCTAGCTAGCCCACCTTTTGAAATATTTAGTAAAGACAGATTAAAAGCCCTCAAATCTTTCTTCGAACTCTTTTTTAATAACCAAGAGAAGAAACAACGTTAAAGCAGAAACACACACGTAAAAAAAAAGCCTTGTTCCCACCGCAGAAGTATGGCCAGCCACCTATCGGTGCCATAAAAGACCAAAAAATCATAAAAATATGGACAACTAGGATGAGGTCGTTTCCTGGATGTGGTTTTCATTCCTTTTGTATTTGGTTGTGAGTGTCCCCCTCACCCCCAACCCCACCTTCCCCGTTACACCCGACCTTTAAGCTGCGCATTGGCCCACCAATTATACAGCGAGTTTTCTCCAGAGTGTGCTCCTCTAGGTTTATTGCCTTCGAAGAGGTGATTTTTTTTTCCTCCGTTGGTTTGTGGGTCTAGGAATGTTTCCTGGGAACGAGGGCATCAACATGCTGCCCTTTGAAACTCCCAGAGGAACCAGGAAGATATCATTGCAGACAATTTCTCAGGTTTAAGAGGGCCGCCTCGGTGAGCCAGAAATTATACGATACCCGCTTCTGTGGCCACGTGGTCTAACGCTCTACTATTGCAGTAGACTAGATTGCCGATAAAGGTGAGAGCGAAGTTTGTATCTCGGTTGGGTGTATTGAGGGGAGCTTTTCCAAAATGGTCCCCCCCTCTTATCTACGCAAACGCGGCTACACTTCTTATAAATATAGCCTTACTCATCCATAGCGTAATTAGTACATAAGCGTGTAACTCTAACGGGTAGTAAGATGAGGTGCTAAAAAGATATAAAATTATATACAAATAATATATATACAATGGGTGACCTGGTGGTCTATGGGTGAGATGTCAGGCTTCTGTGCTAGGGGTCTACGGTTCAACCCTTGGTTCCGGCACATATTTATTTTCTTGCCAATCCCTTCCTTCACCTTTGACAAGACGTGTAATAATCACAACTTGTGAATTTGTGGAATGAATACCAGGCCTCCACCGTGGTTCAGATTCCACGTTAAACTGTAGGTCCTCCATTTCGTCTTACAATCACCCTTCCATTACACATTAGCGTAAGTGCGTGTAACCCGAACGGGTGATAATAATAATAATAATAATATATACTATACATTATTAAAAAATGTAATTCAAGGCCAAAATTAAGTTGAAAGATTTTTACAGAAATCTTTTTCCATAGCAACATTATATTTTGAGTTTTATTAATACAAAAAATCAGTGGGAAAATATAATATCAGCTCATTTTAAACAACCATTTAAGTATATTTTTGGAGCTACGGCACTAGGCTTGATGATAAAGGGCTCTAGATTTAGCCTTCCTATAGCAAATACAGTAATTTTTTGAGAGACTCACAACAGAAAATGTTAAGATTTTTGAAATATATAATCGGGCTTTCCTATTTACCTTGAAATAAAAAGTAGTTTTCTTTCCATTCCTTCTTACTGACATGACAAAGTGTGTCTGTGGGTAAAGTGTGAAAGGGAGTATAATCTTATAGAAAATAAAGAAATAGTCACAGAAAATGACGCAGACCATTGCATTTTAAACCGTGTAGCCTGGCACCGATTGATTTTTATGGGTTTTTTCGAGGATAGATTTTTTTAAATAACCATTAACAACTGACTTAAAAAGTTGCCATTTAAATGTTACATAATATACAATCCAATTTTCTTTGTAAGAATCCCATCTGACAGCAAGAAAAGTTGGGAAAACCTCTGATCTATTGCTATGCTTTACTATATGTCTTGTGAATTGGACAAGCAAGAAAATTGAAATATTTTCTGCCTGAGTACAACTAATAAAGTTGAAACGTGGTAGAACGATGGAATAGTTATTGACAGTTACAAAAGTTATTTAAGCTTTTCACAAACGTCAAATCACATGTTCCACAACACTATAATTTTTGACAAACAACATTAATGTGTATAAAGTAATAGAATAATATATTTACATTTCTGCAATTTCTTAGAGTAATTTCTATAATAAGTATATGTATTAAATATATAAATTAAAAAGTGGGCTAGAAAAGAAAGCGATATACATACATAGTATATATAGAGAGGAAAACATACATGGTATTATGTAGAGATATAGATATATTTCATAAACATTTATATATATAACACCCACATTTGTGGGCACGTGGATGTAATGTTAGGATATCATTTGATCTGGTTTGCCGGGAATGGGTAAGTTAGGATAAAAATCCCGGTCAGGTGTACTGAGAGTGTTTTCACGCCAATATGGGTGCACTTATTTTGAAATTATAATTTTAACATCCTTATTGTGACTAAAATGTGTATGGTTTTGAGAGAGTCGGACACGGGTATAAGATTAAATAAAAATATTTAGATTACCACATGTGACTCATTAGCATCCGATGATGTTTTTTAAGACTTGATGTAAGTATTCATATGAGTCTGATTACGTGTTTTACCATATATTTAAGACTTACTTATGTCAAGAAAATAAATTAGGCTAAAAGCTCACATTATTGCGGCTTGTCTGAGAAATTAGATAGGCTAAAGACTACATAAGAACCAGAAATCACGAAAGAGTAAAGTTTTATGCATTATTCACTTGACAACTGTGAAATTGGAATTAATTTAGTAGTTTTTCTGTTTTAAATAACTAATTTTCAATTTTGTTGTATTTTTTAAAATATAATAAAACCATTTCACTTGTCTTCATTTCACTGTATTTTTAAAAAGATTAAAAAAACTGTACCAAGTTTTGATCTTTGACTCAAAATGTACTACCCACCTACCCACCTAAACTAGCTGCTATCCAGGTGTATGGGATGGGCATCGATCAAGGATCAGTCAAGAGAACGAAATAACTTATTTAAGGTAGGGATGTATTGAACTGGAGAAAAAGTCATTAATTGATTTGCAATTTTTATATAAAAACATTTGTTTGGTTAAAATGAACCAAATATTTCTCAAGTAGAAACATATCCCATGGTGAACTCAACAGTTTTTAATATTGTTGAAGAGTATCCTGGAATTTAATGAAAACATTTTATCTTCATTTAAAAAATGTTTTATCTAATACCGTTAAGCTCAAGACATAACAAGTACTGTGTACATCACCATCTGATTAAATTAAATGTTTTGTTTGTACTGAAGCAATGTTTTATTTATTTTGGTCAAAATTTTTTGATATAAAAACCGAACAAGATTGGCATTTCTCTCTTCCTTTATTTCCCCACCTAGAATTTTTCAAAGAAATTCTAGTTGTTGATACATTTAATTCCTTCAGAAATAATATCTTGTTATATTTGTAACCAAATCCTAGATATTGAATTAGTAGATTTATTTATCATTTGTAAAGACACATATTCAAATTTGACAGCTTAAGTTTTTTTCATTTTCATTTATTTGAGGTATTTAACGTGTACTTTATAAACAAACTGAATTTATCAGCACACGGGAATTTCTATGAGCGAGATCGAAAGGACTTATCGATTTTGTCACTAAAGGTATTTTCAAGTACCTTCCAGGGTTATTTAATATGCCACTATTGTCATGGGATCAATGGCTTTAATTCTCCTCCGAAAGAAGTTGGTCATGGATTTTTATCGATCAAGAAAATGAACCATTGACCACGGCTGGATTTGAACTCATAATCATCTGAGTCCAAAGGCGAAAAATTATCCCATGACCATTGAAGTCAACAACTTATAGTTACACACCTTTATTTATAGGGCGTTATTGTGTCGAGCCAAATATTCCAGGCTCGATATTTGTGTGTAGAGGCAGTAAAAATTTAAAAAACACAATAATACATATTCATTAATTGAAAAAATAAATAATTATAATTTGGTGATAATATACATCCGTTCAATAAAGTAGGTAGTACAAAATTCACTTAGAATACTGTAAATGGTACGATGCACTAGACAGGCCTTCTCACTTATTTGCCCAAAATTATATGTATATATATACACGAGTATATATATAATATATATGCTTAATATATATGTATATATTTACTTACAATTCGTAAGATATGTGAAACAAAATAGTATACATTGTTGCGGAAACATAATGGAAAAAATCAGCTACTCTACTAAAAATATAAAGTAAATAATATAAACTGTTACAGAAACATATTGAGAAAGAAGGTGCATCACTGTTCACCAAAGAGCATAATAATAAAAGCCCCATCTCACAATCCTCTATTTAAATAATTAATTAATAATTTAATATATGTATTTATATTACTATAGCTAGAAAATTATTGGTTTTATAATAAAATGTTTCAAATAATTTATTATTTTTGTTTGCAATAGTTAGTTACTAAGGATATCAGAGAGTTGTGTATATATGATGCAAATTGGAGATACCCGCTTGTGTAGAGTAATTAATCTTAAGTCATTTTCTCCTGAAAAATTAGATAAACCATTTTATTTGTAATGTTAGACAGTATCTAGATACGAGCTTTAACCAACATAGTTAGAGACAGTTTCGAGAACATCAATTAAATATCTTTTGGTCCTGAAATAAACAACCCCTAATTTTAGGGTTTAATATCGAAATCAAATAACACCTCTGCATAACCTTATTAAATACCTTGATGCCAAGTTTTAGTCCGATAGGTTAAATGTTTTAAGATCCATTCTGAGATACAAACATACATGTAAACACAGAGAGAGATAAATAGACCTAATCACGAAAAAAAAATTCTCGGGGTTAAGGAATCTAAAATTAGATTTGTTCAAGATCACAATACTTTCTCTACCCTAAGTGGTTGCGAGAAAGTACAAATGATATACACAAATTCCTCTCATTGTGATTGTAGCACTGAGTATCAGAAGCGCTTTTCGTGTTCTATTTTTTCACAACGTCTTAATGCCTGTCAGTGGTACAGGCCTAGGCTAATATGTTAATAACGGTGATGAGGTAAGGCTGTCTGTGGCCGGATGGCCTGAAGCCACTACTATTGTAGTAAACTAGACGGCCGATGATGGGGAGCTTGAGGTTCGAATATCGATCGAGTGTATTAAGGGTAGTTTTTCCAAAATTGTTTTCAACTCTCCTTCCACTGAAATGCGGGCACACTTCCTCTAAATGTAACGTCTGTAACCCCTAGCACAATTAGCGTAATTAGTACATAATCGTAGAAACCATTTGGGTAGGAATACGCGTTAAGTAAGGTAGATTAAATCTATTTGCATTTGTTTGGAGGGAGAGTGTATTTAGGAAAAAGCACCCTCGGTAAATTCAGCCGGGAGCTCAAGCTCCTGTTTCCCCGTCACCGATGAACCAGACTTTATGAGGAAGATAGATCGCGTGTCCATCGATGAGGGTCAAACGTTTTATCAACCTCACATGGATTCATGCCTTAAAATAATGTGTGAAGAACGAGTTTAAAGGTACGACACGAACCCTTTGCTCAGCCGGTAGCGTGTCTATCTATTGAGCTAAGGCTACCGGGTTTGATTCCTGACATGGCCGAGAAATTTATTATTGGTGAAATGTAGGTTTCCCCTTTCACAGTGATGAATTAACAGCTGGGGGACTGGATGTTGTGTCTGATCTATTTTTAATTAGGTTTATAGGTCATGTGCTAATATAATCAGTCGGTTCAGAAAGTGCACATTAAATATATAATAAATAAAAAAACACTGAACAAGTTTAAGTTTGTGGAAAACCTGAGTAGCTCTGTGGTAGATCGTAGCTATTGGGCTCAGTGGCTGAAGGCCCCCAGTTCGTTCACTGTGTAGTATGTCCATTTTGATCACTGATCTATCAAGGAGTCATCCCATGCCCAGGGTAATTCTTCCCTCATATATTCTAAGGCATAGTATTTGATATTTATGATACTGCTATAACCATAATTTACAAATATAAGTCCGCTTTGATGGCCGCATGGCCCAAGGCACTACTCTCGTAATAGACTAGACTGCCGATGATGGGGAGATTGAGGTTCGAATCTCAGTCGGGTTTACTGAGAATGTTTTTTTCCAAAATTATTTTTCACGACAAAGTGGGTACATTTCCTATAAATACAATCCTCTTCATCCCTAAAACCATTAGCGTAATTAATAAATAAGAGTATAATTGGCTATATAATACATTACGTTGATTTAATTTCCTTCTACGCAAAAAGGAGTAAATTACCTATTCGTTCAACCTTTCTAATTTCTGACCTGTTATCTTAATTTAATGCGGGTATTCCGGACGGGTATTTAGTCAACACCACCCCTGCCATGTGGAAAGATTTAATTTTAAATATCCATTGAGTCTTGACTTGTTTATGTATGTCACGCCGAGTCCAACTGTCAAGTATCTCGTGTAAATAGAGGTATTCCGCAACAACCAATCACAGTGTTCCGGCCAATCCGGCTGAATACCTTCCTCTCGGTCTGGTGCACCCTGGCCATGATGCACTTCCATTGCACATGCACCACTCCCATAGAGCAACGTGTTACCTCCCCAGGGTGGAAGGGGGGAGGCATCTGCCTGCAAGATGCACTGGAGGGAGATGAGACTGGTGTATCATTGGATGGAGGGTAAAAGTGATCTTAATCCATCGTCGCCGTGAGAAAGTTACTTCTAAGATATTATCTGGATATTAAATCTGGAGAAGAACTTCTGTACAATACATTCTACTAATTTGTAATCTTTCTTACAATTTCTTATTACTTTAATCATATATATAGACCTACATAGTACAGTTATTTATAACGGCTAATGCATACATTTAAAATGTTTATTTATTTAGTCAAGCAGCATAAAATAATTGTAAAAATTTGAATTACCATCATTGTCCGTGTTAAGAAAAGGTAGATTATTTAGCTATATCGAGAATATAGCTAGAGCTAAAAAAGTATTTATATATTCATTATTTTTTTCCATATTGTATTTATCTATCATTGCGTCTTACTACATGTTCGGGCTGTACGCATTTGTGTGTGCTAATTACGCTAATGGGTTGTGGATGAGGAAGATTGAATTTGGAGAAAATGTATTTGCGTTTATGTGGAGGGACAGTGGAAAAACATCTAGTAAAACCTACCCTTAGTAAAAACAACCAAAATTTGAACCCTAATCTCCCTGTTATTTGCAATCTAGTTTATTGTGAAGGTTACGCCTTAGACAATTTAGCCAATGAAGCAAGTTGTATTATTTTACACTTTTATAATTATATTTAAAACATGGATTGATTATTATTGATTGCTCTGATTGCTTGACTGATCCAACCGATTGTCTTCAGTTTTGCTTTCTGACGATCCCTCGGAGAGAAATAAATTATTGTGGGGTTTAAAAAAAATACTATTTGAGATTTTGATAGAGGTCGTGTGATGGTTTTTGCGATGTCGTCTATCTTTTTCTCGGTCTAAAGCATAAAGTTTTTTACCAATAGGGCTAAAACTTTATATATAATGCTTGTCATAAGGTTCCAAGGGTAGTTTAACTAAGGGAGAGAAGAGGAAAAAACTATCATAACCGGCTCTAATGATTTTTGTTAAAATTCGTATCCAGTCACTATTGAAAATTACATTATATTCCACAAAAATGACTTTGGCTATTTTGTACAAGCAGATTATCTCCAATTTAGATCACATCTTCGCCATTATTTAAAATACGTAATAACTTATCATTGCAAAATTGTATCACTGTTAAAAGATAAAATTTATTTTAATTTAAAATTTGTTTTACTAAAATAATAGCTTCCGAGCTATAAGCAAGTTTTGGTTTTAAATATATATAGTTGGTAAATGGGGTGTGAAAATGCAACACCCAAATAATATGTTTATGTATTTAATGTATACTCTATGGTGAAATGTAATGTTGTTTTTAATTCACATTATTTTTATAGGCCTAACAATGTCGGCAAATTCTTATTGGAAGAGTCTTTGAAAATACCAACAAATTTATTTGCTGTCAAATTTTATATTATTTGATTATATGATTAGTGTTTTCTGGTAGGTATTTATATCATCTTTCTAAAGTCACATCTGCATAAAACATGATATGACGTATGAATACGTGAAAATAGATCTAGTAACATTTCTATCTGTCAGAAAAAGTCCTTCATATGAAAATTGGACTGTAAACGGGATACGTTCATTTGTAAACTCTGTTTGTCGCTACCTTACGCTTTTGTTTCAAACATTTTAACTTTATCGATACCTCACATGTAGAGAAAATATTGTGATCTTCAACCAATAAAACTCAAGATTTTGTTGAATTTTGACGTTACATGACCCCCGAATAAGAAAAAGTTGTTTTTGAATTTCTGTCTGTTCCTCGGAGTAGAGCCTAAACTTTTTTACCGATCGGGCTAAAACTTAATATCTAGGGTTTTCATAAGGTTGCCCCAAAGTTTTTTTTTGGAATTGTTTATCTAACCCTAAAATTAAGGGTAGTTTACTAAAGGGCGAAAAGAGAAAATAACTTTTTTTTTCAAAATCGGCTCTAACGACTTTGATTAAAATTCGTATCTACGCGTTGATTTATATTATAGACAAAATGACTATTTTAACTTTCGAATAAAATTAATTTTAGGGGAGCTTGCAGAAGTGGAAATTTTTATGTCTCCGTAACTATTTGAGCGACTAAAACACTTATAATTTCAAAAGTGTATCACTAAAAAAAAAATGTTTATTTGAAATATATTTTCATAGAACCAACAGTTTCTGAGATATTGGAAAATATAATAATACAATTTTACGAGCTTTAGTTGTACATAGATACTAAAGTTTTAATGCATTAATTCTCTAATTCCATAGAGAAAGTAAATATTAGTAAGTATCTCAAAATGTTTATGTTTTTTCCCCTTAAACAACCTCTTAGGGGAAATGTTTGTACAGCAATTATCTATCTATAATTTTATACTCAATAATTAATATTTTTTTATTGGTCAAATTATATACATGAAGAATTCAATAGCAATTCGATGACTCCTGGAGATGTGTAGCACCTATTCAAATGTCGAAAATTGTTTCCGGAAGTCAAAATTTTAATAAGAAGTGTTGACCCTCGTGGACCCAATATGAGATCTTTTATTGGTCCAAATATATAAATGAGGACATTAATTATTTAGCAATAAAATTATAAAATTTAAAACTGGGAGTCAAAAAATGTTTTACGTAATTATAGCGCAATTTATGCTTGGGTTTGATAGTGTATATTATTATGTTTCACATATATTAAGAGTTTTGAGTAAATATCTCAATTTTTAAACACTAAAGAAAGAAAGAAAGTTCGTGCAAAGTTCCGTAACTTTTTTTTATTGACCGTCAATATAGTAATATGATTTATTTTTCTACATTTTCTTTTTTCATCTTTTGTAAATAGTCTTTTCCTACATGGAAGATTGGAAGGTACAGCCCGATTTTCTAACTATAAGCAAATGGCTCCATTTTATGGTAAAATAGCGTGAAAGTCTGTTAAGCATACCATAATTTATTTTTTTAAATGAAAGATCATACACACATAATGTGCCCAACAATTTAAAATTTCAAAATTATTCAAAGGAGGGATCTTTAATATGGTATTAAATTTAAAATATGAATACCTATTATACCTAAAATAGTAAAATTAACCATTTATAAAATCTAGTGGCTACAGTTGAAATATTTATTTGTAAAATTGACGCATAATACATCAATGGACTGGTTAAGCTAACTAAAAAAGCTAGTAAATTGATCAAACGGTGTACCAAAAAGAATGTATTCGGAGCCGTGTACATTTATGTATACTCGTTAGATATTATTTAAACTACGTGTGCATCAGGATTAAACTATATATATATATATATATATTATAACTAAATTGTAATATAATCATTGTGAGCATTTTAATCTAACCAAATCCACTCAATTGTGAAAATATTTTACAGAATGAAATAGTATCAAAAATCGAAATAATGTTGTGTAGTGTAATAGAGTTAAATAATTAATTATATTATTTAGTTATATTAATTATTATTATTTTCACATCATCACACTACCTGTATTGACTGCAACGGTAATATAGGATGACTACTATATAATCTTGCTGAAATATATATAAATGTGCGTGAAGGGTGAAATAAAAATGCTATTGAAAGTATACCTTCAGTGCACCAAAACGAGAATCGAACCCGTACCTCTCCATCACCAGTGAACTAGAATATAAAAGCTTAAAAAATAAATTAACAGGATTACAATTCAAATATCAGTGGAAATTAAATTGATAATGTAATAAAAGCAAAGTATTGCAATGATATGATTAACTCTAACAAAAATCTTTACCTTAGTCTAAATTCTAAATTAATATATAAACATTAAAACGCTCAATTCTTTTTTGTCTTGTGTTTATGAATTATATAATACTTAAATACTTGGGACAAGTCAAGCGATTGACAAAAAGTAGCACTATTTCTAATCTAGATCCAATCTGACTGGAAGAGAGACCACGTGATCCTCCTACTCGGTTGCTGGTCATTTCAAACGTCACTCAAGGAGTTGTTAATTAACTCTGTCTGAAGCAAGGACCTACGCCTCGTCACGACCATGTCGAAACTTGTCAATATCAGTCCGCATTGGTTGTAAAAACAATACGTCTAGCTGGCGGCACCAAATAAAACATACGACTCGACTTTCGACAGAGGTGGAATACTAAGCAGGGATCGAAGCTAAGCCCTTCATAAAATGATTTATTGATTGGTTCGTTTGATCAGGTCCGTGATAACTCTACCTGGCCTACACGGGATAGAGATACGGGGGGGGATGACTTTTGGAAGGGAATGTACAGTACACATGTATTCAGAAACTCGTGACCGGCTAGTAGGACGTATGTTTTTTGTGCCCGATTTGATTTGGGAACTCAAGGCTCAAACCCGACTAAATTATCATAGAATGTATTTGTCGTGCATCGCTATTCAGTCTATCAGCGTATCTACTGTTAATGGGAAGGAATGAGGAAGGTATAGTTGAGGTGAAATGTACCTGCATTTTATGGTGAGGGAATGGTAAGTCATTTAGGCAAAATCAACTTCAATACAACCACCAGTCTATTTAAACCACATTTCCCTGTCACAGGCATTCCAATCGATTGTGGGAGTGATACTATCGGCTAGAGGTTACCAATCCACAGTAGTCATTTTAAGTTTATCTGCATTGTATTAATGGATTAGAGTTAGAACATATTTACTAAAAAAATATAATGAATCAATACACTTGATAGTTATTGGTGTTTTGAGATTATTTTTAACATTTATTTAAATATTTTATCAGGATATTTATTTCTACACAGTGGTAACAATATTTTTCCTCCAGGTAAGACACTGATCTAGAATAAGAACGTATTACGAAGAGTGATTTATGAATTACAAATATCATTTTTGTTTCCAACAATGATAACTTTTTAATATGCGTTATTATTAATAATATTTTATAGGTATTGACACCATCTATCAAAGGGTTACAGATGCAGATCATATGATCTAACGTAATAATACATGAAAATAGTTTAAGTAATTTGAGTAAGGGTCAGATAATGTTCTTGTATTAGGATTTTGTTAGGAAGAGAGTTTTAGAAAACAAATACTGTTTTTGCGATCAATATTAATAAAATTTTAACAATTACTAGTATTATTTTATAGGCTATCAAATGTGACAAATGCGGATCACATGACTTGAGGTATGGACATGTGAAAAGAGATCTAGTAACTTTTATTGCTTTCAGGTAACCTTATCTAAATATTAATTGGAATGTACTCTTGTTAGCTATACTCAAGATCATATTGTTTTTTCTTCCTTCTAGTTTTTTCAAAGAATCAAGATTTAAAGGTATATAATTATAATAAATAATTACTTTACAAAATTTTGAAACGTTTACTTCACGACTTACATATCAAATATTTCCATGAATTAATATCTGAAATGGCAGTTCCACCATATTTAAACATGAGTATTTCTCCTTCTTTCTTAACCAAAGACACAAGTAAACGTACACATTATGAGTTCCGTAAGCATTATTTTGATTGTTTTCAAGGTGATGGTGGCTACCATTTCTCCATCACATAAAATATGTAAACTATAGATGTGTGAGTCTCAGAATGAACATTGAGGCAAGGAATAAATGGGATGGAAGCCAAGATACTGATACCAGCGGCAGATTGGCACTAAGAACTCCCAAACTCCAGAATATCAGAGCTTCAGCACTTCAGGGTCACAAGATAAAACATATTAAGTTGTTAGCTTACATGGCACATTACTAACTCTCCGTGTAAGATAGCTTACAAAAGCCACTTGCATAACATATTCCAATCAAGGTAATCTTGCTCGTAGAGGTGTATTTATACATCTGCTATAATCTGTTAATTCCGTACTATCGCAGAGCATTATTTGATTGGATCTCAAAATACCATCCAACCATAAGGCTTCATCCATCCTTTATCAGCCCCTGATAATAAAGTACAGTATTCAATGCAATATTGTCTGACAGCTATAAAAGCTACTATATCTACTTTCATGTATAAACACGTCATAATATGTCCAACTGTCACTCTATATAAATATTATCAGTAACTGTAAAATAACACTATTATAATAGTAAAATATTATAACTGTGGCCGAAAAAGTATGTTTTAGTTTCTTCCTAACAAAATACTATCTTTACCTCACAGTGGTTCTGTATTTTGGAGGTGACCTGGCGGTCTAGGGGTAAGGTGTCAGACTTCTATGCTGGCGGCCGGGTTTCAATCCTCGGTCCCGGCACAGATTTATCTGATTACCAAACCCTTCCTTCACCTCTGACAAGACATCTTGTGAATGTGGGGAATGCCAGGCCTCCACCGTGGTTCGGATTCCACGTTAAACTGTATGTCCTCCATTTCATCTCACAATCACCCTACCATTACACATTAGCGTAAGTGCGTATAACCCGAACGGGTAGTAAGACGTGGTGCTAATAATAATAATAATGTATTTTGGACCACTAACCTTTGTGGTATTTATTACAAAATCAGAAGTTGTCAAATCCTACAAAAGATCACTTTATGAAAGTATTTCACCCCCATTAAAGACTACAATTATTTCAACCAATGTTGTATGGCTAAAAACATATTTTTTACTTTCAAGCTGTCCCATAGTAGCACGTTTTGCACGCAATAGACCTTCATACAACCGAATGTGTTCGTAAATTGGCAATAGGTAATAATTGTTTATGATCCCACTACCTAATGGACTGGTCATGCACTGTACAGTACTTTCAAATGGTCGACTTCGCCACAGACATGCTCTTTTTAACAATTTGAGGTAATAATGTGAACATGTTTTCAACCTGCTGAGGAAGTAAATTAATTCTCTGCGTAGCTACTGATAAGCGTCCATGTTGTGGTTAACGGTTGGTATCCAATGGGCCGTGGCTAGCGCGGCTACTATACCAGTGGGGAGGTTGGCATTAGTCACTGCTACAGTGATCTCGCTACTGCACGCACGACTTGCGAGCAATAATTCCTGCCAGTGCGCTAATCTCGGGGGTACAGCGTGATCAAGACTCCATTGGACCGTGATAACGCTCGGGTGCTTCTATTAGATCCAAGGGACCGTGACCACCAGTTATTTTCTTCTCAGTCCTTGCACACGATGCACGGAACGGATAACGAACCACTGTTCACTATCACTTCACCACACTTGCGTAACGAGACGGTGCTGGGATGCACTTAAAGTAATGATTGTCGTTTCGGTATGTTGGAGAACTCAAAAATTATCATGTTTACAGTCAAACTCCAACAATATGGTCATTTTAATATGTAGTATATTTAAAAGTGGCATCTGAACTCCGGACCTTTGGTTTAACACACCACTAGTGTACCATTGTGCTAATCAGATGTGTGTTGTTTCTAGAATAAATTTATTGTGCATAGCACACATTTTAAAGTTATAGCTAACAAAAAATACTGCCTGTGCAGGGGGTTATGAGGGGTAGAGGCGGGTTGGGGGGGGGGGTGTAAGCTTTTATGTTCCATGTTTAAATGGCAAAGAGTTGTCTTTTATACACAATAAATGAAACTCAATAATTAGTGCAAAATGTTAGGTTCTATGTATTACGACCCTGTAGGTTAACGCAAAACCATTCGACCTTCTTAGCTAACTGAGGACTTGCCCAAACAGCGTAAACATTTCCCTGAATTAACTTAGACTGAGATTTATAAACAATAATCACCCATTCAACACTGGTCTTAAGAGTACTGGTCATATCTTAATACCGGGCTAGTGAAAGAATAAAAGTATATCTACAATCGACTTACTCTTGAATAGCACTGAATAGTCCTGATTTTGTGGCCGCATTGTCTAAGGCGTCACTCTCATGTTAGACTCGACTGCCGATGACAAAGTGATCGGAGTTTGAATCTCTGTCGGGTTTGCTGAGGGTAGGTTTTTTCCAAAGTGGTTTTCCACTTTCCTTCCACTCAAATGTGGGTTCACCTCATCTAAATTCAACCTTACTCATTAGATTAATCAGTATATATGTTTAAAACCAGAACAGATAGTAAAAAAGGAGTACTAAAAAAATATGGATCATACAATCTACTTTGTATCCATCAAGTCTAAACTTTGCTCTTCCCCTATCTCTTTTCCCCCTTCACCCTTTTCATCTCAATTTAAACCCTTTTACATCCATTACTGTTTCCAGCCTCTGGTTTAAATCAGTTTTTTATTCAAGCTATGTATTTTCCACTACCGGCTTGTTAGGCCTGTCATAGCTTCATATGGCTAATAATCTAAGTTAAGACTAGGGCAGACACAACATCCAGTCCCCGACCGTGAATTCATTAATGTTAAAGTGTAAGCCCAAATTTCACCACTGTCACATTTTTGGTTAATCTGGTAATCAAACCCGGGATCTTTAGCTCAGTAGACAGACATGCTATCAACTGAGCTAACGTGTCGGATCAATTTAAACCTAAATATTTCATATATTAATCACTGTCGGAGGCAAAACGCGTCAGTTGACTTGATAATGGCTGAGCATGCTACTTTAAAGATGTGTCAATTTATTGGACTCCAAATAAAAACTTATATTTCTACCATAAAACTTCCCAGCCGGGCTCTTCACATTTCTATACAATGTGGTAGGAATGAGAAAGGTATAATTTAGAGAAATGTACCCACATTTGTGCGGACGCCCATCTAAAGCCATTTATAATAAAACATCATCGGAACATTCATCCGGGATATTAATCCTGATCGACTCTTTACCAGCAAACCTGAGCCTGGTCTAAGGCGTTACTCTCGCAATAGAGTCGACTGCCGATTACAGAGAGATCGGGGTTTAAATCTAGGTTGGGTGCACTGAAGATTTTTTTACTAAATTGTTCACCACTCTACCTTCATGCAAGTGTGGGCATACGTTCTCTAAAATTCAACCTTCCTCAACCCTAACTCATTAGCGTAATTAGTATATAATAGGCGTATACCTGAAATGGTAGTAAGACGCGGTGCTATAAAAAGTCTGAGCAGGCGTGTTAGACGCCCATGTTTGCTTGCCCACACATGCTGTTTATATATATGAATGTGTCTTACTACCCGTTCCGTGTGTACACAGATGTATTAATTACACTAATGTGTTAGGTATACACTAAGGAAGATTTAATTCAGATGGACTGTATTCTCATTTTTGTGGAGGGAGAATATAAAAACCATATGGATAAAACCACCCACACTACACCCAGTCTCTTTCAGGTCTATTTTGATATTACTTCTCATCTGAGTCTAGGTCTTCTCAATGGCCACTTCCCATAGGGATTGCCAGTAAGTACTCTGAAGACGGTTCTAGATTCTCACATTAACGCTATATGTCCTGTCCTGCCCACCGTAATTTACGAGACTTGATTACTCTAACAATGTATTGTTATGTGTCGGTGTATCTAACGCATCATTGTGTAAACTCCTACACTCCCCAGTTGCCTCATCGCTTTTTGGACCAAATATCTTCCAAAGCATCAAAGTGTTTTCTAACACCTTAAATTTATTTTCTTCATTTTAGGTAGAAAACAATATTTTACAACCATTGCGTGCAACCGGGAAAACTATTGTTTTGTGTATTCTGAGTTTTACATTAAATTTTCTTGACAGAAGGCGAGATATTAACAATTTACTGACAGAGTATAGCATGAATTTTTCGACTATAATCATTTCCTAGTTTCCACTATAATATAGTTATTTCTTTATTGTTAGTTAAATTGGTGAATTGGCGGTCTGGGGGTAAGGTATCAGACTTCTCTTATGGGGGTCCGTGGTTCAATCCTTGGTCCCGGCACAGATTAATGATGATTATGATGATGATGATGATAATAATAATAATGTTATTTAAAATTGTTCCTAAATATATTAACTCCTAACTATGTCAAATGACACTTTATGTTTTAACAACGCGTTTTACTAACCGTTTCCTTTATAATCCTAAGTACTAATTTCATTAATGTGCTATTAATGAAGAAGGTTGTATTTAGATTAAGTGTGACCAAATTTTCGGGGAGGGAGAGTGGAAAACCATTTAGTTTTTACAGAAGACTGGGATTGAACCTCGATCTTCCCGTCATCGCCAGTCTAGTCAATTGGGAGAGTAGAGGCTTAGAACATGCGGCCACCGAAGTGGGTAGATGATATGTTGTTATCAATTATATATAAATTAATATGTATGATATTATGAATTTATTTGAATCAAAGACTAGAGAGAAAAAAAATGTTGAAGGTAGTTTCTCCTCCCCCCCCTCCCCCCTTTCCACGGGGTGTGTCAAGCAAGCACATACCTGTCCCAACATCCACCATACTCACGTGCAACAAGATGCAGCCCTCGCAGGGTTCTTCTTTCATCCCCCTCTCAACCCCTCGCGGACCGGTCGCTCATCAAATCATCAGAGGTCAGCACGCCTCTCACAATCATTACTGCTCGACACCCAGAACGAAGGAAGCAAATAAATTGACATCCTTGCAAAACAAGATGGCTACGGTAGCTGGAGTAGGCGACAGGGAGAACAGAAAGTTGGATCTTAACATCATATGAGGGTGAATTTTAGAAATGAGATAAAAGGGACATAGGTTCAATATCATGACAGTGGTACACTGGTTGCACCAGTTAAAGTCTTAATATCTTCATTTTGTATAAACAAAAATAATTTTTTAGCCAAAATACATAAATGTTGCTTTTGTAGAAATATTTAACTTAATAATATTGTATCTGTTATTAACTTATCTTCTACCCTCCCATAGCTAGAAGTACATGGTATTCCATGGTTCATGAGACGCGTTGAAGACGTTTAGAAATCCCTCATTATTTAAGTTATTGTTGTTAGAAAGTTTTTAATATCTCTCTCAACATAATGAAGGGGAAAGCTATCATCAGGTTTCTGACAAGTTAAAAAATTTAAACTTTAAGTTTAAAGTCCTTAAAAAATATTTAATGACTTTTCATACAAAAATTTGTACGTATGATATTAATATAAAGCAAAAAATTAAAAACCTAGATCTATCTTTTCCCTATCAAATAAAGTCATGTTTTGAAAGAGCCACAATAAAAAGTGCACTTTTTAAACCTACTGATTACATCAGCACACGTCTTATAAACTAACTTTAATCTAGAACAGACAAAACACCAAACCCTAGCCAATTAATTAATTCACTACTGTCAAAGAAGGCACCTACGTTTGACCAATGTTAAATTTTTAGGCCATGCCAGGAATCAAATCTGGGACCCTTATTTAATATACAGACACGCCACCAACTGAGCTAAGGTGTCGGACAAAAACTTTAAGATAACATGAATTTATTTTACAAGGTTTTATATACATTACCACACATTTTATTAGTAAATTATTGATTTAAAATATAAACTTTTTAACTGGTCAGTGCTTTCATCTACATTTTGGTGAAGATCATATTAAAAAATATCAAACCACTTCATAAATAGCCCAGAATTTCTCAACGACTGCAAAGCTTCTAATTGCTCTCCCATGTAACACCCTTAAGATGAAACAGTTATTTTACCATCACAAGAAATGGCATTTCAAGACTAAATCATTTCAACGTTACACAGTCCAGATTTTGTACCCCCCCTGTACTAACTACGCGTGTGACTGCAACTGTCATATAAACGACATGTTCCCGTCAGGGACCTTTTCGGGAAAGGGAAGGTGGGGGGTGGGGGCAAACCCTCCTATTCACACAGCATGTTTAAAGTTAATGACAACTCTTGCTCTTTTCATTCCCACCCCGATACTGTCAACCGATCACGATTATAAAGATACGTTATACACAGACTGGCTGACGATGCATACGAAATGAAGTAGGAAAGATTTTTTTTTCACATACAAGGCTATAAACTTTAACCAAACTGTACAATATAATAGAAAGAAATTTCGACAACATTTTTTTTTAAAGGTCCTAATGGTATTTTGGTTTCTATAATATTTATCTGGTTCTTTTCATTCCTCCATGCCCTTTGGTCATTGGAAAAGCTCGATCTCTTAGTTTAACGAGATGTTGCATGAAGGTTTTAGCGGTTACATTCGCTAGATGCAAACAGGTATTTTATCTTCCAGAAGAAGCGCTGATGTACTTTGCTTCTGGCTAGCATTCTCATCTTGGGAGGAAAAAAAATCTGTGCAAAAACTTGGTTTGTGATGCAAATTCAAGAGTAAGTATTTCCTCTCAAGAGTACCATCTTTAAACCCCGAGGAATACACTGAAGTTCTAAAAACTTAGAAAACAGGTATTTGTCCCTTTTAAGAACCCCACTTTCACTTATCCGTTTTATTTCTGCAAATAAATCTCACAGCATGTAACCTTACAAAGGGGGGTGAATCCTTTGGAGGGTGGTATTCAGTTCGAATCCAGGCTAGGAGATCTCTAACGTATTTCTCTCGGTTACCTCAAGTTTCCCAGCATTGGGGCTAGCGTTAGAAACAGGTTTAATTGTATTTACTAACTAGTAAAAAGAGATCATTTTTCTTCGTATTGAATCGTGGTGGCCTGTCTGATTCAACCAACATGTTATACCGACTAGCTATGGGTGAATTTCATTTGAGGGAAACAATATCGTTCCGAAAGTTCTACATAAGATATTTAATTTACCATTTGAAATTAAACCTCTAAAATATCTGTCGATTAGTATTTCACTATGGAGAGCTAGACTAGATCAATATTTCATTTATTTCTGAGTGTTTAATATTTATTTTAAGGATAAATATGTCGAAGAAAGATATATACAATTTTAGGTGACTCATTCAAGCCTTTTATTAACTTCAAAATATTTAATATTCCAAATTAGTTTGCCAGACAGATTATTATGTCTAATGTATCAAATATTTTGAATGATAAGAATGAAAATAGGTTTTTAGTCTGTATATGATAATACATTGAGTTAGACAGATTAATATGATTCATAAATGTTTAGAAAATAATGTTTTAGTGAGTTAAAAATATATTAGACAAATATGGATGTTAGTTAACTAAATTAGTCAAAGAACATATATTTTTAATTTTTAACACAGAAGAGATTGTAAATGCTCTTATAAGCATACATGTATCGATATAGCAAGACAATATTATTATAAAAAGATAGTGTTTGCGGATCTTATTTCCACTTCCAGGTGTCATTTTTCAATACATATTAATACCAATGTCCCTGTACCAACGCAACGAGTCTATAAGAATATGCACAGCTTGATGAGACAGGTCTTACTGTGTATGCCTTTATTATAATCATGTTAAATACTAAGATAATTATCATTTAATTTTCCAGGTAATGTCATGAGAAAAATGTCATCAATATGGTCT
The DNA here is from genome assembly GCA_902151425.1 of Timema shepardi. Lineage (NCBI taxonomy): Eukaryota > Metazoa > Arthropoda > Insecta > Phasmatodea > Timematidae > Timema > Timema shepardi. Next base: position 179,342 of record CABFVX010000249.1, on the reverse strand, counting down.
AAAATAATTCACTGTTACAAAGTTCATAAATATTTGGTTGTAAATATAGACTTTCTTTTGTACAGCACCTCGTCTTACTAGCTGTTCAGGTTATACGCATAAGAACTAATTACACTGATGAGTTAGGGATGAAAAGATTTAGATTTAGAGGAAGTTTACTCATATTCAAGTGGAGGGAGATCGTAGATCTATTTATGAAAGCAACTCTCAGTAAACCCGACCGTAATTCGAACCCCTATATCCATGTCCACGGCAGTTTAATCTATTGCAAGCGTGACGTCTTTGGCCATGTGGACACTGAAGCAGATAATAAATACTATAAGACCACTTTCATTTATTTTGTATATGGAAGGCTATAGGAATTATTATTAATTATTATATAAAAACTAGCAATACTATTAAGACATTGAAGGACACAAGAATTACTGTTTTCACGTAAACTAACAATTATTAAGATATTGAAGGACACAGAACTTACTCTTATATTACCAAGAATAGCTGTGGCATTTAAACTATCCCTTATTTTTTTTTAAACTTTTACATACCAAAGTGATATTTTAAAGATTATTATTATTTATATTCTTCTTATAAATTGACTTTCATCTCACTTTCCATAAAGTATTCTAATTTGATTATCATTAGCATTTTAGCTTACGAAGAAATTTGTTAACGAAATGGTTTTGAAAATAAATAAAAATAGTAAAATGTCCTTATTATGGTCTTCAAAGAACTTCTCCTAGAATATGTGTGTACATGATAAATAGTTATTAAAAATGAAATATAGATTCATTTATAGATCGTTTCCATTTATATTAAACTCTTTTAATTAAAAAATCTCTTAAGGATTTGTGTATTTATTTAAAACATTTTTTACCGAATGAAAAATCCTTACTGTGCCTGACTATTATTAATACATAGTATTTAATCCTACATTAAAAGCAATTTATTTTTGTAAGAACTGTTAAATTAATACTGTGCAAGATATTAATTAATAAAATGTGCTAAGTAGAATTATTTTTGAGGACAACACATTTTATAGGTTCAGAATAGTATGGCCTTATTAAAATATTGATTTATTATAAGTTATTTCAGACTTGCTTTGCAATATTTCTAGCTAAAATATACAGGTAAATTCAATTTGAAAATTAATTTCAACATAAAAAACTAAGGCTTAAAATTTACAAAATTTGGTTGGCATGTTTGTTGTTCGTTTTCTCACCAACACATTAATTATTATGTTATAGTTTACAGAGTTAGTTAATTAAATATGGGGATAAGAGTATTTAAATTTTTCCACAGGATGTTTAACTGAACTAATCAAGTTGTCAAATTTATTTTATATTATTTACATAATGTAGGCACTTGTCTAATAGAAAATATTTAAATCTGATCTTGGCCACATTGTATAACAAAAACTGGATTTCCTTACGTGTAAAACCATAACACCATCAGATTATTTATTAACTGAAGGAGAGAAAAATATCCTTCCTATATACCTGATAAATGTAGTGAGTTCATCATAATCAAAGCCTTAAATCAGACTTTCCTAAACCACTCATAAACAACAATTAAATTTGAAAGCAGTAGAACATCGATATCCTCCGCCCACTCATCCCACGCCAAAGAAGCAAGCCCAACGTAACAAAACAGGTCTTTCAAATCGGCGCTAGTTACATCAAACAAATAAAGAGTTTATAAAATCACAAAAGCGATTATATCCATTAGATTTCTCGAATAAATAATCATTTTAATTTCCTTAGCTTTAAGTTGTAAACAATTTATTCTCTCTTTTTTTTGCCAAGTCTTGCTTATTTAATTATAATTATAATATAAACTTCAGTATCCATATCAAAATTCAATATAAGATGGACCTTTATCATTTTTATTTCTAACCAAATTATAAAATGGACATACTCACATCTTGCACCAGTACACCGGGATAAAACACACACCTTATTTCTGGACCTTAATACTGATTGATTAGTTCACGTAGCAGATAAAGTAACCTGGTAATAAAGTGCGAAATTGACCCGTTATTTTGGTAATGAAGTAAGTCGGAAAAGGAGGTTATCAAGGCGTCATGTTTTCCAAGAGGTCACTTTGTCTGGAACACGGCTTGATTTCTGAGGAGGGGGCAGTTGTGTGCGACTTGCTTCATTCAAAAACAATTGCCTTTGTTTATTATTTATGTGCGTTATAGTTTTAAGAAGGCTTGCGCGTAGGCAAGTAAAAATCATCAATTATTCTGAATGCGTTCAACTTATATGGTTGATTGGTCAAAGAGCCTTAATTCCATCACTTTAATACTCTCAAAATTGGGTTATTAAGTTTAACTTACCAGTATCAGTGGACACGCAGATTAAATGTCAATTTTGTCAACTCTGGTTTTCAGGTGAAGGGAAAGTCAGGGTTTGAAACTTGGTCAGGTGTAATGAGGGTTTGTATTTCTCAAATAGTTTTCCACTCTCCCTCGATGCAAATGCGAGTACACTTACTCTCATATCTAACATCCTCATTCCTGAGCCATTAGTGGGATTAGATGCGTATAAATATACGGATAGTAAGATGTGTTGCAAAATAAAAATACCAAAAACTGAATAATCAAGATAAATAGGATGATTTAGGTAAATAAAAGAAGATGAGTCTATTTTCGCTTCGATGGAGGGTGAAAAATAATGTAATGAATCTTACCATAAATCTGTCAATTAGCTAAACTATTCTTAATGTTTAATGATCTTAATATGTATGTATCTTGAAAAATCAATGTTACAACGTAATTATTTATAAGCTACCAATCAAAATATTTAATCTCCTTGATGACATTTAAATATATACAATACAAGACTGTTGGGAATTTTGGGACACTTTATTGTAAGAGAGGCAAAGAAGGAAAAATTCAATGTCAAAACATTATCTGACATTAAGAAGTTAGTAATTACCATCACACATATTTGTTGAATAATTGAGGAAAGTATTTGTTAGGCCACAGATTATAGCAGTATATAAAATAGTTTTATTTTAAAACAACTTGCATAAGAATGTTATAAATTTATTTTAAAATTATTAATATGTTGTTACATTGATATTACTATAAAATAAATTGATAAATGTAGGCTATATAATATAGTGATTTACACCACATAAATGATAAAGATAGAATTAACTTTTTTGCATAAATATCTTAATCATAATATAATGAGCTATAATAGCAAAGGATTTTTCAATAAACTACTAATTTATAAGGAGTGAAACAAAACAAAATTAAATATACTCTACTAAATATTTAAAAATTTGTTATTCAACTAAATATTTTCTTTACGTAAATGACTTATTTTGATTTAAATGTTTTAATCTGTTTATTAAACTAGTTTTGGAAGAGTTAAAAGATCTAATATATTTTCTCTACTACTGTTTTGCACTGTTTAGCAACTTTCCAACTAACAATTTATTTTTAATGGTTAAATTTGGCTGAAAATCGCACTAACCTGACTTACGGTCTTTGTCTATAGTACAAGGAGAGGACCTTATTCGTTGTTCTCTGTTGATGAAACAATAGAGCGGTGGCATAAATCAGGTCATAAACATTTCAAAAATGTACACAAAGATCAGATAAAACACAAGGCGGGGGATGAAGGTAATTAGAAATTGAAAAGTTTGAGTGACTTGTAAAGTGATTATCAGTTGAATACTATTATTTGGTACAGTATGGCAACTACTCCCAATGACGTATTTGTTTTTGTTCAACAAGTAACCACATTTATAAATCGGCTTTGTTGAGACACAAACAAAATAAGAACAAAAAACATAAATATATACCGGTAAGTTTTGAATTATTATATATCAGTTAAATTGGGTGAACTAATTTTTACAAACTATAATTTTAATGCTTAAAGGAACACAATACAATTGTAAAGCAAAAAGTTATTGTGGAATGATACTGGTGATATAGAATTGTTACTTTTAGAAACACCAAACGGGATCAATCAAATGAATCTGTTCAGAAGAAAATATATGATACTGGTAAAATATCAATGATTGTGAATCCATGTTCTAGAATACACCATATGACCCTGTTCACATAATATACATATTTCCTTTATAAGCCACCAAAACACCCTGTTTAACATTTCTGGACCAAATTACTGTGTTTCTATCAAAGATATAATTAACCGGTCTGAACCAGAGTGCTGAGTTTATAATGTTTTATATACGCTCTAATCATCTGTTCTGAACCAGCATACTGTATTTATAGTATTTTATCTTGGCTATTGTTATCTGTTCTGGACCAGCCTAATGTGTTTATAACATTTTGTCTTGGCTATTTTTATCTGTTCTGGACCAGCCTACTGTGTTTATAACATTTAACTTTGCTATTGTTATCTGTTCTGGACCAGCCTACTGTATTTATAGCATTTTGTCTTGGCTATTGTTATCTGTTCTGGACCAGCCTACTGTATTTATAGCATTTGATCTTGGCTATTGATATCTGTTCTGGACCAGCCTATTGTATTTATAGCATTTGATCTTGGCTATTGATATCTGTTCTGGACCAGCCTATTGTATTTATAGCATTTGATCTTGGCTATTGATTTCTGTTCTGGACCAGCCTACTGTGTTTATAGCATTTTGTCTTGGCTATTGTTATCTGTTCTGGACCAGCCTACTGTGTTTAGAGTATTTTATCTTGGCTATTGTTATCTGTTCTGGACCAGCCTACAGTGCTTATAGCATTTTGTCTTGGCTATTGTTATCTGTTCTGGACCAGCCTTACTGTATTTATAGCATTTTATCTTGGCTATTGTTATCTGTTCTGGACCAGCCTATTGTATTTATAGCATTTTATCTTGGCTATTGCTATCTGTTCTGGACCAGTCTACTGTGTTTATAGTATTTTATCTTGGCTATTGTTATCTGTTCTGGACCAGCCTACTGTGTTTATAGCATTTTGTCTTGGCTATTGTTATCTGTTCTGGATCAGCCTACTGTATTTATAGCATTTTTATCTTGGCTATTGTTATCTGTTCTGGACCAGCCTATTGTATTTATAGCATTTTATCTTGGCTATTGTTATCTGTTCTGGACCAGCCTACTGTGCTTATAGCATTTTGTCTTGGCTATTGTTATCTGTTCTGGACCAGCTTACTGTAAATTATTTATAGCATTTTATCTTGGCTATTGTTATCTGTTCTGGACCAGCCTACTGTGTTTATAGCATTTTGTCTTGGCTATTGTTATCTGTTCTTGACCAGCCTACTGTGTTTATAACATTTTGTCTTGGCTATTGTTATCTGTTCTGGACCAGCCTACTGTGTTTATAACATTTTGTCTTGGCTATTGTTATCTGTTCTAGACCAGCCTATTGTATTTATAGCATTTTATCTTGGCTATTGTTATCTGTTCTGGACCAGCCTACTGTGTTTATAGCATTTTATCTTGGCTATTGTTATCTGTTCTGGACCAGCCTACTGTGTTTATAGAATTTTATCTTGGCTATTGTTATCTGTTCTGAACCAGCCTACTGTGTTTATAGCATTTTGTCTTGGCTATTTTTATCTGTTCTAGACCAGTCTACTGTGTTTATAGTATTTTATCTTGGTTATGGTTAGCTGTTCTTTACCAGGCTAATGTATTTTTAATATTTAAAAAAGTTATAAATATCCTGGACTGATAAAGTTAAAACTTGAAAGGAAATGCACTCCAATTTTCATGGTGGTAAAGTAGGAATCTATTTATGAAACCATCCTTAATACACTCAACCGGAATTTGAATCCTGATCTTTCCGTAATTGACAATCCCCTTTAACACCAGAGTGAAATATTAGACCATGTGACCACAAATACTAGCGAAATATAGTAATTATAGTAAAAAAAGCTATGATATATTTTTTTAAACCTAAATTTTCACTAGCAGAATTTTCTATTTGGTAAATCTGAAAACCGCACTAAAGAAATTAGTTTGAGGATCGCCATGGCCAGGGAAGTTTCAACAAGAAAAGGTTACTGACCAACAAGTTGAGTTTAGAACTGAGGAAGAAACTGATGAAATGCTACATTTATAGCATCACATTGTATGGAGCAGAAACTCGGAATCCTAGGAAGATGGAAAAGAAATACTTGGAGAGCTTTGAAATGTGCTGCTGTAGAAGACGTGAGAAGAGCAGGTGGATAGACAAATGAAGAAGTCCTAAGAAGAGTGTGTGAAAAAAGACCATTTTTTTGGGTGTGATTCTTCACCGCAAAGCAAACTGTATCGGCCACATCCTTAGGAGATACTGTCTTCTGCACGTCATCATATAAGTAAAGGTTAAGGGAAAGATGAGCTAGGAAGAAGGAGGATTGAATTACTAGATGTTTGTAGGAAATAAGAAAATTCTGGGAGCTGAAAGAGGAGGCATAGTACAGGGCGCATTGGAGGTGTAAGTTTCACTGGCAAAAGGAATTGACCTGTCGTAAGACAGAACACCTAGTAATGAAACTAAAATCTGACAAAACTGACACCTTAGTTCAGTATGCGTGTCTGCTTACTAAGCAAAGGGTCCTGGATTTGATTCCCGGCATGGTCTAAAATTTATCATTGGTGAAATGTGGGTTTACCCTTTCAAATTGATAAATTTACGCCTGAGGACAGGATTATGTGCCTGTCCTAGTCTTAAATTAGATTATAAGGCATATGAAGCTATGATAGGCCTAACCAGCCACTAGGGGAAACTATATTTCTTGAATAAAAAACTGACCCAGATCATAGGCTGGAAGCAGTAATGAATGTAAAAAGGTAAATCTGTTATATAATACGTATACTTCAAAACATAATAGTAATACGACTGAATTTTCAAGGTAAAATCAAGTCACATTTGGTGAGTGGCTACTTTCTCTTCGGCGACAGAAATGGACTGGAATTATGACAGAGGTGTTAGTGGAGTGTGTCCAAATGGAATATGTGATATCTTAAAGGGAAGTAGAGTGGGAGAAGGGGAGGGAGTGGACGTGAGATAGATCTGCCGCTGATTAATTGGCTCACGATATGTGCCAATGAGGCGTAACTGTAAGTAACAAGCTGGCACGTGACTCCACCCGCAAATTACCACCTTTGCTACAATGTTGATTTGAGTTAGTAAGTGCAGATATACATGCTCGCACATCAAATTTGTTGAGTTATTTTAAAACGGTAATTTGAGTTACACTATTTTTAACTACATCTTAGTAGCTACCGTTTGGGGCTATACGCAGGCATTTATTAAGTTAATTTTGTATGAAGAACGTAGAGTTTGAAATGAAATATACTCGCATTTTAATGGAGGTTAATGAGAATCAATTTAGGAATAACCACCCTTGAAAAATCCATAAGAGATTTGAACCCCAATTTCCACGTCATTAGAACAATCTAGTACAACACTGGAATAGCGCCTTAAAACGTAAACAACCATTGATATGGGTAACTAGGTATTTAGGCACAACACTTTACTGCCATGAAGGATACAAATGCAACCATCTCGTCTTATCTTGCTTTCCGTTGATTAGGAGAACGGTGACCTGGCGGTCTAGGGGTAAGGTGTCGGACTTCTGTGCTGGAGTTCGGGGTTCAATCCTCGGTCCCGGCACAGATTTATCTGATTAACAAACCATTCCTTCACCTCTGACAAGACATCTTGTGAATGTGGGGAATGCCAGGCCTCCACCGTGGTTCGGATTCCACGTCAAACTGTAGGTTCTCCGTTTTCATCTCACAATCACCCTTCCATTACACATTAGCGTAAGTGCGTATAATCCGAACAGATAGTAAGACGCGGTGCTAATAATAATAATGATTAGGAGAAATGTAAGGTATGATGTCTTTACTGGTGTATATTCTCTTAAATTAATTTGCTCTTTACCCATTAGAGGAGCTGAAAAAATCAACTTGAACTGAAACAATTTCCGATGTACTGTACGTAAGTACATTTAATGTTGGTTGCTGTAGAACTGTCGAGTGTATATACTTAAGGTTTTTCTTTTAAAATGTTAAATCAATGTTTATTAATCCTGATATGTACCGAATTGGATTTGGAACAAATTAAACATTTCTAAAACAACCAAACCCCAAAAATCTCTTAAATACATGCCCTTAAAAATGTGTAAAAGTACCAAACTTCATCTTAATATTAGTTCAACACAATCACGTTGCTGGAGGTTAGATTAGGAAAAGTCGAGAGAGTCCGCTTTTACGAGTAGAAAAATCGTTGGTACTTTTCAAGATTTAGTGGGTGGAATTTCAGTTAATATTATTCCAGATTTTATACATGTGCTACCCACTTCGGTGGCCGAACGCTCTAAGGCGCGACTCTCGCAAAAGACTAGACTGCCGATGACGGGTAGATCGAGGCTCAAAGCCCAATCAGGTGTACTGATTATGGTTTTTCCTAAACGGAATTTCACTCCCCTCTATGCAAATTAAGGTGCACGTCCTCTAAGTTCAACCTTCCTACCCCTAACACATTAGCGTAAACATTACATTTGCGTACAACCCGAACGGGTATTAAGATTAGGTGCTAAAAGTATTTGTATGGGGTTTTAGAAATGTCAGATTTGTTAAAATTCCGAGTAGCTTGGTTTCAATATTTATAAAAATATTAATTATAGTTGTTTAAGACTATATTATGAATTGTAACTAGTATATAATGAAAATCCCAAGCTGGTACAATTCCAAGTTGGTATATTTCAGGGTACATAAATGTTGAAATATTCGTTTAAAACAAAATCCTAAAACGTATCAATTCGGTTATTTAGTACATCAACCAAAATGTTATAAAAATCTTGAGTCATTACAATTACAAGATGGTACATTTAGTTATCTCTATCCATTAGGTAAAACTTTTAAAAACCTTGTTGCTAGATATATTAATTAAATATATTATTTTTATCTAGTATCGCATATTACTACCCGTTCGGGTTAGACGCTTAAGTACTAATTACGCTAATGAATTATTAATTGGTAAAGGTTCATTTAGAGGAAGTGAGCCTGCATTTGCGTATAGGGAGAATGGAAAACCATTTAATGACGGGGGAAAACGTTCACCCGACCGATATTCGTGCTTCGATCTTCCCATCCTCGGCAGTCTAGCTCAACACGACGAGCGCTCTTGCTAACTACGCCACTGAGGCGGGAATTAAATAATTAAGACAGATAAATAAATACTTAGCACCACGTCCTACTACCCGTTCGGGTAATACGCCTAAGACAGATAATTGAAGACATCTTAATGTATTCTTTTGGACAGAACGAATATAATCCAACTAGTGTGATGATTATTTAACAAGCCTTACATTCAGACTAAATCACTTTAATACCTAAATTAGATTAAAATCCAAAAATGAGCGGAAGATGGGCCTTGACACAAGACATACTTGGATGAATCAGTGGTATAGCATTGGCGTGCAATGATTAGGGATCCAGGTTCAATCCCGTGGTTGGGTTGTCAAATTTCTTATAGTTGAAAAGCACATAAAGCGCAAGTAAATCACTAACTAATTATCCTTCCATAAAGACGGATTCACACTTAGAGGGCTGTGCGCTGACTGTGTACAGACCATGCTCCGACTGGGTCGTCTTGGATTGTTTCAAAATTGATCTCCCAAGGTCATGGTCCAGACGGACCAGCACGGTAGGCTCATAGTCCTCTCAGTGTGAATTGAAATTCGGGTGCCCTATGGTCGACCATGTGTCATTCATTTCTTCTAGTTCGGCTTCTTTCGGTGAGGGTGAACTTTCAAGAAGGGTATTTTCTACAATCTGACAGTGCCTGGAGAGCATTATAACACAGCTATCGTGTACAGTAATTATGGCAGAAGTAAATATAGTAATGTTGGTACTAATAAATAGTTTGCAACATAAAGAATATGAAAAATCATCCCATTAAAGAAGTTTTATGAAAGGAAATAACGAGAAAAATTCAATGTTAAAAGTAGATACAGAGATCAAAACAGTCAGATCATGGAAACGACATGACACAGCCAGCGCACAGTCCTCCGAGTGTGAATGTAGCAACAATTGTCCCAGCCGGCGTCAGTCCGCACACAGCCCTCTCAGTGTGACTGCGTCTAGTGTGTAATTGATCTTTACTTCACACTAGTCAATTTAAAACTGTATTATATCATTCTAAGCACCCCTTTCCCGTTAGGGTTTTGTGCAAATGTAGTATGTGTAAGAAATGTTGAATTTGTAGTAAACATACCTGCATCTGAGGGGAGGGAGAGTGGAAAACCATCAAAGGAAACCACCCTCATTAAACCCAACATTGATTTTGGCCCAGACATATCCATCATGGCAGTCTAGTTTTCTGCGTAAGTAATGTTTTAGATCATTTGACTACTGAAGTGGATTACTATTTTGTTATTTGAAATATCATATACTGAATCGGTCATATCAGAAGAGTATTAATTAATCCACTATGCTACCAAACACTTTTTAGTGATATTGTATTTTGCAGTTATGAAAATATATTTAAGGAAACTAAAATACAAACTTTAAGTTTTTAACATTTTTAATACTGATGAACTCTTGTTTTTGATGGGTTTATTTCTTGGAATGTCTTGCCTGGAGATTTTAGTTTGCTATAATTATTTATTATTATTATTATTATTATTATTTAGCACCGCGTCTTACTACCCGTTCGAGTTATACGCTTTAAGTACTAATTAAGCTAATGGATTGGAAATTGGAAAGGTTGAATTAGAGGAAGTGAACCCGCATTTGCTTGGAGGGAGAGTGGAAAACAATTTAGGATAAGGCCCCCCCCCCAGTTCACCCGACCGATATTCGAACCTCTATCTCCCCGTCCTCAGCAGTCGAGCTCAACACGACTAAAGCGTTAGCCAACTACGCCACCGAGGCAGATAGTAGTATGCTAACAAATTTACTATATTACTCCTTGTGTATTCTTCATTTGTCACCTTTATAATCCTGTACACCTGCACCAAGCAATAATTCTTGTTTAGTAACAAAACACCTGTCTACCTGCTTCTAATTGAATTCCATAATCATATTCACTAATGCGTCACGTTTTTCACGAGCGAAAATAATCGTGGCTTAGCAAAGAATAAAAACCACTACTTGCTTCCCAGTGGGTGACCAAATATAAATTCCATCATGACTTGCTCTGTCCTTATAATGTGCATGAAATGGGGCAGGACATGACGTCATGATTTAATCAACCCTTTACTTAATTGAAAGGCTTGAAGTATATGGTCATGAGACACTTGGGCCATTAGCAACGCAGCCTAACGAGTCTGAGTGTTATCGATAGCCTCTAGTCAGAAACCTCACGATCAAATTTGCATAATATTACCTGCTGGACGTACTTTCTTGGGCCATAGTAAGACTTGATGCATTCTTCCAGTATTAAAGAAGGAAATGGTTCCTACAAATATAGCTTTTTTTTAGGGGAGTAGGAAAGGAGGATTTAAGGGGAAATGATATACATTGAACGTTAAAATATTTTTAAGTTTTTTGTAACAACAAACGTTTTTGACAAGAATAAATAAAATATTATTTCAGTATATTATTTTATTTTTATTTATTTATTTTAGCACTGCTTCTTACTACCCGTTCGGGTTATACGCCTAGGTACTAATTACACTAATGGCTTAGGGATTAGGAATATTTGTTGAGAATAAATGCATCCACATTTGCGTGGATGGAGAGTGGAAAACTATTGAGGAAAACAACCCTCAGTGCACCCTTCCAGGATCGAACCCCGATCTTCCCATCTTTTGCAGTCTAGTTTAACACTAGAGTAGCACGTTGGACCCCGTGGGCACCGAAGCGGGTTACTAATACTACTTCAGTATAATAGTATAGATTAATTTTCTACAGATAGTAGTACTTTTATATTTGTTTTAGGCATAGCATAATAATAAACATGAATTTCTGTCAGAATTTAAAAAAATCTTTTCACATGTCATATGCACATGGCAACATAAAGGAACTGTTAATACTATTGTATATATAAAATAAACTGAATCTTATATGAAGCAATGTTTTAACTATTTTGTCAAAATAAATCTATAAAATAGATGGTAAAACTTACCTTAGTTTGAGTTCTCTTCCATCTCATTTTAATATTCACAGCTCTAAAGCTAAGTTTAGGGATTCGCCTAGGTGATAAAAGTTAACTAAACGTCAAACTCTTTAAGGTAGGAGTGTAAGGGACGTAAGAAAAGGTATGTGTCTTTGTAATTTTAATAGCCTAAATTTTTGGCCAAAATAAATAAACAATGGCTACAGTAGAAACATAATATTTTAACTATCTTCACGTGGTGAAATCTACAGTGTTGTTAAATATCTGTCATTAACATATTAGCAATTAATTAAAACCTTTTTAAGTCAGGAAAAAAATTTGTCATTTAATTCTAAGACACCCTTGACAGATATTTTGAGTAAGATTACTATGCGAAAAAAAATTAAACTCTATGTTTATACGAGAGGAATATTTTATTTATTTTGGCCAAAAAAGGTTTTTCTATAAAATCTGCAAAAACACCGCCCTCTACCGGCGTTCCCTTCAATCCCACCTTATTCTACCTTGCCGTTGACGGGGAGGTTGAGTATCAAATTTGGGAAGCCTTTACCTAGGGAGTCATTTTTCCTAGCTAGTGTCTTTACTCTCCTTAGAAGATTGAATCCTCAACCATTAAGAAGATAATGGTGGCAAGAACACATGAATAGTGGCATTGTTTAATACTAATATTTAGCACCGCGTCTTACTACCCGTTCGGGTTATACGCTTTTAAGTACTAAATACTCTAATGGATTAGGAATTGGGAAGGTTGAATTAGAGGAATTGAACCCGCATTTGCGTGGAGGGAGAGTGGAAAACCATTTAGGAACCACCCCCCCGCCCCCAGATCACCCGACCGAGATTCGAACCTCGATCTCCCCGTCCTCAGCAGTCGATCTTAACACGACAAGCGCGTTAGCCAACTACGCCACAGAGTCGGGTAAAAGTGGCATTAGTAAATACCGTCGGATACATTACTAGGTAGAGAGTTTTACGACACCAACAGCTTAAAGCATACCATATTTAGTGAGTACAGGGATTTATCCAAGGTGACTTTCCTTTCAGAGTATTTTTACTTTCTCTTGACACCTCTGGGAGAAAGTATTATAATCGTCAAAATAATCTAAATAGAAATTTTGATAAATGTAAGCGTTTCATGAACCCTGAAACAAAAAAAGTTGTTTTTGCATTCCCTTCTGTCTGTACTTCGGGCTGGAGCCAAAAATGTTTTACCAATTGGGCTAAAACTTTGTATCTGGGATTTTCGTTAAGGTCACCCCCTCCCTCCAGGGAGGTTTTGGAATTTTATATCCAACCCTAAAACTAATGGCAGTTTACAGAAGGGCAAAAAGAGAGAGAAAAAAAAGATTTTCTCAAAATTCGCTCCAACGGTTTTGGTTAAATTTTATATCAAGAAATTGTATTTCATAATAAATAAGATGACAATTTTCATTTTATCATTGAAAGGATTTCGAGGGTACATTATATAAGAGGATTTTCCAATTTTCATAAATTCTCCACAACTATTTGAGATACAAAATAACTTATCATTGTAAATGTGTAGTTCTCTTAAAGATAAAAATCTTTTATTTGAAATTTGTTATAAAAAAACCATCATTTCTGAGCTATAAGCAAAAACATATTCTTTATAATTCGGGTCTTTGAAAATGAGTTTGATTCTTATGCTCTTTAGTGGACAAAGATGTTTCTCTTTTCTCAATTTTTCTGTAACAATGTTCTTATTTCCTATTGCCATAAAGTAAGTAAATAGCAGTGTACTTTATTTAATTAATTATCTTTGGTGTAGTGTTTCTACAACAAGGGCGACCTGGGGGTCTAGGGGTAAGGTGTCAGACTTCTATGCTGGAGTTCGGGGTTCAATCCTCGGTCCCAGCACATATTTATCTGATTACTAAACCCTTCCTTCACCTCTGACAAGACATTTTGTGAATGTGGTAAATGCCAGGCCACCTCCGTGGTTCGGATTCCACGTTAAACTGTAGGTCCTCCATTTCATCTCACAATCACCCTACCATTACACATTAGTGTAAGAGCGTATAACCCAAACGGGTAGTAAGACATAAAATAACATAGCATAATAATAATACAACAATGTATATATGAGTACCTATTATTTCGTTTCGCAAATCTTACGAGTTTTTAGTAAATGTCTTAAAATCCAAGTGCTATCTTCAATAAGGCATCAACAACAATTTCATGTAAATTTATGGGCAGGAATAATTGGTGACAACTTAATCGGTCATATGTTTCTTGATGAGAGAGTAAAACCAGATCATATGTCAGTTGTGGGTTTTATCAACAAGTCCCATTTGATGCCATATGTCTCATATCGTTTATTTCTGACGGTGCTACAACCAATTTTAGCTGAACTAGTTATTTCCTGAATAAGTGATTTCCTGATAAATAGCTAGGCCGTGGATAGCATATTGTTTGGCCCGCTCAATTCACAGACTTTATTCCACTGGGTTTTTATTTCTGTATTCATTTTTAAGATATTGTTCACACACCACCCATTGACAGTTTTGAAATACTCCACCAACGCAATGGATAATTGATTAAGCTAGCACCACGTTTTAATACCCTTACGGGTTATACGCTTATGTACTAACTACGCGAATTGACTAGGTAGGATATGGTAAGGTGTAATTTAGGGAAAATGAATCAGCATTTGCGTGGAGAGAGAGAGAGAGAGAGTGAAAATCCATTCAGGGAAAACAGCCCCAGTTCACACGGCCGAGATTCTAATTACGATCTTCCCGTCCTCGGTAGTCTATCTCAACACGAAACTACCACGTTAGCTAACTACGCCATCGAGGCGGGTGTAGTGAACAAGGATGCCAGTGAATCCTTTAAACGCTTGAAATATATGAACAAGAAAGGCTTTATGACACTAACCCGTCCTTCACCTCTGACAAGACATCTTGTGAATGTGAGGAATGCCAGGCCTCCACCGTGGTTCGGATTCCACGTTAAACTGTAGGTCCTTCATTTCATCCCACAATCACCCTACCATTACACATTAGCGTAAGTGCGTATAACCCGAACGGGTAGTAAGACGCGGTGCTAATAATAATAATAATAATAATTTATAACACTAAGATTAGAGGCTTGCATTCAGATGCAAGGTGGTAATTTTTATCAATTCCACTAAATACAAGAATGTCCATATCAATTATGAAACTCCAAAATAACTAACTTGAAAACAAGGCCAAATAGGACAAATGTTTATGTACACATTTTCTGCGGTTCTTGTGTCCCGAACCCATCCCTGAATTTGGTGCCACGTGTTTGGATACACTCTTTATATGATATCATATTTATGTTTTTTTTACAGTCTGATAATATCCTCCTAACCACACTTCTACTGTACTTTATAGTTGGAGTTATTCCAATTTTCTAATGGCGCCAGTCATGGGTAGTTAATCTACACCCACAAAGATAATATGTGACTCACTCAAGTGAATTCTGAGAAAGAGGGTAATTCAGCATTCATTAACCTGCGTCTTACACAATTCGTATGAATACGTTCGGAATCAAAAGTAAGAATCACCTCTTAGCAATATAAATTAATTAGTTATGGTAAATTAACTAGAGTTGTCAATTAGCTTGAGAGTAAGATGAAAAATTTATATAAAGTTGGAAAAGGGTAAGTGTTTGTAAAATAGCTTTAGTTTGTTAATAAAATAATTCAAAGACCATTATCATTATCACTAATTTGAGTGTATCATTATGGTTGTTTTAGCTCAATTTAACTATTTTTTACTTTATATATTAATACAATAAATTTAATTCATGAGGTGCTAAGAGACTCCTACAAAAAAATAAAACTTAACGCTGTAACTGCTGGATTCCGACTGACGAGCTTCACTCTCCTCTCTGATCTTCCTTCTCCAAACGAAACATATTATTATTAAATTATAAATATTTAGCATGATACATTGTCAACATTAAACTGGCTACTTCAATATTAAGTATTGTAGTAAAGAAAAATTCTTAAAATTACAACGAAATTTTTGTTTTGTGTAACTCCGAACCCAAAAAGTTTATTTTATAATTTAAATCTGTCCAAGTCCCATGCATGTCTGTCTCTCTGTATATACTGTCTGTCCGTCAGTCTGTGTGTTGCTGAGACTAGATCCAGAATTAATGTTTGAATTTGTTTAAAATTTGATATTTTAATGTTAAATATTATCTTCATGAGATTTTTTACTTTGATCCTAGACTTTAAATTAATATTTGATTAAATACCATTAATTTTTAAAAATTCTAATTTTTTCTAAAATGGCTTAGGATTTTGTATAAACAAATACTCAAGGAGCGTTTAAGATGACAAACAAAGTTGTATACCTTTTTTGGAGAGGGGGAGGGGCGGGGTGGAATTGATTAAGTATAGCTTACTGCGTAGTGGTTTTTGAAAATTCAATATTTTTCAAAAACTGTTCTGATAATTTTTGTTTATAGTGGGTATCTGAGGAATTTTTGTCATGTCTAATAAAAATGTATACAATTTATAATTTGTATGAGAGGGATTATATTAAGGGTAGTTTATTGGTGATTAATTTTTTTAAACTTGATATAAGTGATTTATAATTGGCCTTTACAAATTGCTCAAAATGGGGATTTGGTAAGATATTAACTTATTTACTCACGCTATGGCACAAGCAACTCGAACGTTCATTGACGCACCTACAAAAGTACGCCAACTCTCCCTATCTTGAACTAGGTCAATACAGTCTAACATATTACATCCTAGCTTTTTCAGGTCCACTCTAATGTTGTCCTCTCATCCCCTTCTAGGTCTTCCCAATGGTCTCTTCCCATTGGTATCTTCCCATTGTTGGATCTACCAGTCAGTACCTTGAACAAGATTCTAGAATATCACACAAGCAATGCATGTCCTACCTACCGTAATCTACGAGGCTTGATTATACTAGCTATATCTTGTGATGAGTACAGGGTATGTAACTCATCATTTTATAACTGCCTCCACTCTCCACAAATATATTTCCTTTAAGGATCAAATATCTTCCTAAGCACCTAGTTTTCGAAAACCCTAGATTTGTTTTAGTCATATAAGGTAAGAGACCACGTTTCACACCCATAGAGAATTAATAATAAAATTATTGTTTTGTATATTCTGAATTTTATATTCCGGGACAGAAGGAGAGATGAAAACAACTTACGTAACAAGTAACAGTATACATTTCCCAAATATAATCGTTGTTTAATTCCAATTCTAATATCGTTATTGCTGGTCAAAATTGTTACTAAAAGTTAAAACTCTCTAACCATGCCAAATGATATGTTGTTTGCGGTAATCTCTAAATTATTTACCCCAATATTATGTTCTCTTGTGATCATATACTTTGACACTTCAGCATTCACTTCTAAAACTATTTCTTTACTAGCCTCTAATAGAATCTCTCCATTTCTTGCAACAGCTTCCTTCCTTCCAACGAAATTCTAAAGTATCTGATAAGTGGTATATAAACCAATAACCTACCACGCGTATCAGTCAAACATACCTCGATTACCTCAACAAGATCCCAAATTTAACTATAATTTATAATCATTCTATTTATTTATCTTAATCGTAGACATTTTTAAAACCCATATATAACTGATGAATCGTCATGTTGTATTCACACTTTTTTATAATATTTGGTGAATTGTAAAAATATTATCCAGTACTATATTGAAATTAAGTATGGTAGACACACAGGACTTGTACTATATTAAGAGTGAGTATGGCAGACGCACAAGACTTGTACTATATTGAGAATGAGTATGGCATATACACAGAATTTGTACTATATGTAAATTAAGTATGGTAGACACACAGGACTTGTACTATATTAAGAGTGAGTATGGCAGACGCACAAGACTTGTACTATATTGAGAGTGAGTATGGCAGACACACAGGACTTGTAATATATTGAGAGTGAGTATGGCAGACACACAGAATTTGTACTATATGTAAATTAAGTATGGTAGACACACAGGACATGTACTATATTGAGAATGAGTATGGCATATACACAGAATTTGTACTATATGTAAATTAAGTATGGTAGACACACATGACTTGTACTATATTGAGAGTGAGTATGGTAGACACACATAACTTGTACTATATTGAGAGTGAGTATGGCAGACAGACATGACTTGTACTATATTGAGAGTGAGTATGGCAGACACACATGACTTGTACTATATTTTGAGAGTGAGTATGGAAGACACACAGGACTTGTAATATATTGAGAGTGAGTATGGCAGACACACAGAACTTGTACTATATTGAGAGTGAGTATGGCAGACACACAGGACTTGTACTATATTGAAAGTGAGTATGGCAGACACTCATGACTTGTACTATATTGAGAGTGAGTATGGCAGACACACAGAACTTGTACTATATTGAGAGTGAGTATGGCAGACAGACATGACTTGTACTATATTGAGAGTGAGTATGGCAGACACACATGACTTGTCACACATGACTTGTACTATATTGAGAGTGAGTATGGCAGACTCACAGGACTTGTACTATATTGAGAGTGAGTATGGCAGACACACATGACTTGTACTATATTGAGAGTGAGTATGGCAGACACACAGAACTTGTACTATATTTAGAATGAGTATGGCAGACACACAGGACTTGTACTATATTGAGAGTGAGTATGGCAGACACACAGAGCTTGTACTATATTGAGAATGAGTATGGCAGACACACATGACTTGTACTATATTGAGAGTGAGTATGGCAGACAGACATGACTTGTACTATATTGAGAGTGAGTATGGCAGACACACATGACTTGTACTATATTGAGAGTGAGTATGGCAGACTCACAGGACTTGTACTATATTGAGAGTGAGTATGGCAGACACACACATGACTTGTACTATATTGAGAGTGAGTATGGCAGACACACAGAACTTGTACTATATTGAGAATGTGTATGGCAGACACACAGGACTTGTACTATATTGAGAGTGAGTATGGCAGACACACAGAACTTGTACTATATTGAGAATGAGTATGGCAGACACACACGACTTGTACTATATTGAGAGTGAGTATGGCAGACACACAGGCCTTGTACTCTATTGAGAGTGAGTATGGCAGACACACAGGACTTGCACTATATTGAGAGTGAGTATGGCAGACACACAGGACTTGTACTCTATAGAGAGTGAGTATGGCATACACACAGAACTTGTACTATATTGAGAGTGAGTATGGCAGACACACAGGACTTGTACTCTATTGAGAGTGAGTATGGTAGACACACAGGACTTGTACTATATTGAGAGTGAGTATGGTAGACACACAGAACTTTTACTATATTGAGAGTGAGTATAGGAGACACACAGGACTTGTTCTCTATTGAGAGTGAGTATGGCAGACACACAAGACTTGTACTCTATTGAGAGTTAGTATGGCAGACACACAGGAATTGTACTCTATTGAGAGTGAGTATGGTATACACTCAAGGACTTGTACTATATTGAGAGTGAGTATGGCAGACACACAAGACTTGTACTCTCTTGAGAGTGAGTATGGCAGACACACAGGACTTGTACTCTATTGAGAGTGAGTATGGCAGACACACAAGACTTGTACTCTATTGAGAGTGAGTATGGCAGACACACAGGAATTGTACTCTATTGAGAGTGAGTATGGTATACACTCAAGGACTTGTACTATACTGATTGTGAACATAATGGACACACAGTATTTATATGATAACGTTTCTGAATATGGTAGACCTATATCTCTGGTACTCTGGTATTGACTCAAGTATAAACATGGCTATGCACACGACTATACACACATATCGAAGCATGTGTACGTGACCTTTTGCAGCAGAGGTGAATGTGACAGCGCCTCAAAGCAGGGCACGGTGTTGTTTCCGTATTGTACAATATCCGCTACATACAATACAAGCAGGCGAGCGACGTATCTTGATCGAGATGTAATCAGGTTGTATCGAATTTTATTGCTATATTGGCGTGTTCAAGTACGCGCCCGTAAACCCCAGTGAGAACTTAATTATAAACGTGTTCTTGAGCACAGAACGTGGATAGGTAATACAAACATGCATGTTTGGACGGAGAAATAAACTGACATATTTTACTTAGAGAAACGTGGTTTTATTCTGAGTTGTTTTACTCATACATGATAGTATTCTAGTGCATTCTAAAAATATTTTTATAGTCGGATTCTTAAAGAACATTTAATATATATATATATATATATATTTTATAAAAGGTTCTTTAAATATATATAAATATATATTTATTTATTTTTATTTATTTATATATAAATATATATTTATTTATTTTTATATATATAAATATATATATTTATATATATATATTTATATATACTTATATATAAATATATATTTTTTGCAGTTAACATTAATCACAATTTACATTCTTATTTAATATTATTTTATAGGTATAAATAAATGGTATCTATCAAAACGAGTAACTACATAGGCCTACGTACAACCAGGTCTGGCCTTAGGGTTTACGATGTCCTGTACGAAAGCTTAGAGGGCGACCTGAAGCATCTTCCCTTCACGTAATCCACCGGAATAAAGAGTGAAAGTTCAAAATATACAAAATAGTGTTGTTTTTTCTGAATATTAAAAAATTGATTTAAAAAAAAACTTTTAAATGCTTTTTTAATTTGCATTACTATAGCGAATAAATCCCATATAATTTATTTGGGTGACTATAAATTAAAGGGGAGAGGAATTTTTTTTTCTTAAAATCAAAATTATTAACACTATACGAAGAAAATTTTATAAAATTTAACTTTTTCCTTAGTGAAAATATCTACATCTATACCCTCTTGCCTGTTTATCGATATTTCACGTAGTTTTTATAATATTTACAAACATATTTAAAAATTGACCAAAATTAACATTTTTGAGAAAGTTGATTTATTTCACTTTACTATCACTATTTTAAGAGTTCCACTCTGGTGGATTCATCGCAATCAAAAATGAAATAGTAACTATATTGATTAGTTTTGAAAATGATTTAAAAAAACCTTTTGTCCATATGTTGATGGTTTGTTTACTTAATTTAACAATTATAATGTATATTCACAGGTTACAGCTTGTTTCAGAAATTAATAATCCAAACAAAACATTAAAATGTATAATTTCTGTAAAACAAGCTAAATTAGAAATAAAAACACATATCATTATATATCTAAGTTAAAATTAACTAACTGGGATTCGCACTTAGGAAAAACTGAACATTTTAAAATCATCAACTCTGCCCGGTGTTGCCAAATCTTCATTGTGAAATTAAGACTTACCAATTGTTGGAAAATTATCTTACCTTAGGGGATTTGGAGAAAGGTTTCTACAGAGAACGAATATGTAAACATATCTTTTTAATAAATTATTTTCATATAGTTTTTTTAATTTCCTACAATTTCGCCCGTCTCCTCTACCCCCCACCCCCCGCTCCACCCGACCAAATAAAATCTTGCCATCTCGTTCAAAAGTACGTGTTACACCGTCAGTAGAGCCGGTCCTGCATATAACATTACCTTACTTATGAATAAGTTAAATTACATCTATTAGCTTTTCTTAGCTTTAAATAAGATTTTCTGTTTTTAGAAACAAATTTTAAAGTCAAGTAAAGATAGATATAATATATTATTCATGAATCAATCAATGTGTTAAGAAAAAATATAAAATTATTAAAGGTATCAAAAACTAAACAAGCTTGGAAGATATACATGAAACATTATTATATAAAGCATTACGTTTTGGCTTAACCATATTTTGTTCCTTTCTTTTTATGAAAACCTGAGTATGATGTAGAATTACGTCGAAACTAGTCGTCAAATCGTGGCAGCTTACGAAGCATCGCAACAATTGGAGAAAGGGAATTACTACTACTACAATTATTATTATTATTATTATTATTATTAGCACCGCGTCTGACTACCCGTTCGGGTTGTACGCACTTACGCTGATGTGTATGGGTAGGGTGATTGTGAGATGAAATGGAGGACCTACAGTTTAACGTGGGATCCGAACCACGGTGGAGGCCTGACAGTCCATACATTCACAAGTTGTGATTAATACACGAATTGTCAGAGGGGAACGAAGGGTTTGGTAATCAAATAAATCTGTGTCGGGACCGAGGATTGAACCCCGGATCCCAGCACAGAAGTCCAACACTCTACCCCTAGACCACCAGGTCACCAATTACTACTACGAATCATCAATATGTAAACTACACCCTTTTTATTTTACTAACTGAGTCGATTGTCACAATTTTGCAAAAACATTTCCAACACCAGTTTTCTTTATTATTTCTAATATGCATCATCAGTTCTAAGTTTATTAAAATATTAAGTAAATAATATATATATATATAAGCCCTATAATAATTTATTTCACCATTGTTCCAAATCCTGGTAATTTTAAATGTAATAGATCTTGATTTTTACATGTTTTTTGTACAAAGGTTCTTATGATAAAGGTATTTATCACCATTATTCTTTATTATATACTTAACAATGGTTCATATGTTTCTTCCAAACTGGTTTAGTTCTTAATTCAACTCTCTTTGAAACCTTTAATAGTTGTATTTCTTTTACTATCAATTTGATTAACTTATAAATAGTTTTTAGTAGCACGTCTTACCAGACGTTAGAGTTATACACATATGTACTAGTTAAGCTACTGTGATATGTATGAGAATGGTTTATTTGATAGAAAGTGTACCCATATTTGAGTAGAGGTAGAGTTTGAAATCATTCAGCAAAAAACAACCTCAATACACCCGATCAGAACTCAAACCCAAATTTCCCCATCATCAGTGAACCAATCTATTTATAGAGTGACGCCTTAGACTGTTCAGCCACATAAGCAGGTCAGTGGGAGTCAATTATACAATATTCTTTAGTTGTGATGAAATTAACCTAAAATAAGATGGGAAAGGAATCTTCTCGAGAGATGAAGCAGAAATTGATTAACGAAGTAACGAAAAATAATGCACCAGTTTAGTCTAGTTTAGCTTTTTTATGACAGGGATATCAAGGTTCCAATCCCAGCTGGGTTTATTTAGGTTTATTTTTTAAATATTTTATCTTTTTCCATCCACGTCAAAATTGTTAAATTCCTTAAACAATTTACTTCCTTCATCCTAATCTCTTTATTTTAAAAACTAACAGCCTGGACATGAGGGATTATAGTTATATTGGAGTTCTCGAGAGTTAAGGTGGGTTTAACTAGGGGTGAGATAGTTAGGAGAGTGGGAGTGAGCAAATAAGTTTAAAAGTAAGGTTAACGTAGCCTCGAGTCAAGGTGACTTTAAGTTAATCATAGTTAAGATGGGATAAAAATTAGTTGCTCATAAGGTAGCAGGAAGAATTTTCGGGTCAAGATGGAATATAAAAGTCAAGGAATTAAGGTTTGTTGAAAATACCATGAGTTAAGATTAGATAGAAGAAAGCCAGAGTTAAAGTGAGATAGAAGAACCTCGATTTGAAGTTAGAAGGGAAAAACCACTAGATAAGGTGATATGGATGAAACCGCTAGTTGAGGTGAAATGAAAGAACTATGAGTTAAGATTAGCTTAAAGTGGCATAGAGAGAATAAACCACTAGTAAGGTGAGATGAAAGGACCACGAGTTAAGATTAGCTTAAAGTAGCAAGAGAGAATAAACCACTAGTTAGGTGAGATGAAAGAACCACGAGTTAAGATTAGCTTAAAGTAGCAAGAGAGAATAAACCTCTAGTAAGGTGAGATGAAAGAACCACGAGTTAAGATTAGCTTAAAGTAGCAAGAGAGAATAAACCACTAGTAAGGTGAGATGAAAGGACCGCGAGTTAAGATTAGCTTAAAGTAGCAAGAGAGAATAAACCACTATTAAGGTGAGATGAAAGGACCACGAGTTAAGATTAGCTTAAAGTAGCAAGAGAGAATAAACCACTAGTAAGGTGAGATGAAAGAACCACGAGTTAAGATGAGATGAAAGAAACAGCTAGTCAAGGTGAGATGGAATAAGCCCCTGGTTAAGGTGAGATGAAAACCACGAGCTAAGATGATATGGAAGTGGTAAGAGGGAATAAACCGCTAGTCAAGGTGAGATGAAAATCCATGAGATAAGATTAGATGGAAGTGGTGAGAGGGAAGAAACCGCTAGTCAAGGTGAGATGAAAGCGGTAAGAGAGAATAAACCACTAGTAAAGTGGGATGAAAGAACCATGAGCCAAGATTTGATGGAAGTGGTAAGAGGGAAGAAACTGCTATTCAAGGTGAGATGAAAGAACCACGATCCAAGTGGAAAAAGAAGAAACCACTAGGTAAAGTGGGTTGTATAACAATTATAGTTAAACTGAGATGTAGCTCTGTAAATTTTAAGGGGGTTGGAATAATCTTCAGATTAAGATGCATTAAGAATAGTAACGAGTTAAGTTGAAATATAAGTTAGTCAGAGATATAATGCGAAGGAGGTGTGTAAGTTTTAACCTGTTAAGAGATTTATTCGGGTTGTTGTTGAATTTTTACACCCATCCGTCCTATTCTCATGTTTATTTTTATTGGTCGGTATGAGGAAGCAATTATTCACAGTGAAAATGTCAACATAACGTGAAGTATGTATGAGAAACCATCTAGAACCAACACTTTCATTATACTTGATCGGTATTCAAAATGAGGTTGGAATTTGGTCCACCCGCCTACAGATGAGAAAAAGGATAACTTTAAAAACTCATGATTGAATATGTTACAAGCTCACAACAAAATAAGTGGAAATGAAATATAGCTCCACTCTACCAATGAAAATATTATTTTCTGAATAAACTTTCTATACAAAATACTAAATGTTAAACACGTTAGCTACACGGACTTAACGCACATAATGACTATATAAAGTTTCAAATTTCCACCACAACAAAATGTAGTCTTATTTATTTTTTATTGGTCCCACATACCAAACTCAACTTTGAATGTTAGGTTGTTTGGTTATCTGAGGCTCTTCTACTACATCCATTCAATAGTTTATATTTTCTATTACAGCTAGGAGCTATTTTCCACTGGAATTTGAAGTTTTACTTCTTCAATTTGTTGAAGCCTCCTTTATGAATGTTTGAATTTTCTGACTTTTCAAGTTTTTTTTACTATACTTAATATACTTGCCAATTTTATATTTCCCAGTTTATGTCTAATTCCCATCCACTTTTGTGGGCACATGGCTTAAGGTGATACTTGCGCACTAGACCAGACTGCCAATGACGGGGAGATCAGGTCCAGGTCGGGTGTACTTTGGGTGTTTTTTTAAAATAGTTTTAGACTCTCCCTTCACGAAAATACAGGTACACCTCCTCTAAATCCAACCGTCCTAATTTCTAATACATTTGTTTAATTAGTACACAAGTGTATAACCCGAACGGATGGTAAGACGCGGTGTTAAAAAGAAAATAATATTGAATTGGCCTAGATTCTTCTGGACACATACACACGTTCTGTGAAGTACATAAATATAAATGTACAAAAGCTTATAGTTCACATTATGCATGTACATACAATATTTATTATATTATATATGTTTGAACTTTATATATTTTATACATTGAAATATTTAACTTAGGGACTATCTTGATAATTTTTTTCTCCCACTCCAATTATTTTTAAAGGTTGATTTCGAATCTATCATCCTCTCTCTTTTTTTATAAATAGATATTTCTAATAATTGATGAAGAGAGATTGGGATATTGGTAATCAACCTATGAAAAGAGATTAGACTGGTATAAAATATGAGTAAGATAATCCTGTAAACTATTGATGGAATTCTTTTGAAACCGTCCCCGTTTCTCTCTTCTTTGTTTACCCTTTTAAAAGAGATTTATTTGGTATTTTAATCCGACGTTCTCCTCCCGCCCTGATCTTAGTAGTAATGATGTGTTGAATCTTGTCGGTACCTTGTTTGACCGGCAGAGCCACCGGGTCGGTATGAACCAAAGTTCCACAGAGCCTCGCCTAGACTGCTCCATAAAACACCCCAGGAGGGCACGCTATGCCTCACGAGATATGGTAAAACACGCTATGTCCATATCTGACATCATTCAAACAGTTTAATGGGTTAAATACAACGGCCACGGTCGATATTGTTGATTCAAATGATGATCAACATCCTATCAAACACTTTGATTGAAATCCTGGTGGGGGTCAACATTTTATTTTACTCATTCTAATAATCTGTTGTGGGCTGTTTCTTACTATCCATTTGCATTATTCATACATTTACATTTGATGAGGAGGGTAGAATTTTCAAGAAAATCTTACCCGCATTTTCTTGTAAAAATACAAACACATTTGAAAAAAAAATCATTATTCAATTTGTTTTACAATTCATTTATTTTGAGTATTTAACGTGAACTCTCTGAACCGGCTGATTCTATCAGCACGAGAGAATCTCTATAGGCGAGAGCAAAAGGGCCTAAAAACCTTGCCGGTAAAAGTATTTTCACATACACCTTTCAGGTATCTCTTACATGCCACAATCGAAATGAGACAGATGGCTCTATATTCCATTCACCGTAGGAATTGACTTCTGAAAGGCCTTTTTCCCTACCATAAATCTACTATATAGTAGGATATTGGTAGGAAAACAGACCTTTCAGAGAGTAATTTCTACCGTGAATGGAATATACTTCCCTTCCGAAGAAAGTTGTGCTCTGGATTTGTATCACTCAAGAAAAATCCGTCAACCACGTCTTGTGTTGACTCCACGAATATCGGATTCTTCATCACCCATCATCATAAAACTAGACTATACTAGATTGATGCCTTAGCCCACGTGTCCACCGATACGAGTGTGTGGTAATAACTAATACGAGACACTTGAAAACCCTACGGTGTATTCTGAGTAGTTTTTGTTGCACTGCGTCTTACTAGACGCTCTGGTTGTCCGCATATTTACACAACTGGGTAGGAATGGGCAGGATGGAATTCCTAGGAAATGTACCCACATTTACTTATAAGGATACTTAAAAACTACTTACAAAATACCACCCTTTGTGAATCTGACCAGGATTCGAGCCCCAATCCCACATTAATTGGCAGTCAATACTATTTCAAGAGTGTCACCCTAGGCCACGCGACCATTAATGCGGGAAATTAGGAAACCACTAAAAGTGAGGCTTGAAGTGATAAGAGCCTCACTCATGGTTTTAACGCTTGTAAACCATTCATTTAGAAAGAGTGATTTTTAATGGGTGCTTTCATATAGTTTTATTAAGTTCCCAAATTATAGTGGCCCATTCATTATTTCATAGTGTAATGACAAGATATTAATGTGGCCCTGTTGTGCTGATAATACTACCTGGTACTCTCACACATCTACATAGATGCCAGAATTACATAATGATTGACCTTGAACTGACAATACAAACCAGTTAGCTCAGTAATAAAGCATCATCATGTTTATTAAAATATCTTAAGTTGTAATCTTATATATAACATTCAAATCATATAATCTATTTTATCCGCGTCTTACTACCCGATTGCGTTCTTATAATTATATTAACTATGCCTGTGGTATACGAGTGATTAAGATATAATTTTAAAAATGTAACTTAATCTGTGTGAAGAAAAATTAGAATAATAGTGAATCCATCCGGGATTTGAAATCCGACATCCCCGTAGCCCGGTCCACCATTGGTGAACCAGAATGAAAAGACTTGTTTTTTTACATATAGACCGTGTGCCGACTGATGCGGGTGTCTAACCACTAGATGAATACTATATTTGAATGTTCTCTCCCCCATTTTTCAACACATTGTTCCAAAAAAAGTAAGAAATAGGAATTTGTATTTTAATTTTATGATTACATATCACAGGCGACCATCGTTTTATTTGATAGACCACAACACTCGAATATTAGATCGTCACAAATTTTAGTTTCCCTCGTTATTGAGAATCAATTTAGGTTTTTTTTTAATATTATATTTTCAATTTTGTTGTATTTTTAATAGATGGCAATAAAACTGTTTTACAGGTCTCAGCCCTATTGTTTTCTAAAGTAGAATACAGTAAGCCACACTGTAGTGTGACACCTGGTTCGAGCTGTATTGCACTATTTGTGCGGTAATACGGGCTCATCTCAAAACTTCAAAGTTAATGCGTTGTTTCTTAACTCAGACCACATCTCATAAGATAGATACATACATTACCACCCACCCCTTAGTCTTCCAAAGTCCCAAAACCTGTGGAGAACATTGCGTGACCTGCTACATCAGATTACTTTGGCCTCAGGTAGCCTTTCGTGAAATCGGACCTCCTTGGGCGATATCTATTTGTTTTCCGCTGCCTCTGTGGAGACCTGCTTCAGAAACGAGACGAAGGAAAAGTGATTGAAGGGGTGCTTGTTTTGTTCGTGACAGACATCAAAAATCTGACAGCTACCATTTTAACTGTGAGGATGGGCTTTAAGTTCACCCTTCGTATCGTCCTCGTAACAAATATTTGTGGTATATTTATTTATGCGAGTCAAGGATACATCACTTGTAACCCAGTTTTGTGGGAGGTTTAACTGGTACTTATGCACCGAATCCCAGCGGATTCCCAAATGAACTGATTGTATAATCTTTTCCTAGAGGTTTTCTAAATGTCCCAATTATATGAGGTGATGGTGATTGTGAGTATAAGGACGTGGAACCAGTAGAGACTATTAATCAAACTCAAGTTTAACCAGACCCTTGTGACCGTCGGGATGGCTTACCTTTCGAGAAAAACACCCATTGTACTAGAAGGGAATCAAACCCGGGGTCCCTAGCCCAGTAGCTAGGTGCACTGATCACAATACATTGGGGCCAGTTTTGTATGCAAGATGTGGCAATAAACGCTAAAATGGTTTTGTGTTTTGTAGTATTCTTTTACTCCGTAGGGTAGAAAACTTATCTTTTCTTGTTTCAAATATAAATTATGATAGGACTATAATAATCAACCTTGGGGTATAGTAATAAGAGGCCCTGGCTGCTGACCTAGAGGTCCCGGGTTCTATTCCCAGCTAGTACTGGGAGAATTTTCTCGAGGGGGGAATAATTCCTATAGCTAACATGTTTGGTTAAATTAGACTTAAGTTAGGTTAAGCTCCATTGACTTCATACCATCATATTTGTCATCGCCATCACCTCACCTGATCGGGATATGGAAAAAATCTACATGAAAATTATGTATGATTATTACTGTACATTCGGGCGCCTCCTGGTAAAAAGTTCATTAGTACTGGCTAATCTTTCAACAAACTGGGCTACGAGTGATGTAGTCTAGATGTATCATTGTTATAGGACCATAGGGGATCCCGGCAAATTAAGACGGTAAGCTTTCACTGTAAATGGAGGGAACCATGAATACATTTACATTGACAGAATCTCTCGAGACATACCGATACTAAAGACCAGTTTCATAGTCAAATTTAGTACGCCTCAAGTTCGGCGCTACACTAAATACAAGACGACACCTACCTAAACTCGATTGCAATGGGCCGTTCTCGCATAGGAAACTGGCCCATTCCATTCTGGTTTAGGTAGGTGTTGTCGTCATGTACTTAGTGTAGCGCCGCATTTGAGACGTACTAAATTTGACTATGAAACTGGCCCTAAAACTATTATTTTCATAGCGTCTTACTGCCAGTTCATGATGTAAGCATTCCTTATTACTTAAACGAAGTAGGGTTGATAAAGGTAGAATATGGAGAAAATATGCCCAAATTTGCATAAAGATACTGGCGAACTATTTATAAAATAAAAATTTAGTACACCCTTCAGGAATTCAAGCCCCGGCCTATCGTCACTGGCAAACCAGACTGTATTTGCCTGACATTTGGTAAGCATGCCCACCAATGGTGGTTACTGTCATCAGTCATGAGGAAATGATCCTGTCAGATTTGAGTTGTTCCGTATTATATATATTTATTAGAGTGTTTAATTTTTAGAAGAAAAACAACATTCTAGCTTGTCCACGTAGCTGAGTGGTAAGTAAAGATAATTAATACAGTTTTTTTCTATTTGACTTGGAGGCCCATTTGGACTATCAGTAATATTTGAAACAAGTACCCATCTCACTCAATTTCGCTTTGACTCAGTCAATCTCATAGGTGTTTCTTCTTATATACTTTAAAAGAAAAAGACGGCCTTTCCCAAGTTATCTCGACTACACCACACCATTTATATATAGGTGGTAGTGTTTGAAAATGCCTCTTGAGTACCGAATATCCAAAATTTTAAGGACATATAATCTGATATATTGTAAAAATATTTGGAGGGAATACAGATAATTTATTTTTAGACTCCTACCGATGAGTCCGAGTGCTTAGTATCAATTGAAACCAATTGAAAAATAAATTAGGATAGGACTAAAAATATACACCGTTCCATTTTAGCAACATTTGACTAAATTTAAAACTTGTCTATTTTAGTTTAACGGTAACAGAAAGGTCGGGGTTGAAATCCTGGCATACCTAGTTTGGGAATCTATTCCTAGTATTGATAAAATTTCAATTTTTGATAAAATTTAGATTTAATCTTCCCAAGCGATGTTGCTTGAGTGTTGCATCTGCTTTAAATCTAACTTATTTTAAAGTCAAGCACGAGCTGAAAAAATTTAATTGATCAGAAAGTGTACGTTTTATAGGATACCTGAAATAGGTCTTACTAACTAGATGTAACATTTTTATATGAATAAAAAAATATAATAGGCTCATATATTTTTTAATAACACTTGATGGTCAAAAATATTTGCTCCAAGTTTTCACCAAAATATCATATTCTCTAATATCTCAAAATGATATTTTTATTTGGAAAATTTCAATTTTGTATGTTTGTCACGAAAAACTTGTCTTAGATTCGGATAAATACATTAGATATATTCGAAACTATTCATAGATGTACACGCGAATCTTTCATTTAAACTGTAGGCGTTGAGAACATTCCTACTAACTATGGTAAAATCTATAGCTTCAGGGCGTGGGTCTTAGAAAGCCCCTTTAAGTTCTGTTCGTAGAAACCTAATTTCTAAATGTGACTTATTTCTTTCCGTAAAATTATGTTTTGGAGATATCCTTTCAAATTAATTATTTAATATGATTTAATATAGTATTTTTTTACTTCTCGCTGTTTAATAAATATACGATTTATATTCAACATTAGCTATGTATGTTGACTATTTAATAAACGCTTAGGAATACAGCACCCCTGTATCCCAGAGGTTGTCAATATTTAATGTACTTTAGGAGTGAATGAGCTAAGATGTCAAACAATGTGAAAATATACCAAAACTGTACTATAGATTTCTAATATTAGTACATACCTTGAAATAAAAACAGTCTAAAAACAGTAGTCCTATTTACTTTTTGATTATTTCAAACACGTTTTGATAGCTGTGCCTTAAAAACCAAAAAGAGTTCTAGTTTCATAAATTTCACGTTTGTACAGAAGTTATTAACTACTTTAAATGAGGTACAAGGAAGAGAAGAGGAAATTAAAAGAATTTCACTAAAATAAGTGAGTAAAGAGAATGAAAAACCATTGAATACCACACATTGTGGGAAAAATATACTTAGTTAACTTGGCCGGGATTCGATCCCAACCTCTATTTAAACGGTAACCAAGTGTAAGCTTAACGCAATACTCAGATGCCACCATAGCTATTAAAAATATGCTAAATAAATAATAGTTATTGGTTATTGTGATATCTGTTTATCCAACAAAAAAAATAGCTTGTGTACTGTACATATACAATATTTGGATAATCTAGATTCTATATTATTAGGATCAGGATGGGGTTTGAATTAAGGGGGTGGGGGCGTGACTCAAATTAAGGTCCGTCTTTTTTTACAGTGTTTATAGAAAATATACACTATTATGTTCGAATAAAATAAAACATTGCTTCAGTAGATAGATAAAGTTTAATTTACAACGTAATAGAATTATTTATTAAATAGTAAATATGGGCATTGAGAAATTCCTTCAGGAATTTTTATCTACATATCAAAAGTGTTTCTTTAAATGCCACTATGTTCATAACAATTACTCAGGTGAGCTATATTCTATGTGTGCGAAATTGAAATTAAGTTATCTAATAAGTTATATTTTATTTATTTTGATCAACATTTTTTCTATTAAAACTGATTTTTTTTGGGACTAGCCCACGTGTCTTTCCATTCTACTTCAAGCAGAATTTCAGATGGTCTTGTATCCTATCAACATTTGAAAATCCAAAATGACCTCTTTCATTAAAAGACCTTAATGGAAGATTTGTTTGGCTGGTGCCCGCCAATTATCCATCATGTTGGCAGCAAGGTCCTTGCTCTTCGTGCTATGTTCTTGGGAGGATGTAATCGCGATGACCGCCAAGGAGCTACTTGCAAGTGAGTATTGTTCATTTTTATCTCGACATGTAACGACAATGTACTCAAAAGAGACAGTGGAATGAAAAAAAAATCAATTCGATTGATCCTTCACGTATGAAATGGTCACGAACGAGCTGGTAGTCCGTGGCGCTACGCGCGTGAACCTTGCGGACCTCGTGGCATGACTCGTGTAAGCCCCGGCCGTGCCCTGGCCTCTGGCTACCGGTGTCTCTCGAGCATGCGCAGACGCATGTTATGTGGCCACCGGGAGCGCTTCGCAGGGGGCCGCCACGGGAGCGCGACCGTAGACGAATACATCATTTCAAAATTAGAAAAAGAAAGACGAAGAACGACAGAAACGAAATCTAAATTAACTGTTTCCATTTATGAAATATGATGAACATTTAAGTTGTTCGTGCATTTTTTTTTGCTCTAGAATGAGACTGAAATTAATTTATGATGTGGAATATGCCTCTCAAGCATTATTCCTTAATACATATAAAGTGATGACGCAATGCTCTTTCCTTTTCTTAATAGACCAAGCCGTGCTAATTGATTATGGGATTCAGGTTGGTCAAATGAATCAAATAGCATGGAGATTCCTTTATGTTTGCGCAACGGCAACCGATGCCGTGAAATCCTGCTGTTTTAAAAGCATGCTGATTGTCCAGATAGTTTGTGATGATTGCAACACATTTAAATAATGTATTTAGAGCAAACCTTACACTCGTAGATTTTGGTCTCGATTAAACTTGAGACGTCATAAAAGCTTTCAAAGAAATTGTCGAAACAGGGTGTGATATGACGATGGTCTGATAGATTACAAATGAATATCAGTTTTAAAAAATTGGAAATTTCCGATGTTGTTGATTACCCTCAAGGTAATTTTCATAAGAAAATGATAATTGCCATTTTATTTGTAATGCTAATCAGTGCTCTTATACAAAATATAATCAAAATCTTAGAGCAAATTTTGAAAAAAATCTATTTTTTCTCTTTTAACATTTCAGTAAACTCCCGTACCGTTAATTTTAGGGCTAGAAATCCAATTCCAAAAACCCATAGGGGGAATCTTATAAAAACCTTACAGTTTTAGCTAAATTGGTAAAATAGTTTTAGCTTTACGCTGAGAGAGAGACAGACGGGATCGTGAGAATATTATGAAACGTCAATATTTATCGAAATTTTTAAGTTTGATATATTTACGAACACAATACTTCTCCCTATTGCCCACAACATGATTTATTATGGGCAACCAATCTCAACTGGCTTTTAAATTAGTATTAGAAAGATAAAGAACCATTGCTATTAATATCCATATCTAATCATGTACGACATAAATGAATAAATATTGCAGTTCATTGTTAAAATAGTTTTAATCCATGAGTGTTAGCTCAAAGTACTTTTTTACAAAAATTAAATATCTCATTTGTTTAGCCCAATTATCATTCCTCTTTTATTTTTCTTGCTGCCCACTTTGTTGCATTATACAGATCGGCCCTCGAGTCATAAGAGACTAGACCACACTGTCTTATGAGAGAAACCGTCTGCTACCGAGTTACCCAAGTTAATTACCAAACTGCGTGTCACTCATCAGTCTATTGATAGTCATGGCTCAAAAAAGTTAATAAAGAATACCTTTGTTACAATGAGATAGTTTTAGATAGTTTTAAGGTATAGCATTTCCTGTGTTAAATGTACCGGGTTCTATACTTAAGTCGAGATGTAATTTATTAATTAACAATATTTGTTTATGTTTATTTTAATGGTTATAGAGATGGACTTAGGATATATACGTTCTTGTGTCAGCGACGGTTAATAGCGAATTAAACTATCAACATTTAAAGTAAAACGTTAATTTCAAATAACTTTAAGAAATCACACCATTACTCAGCTGAAGAAACATTTTAACACTAGAGCAGTGTGTCAAACTATTTTTTTTATTAAAAAGCCTACACTGAAAAATTGAAAATACTGAGTAGTCTCATTCTTTAAAAAAATTAATACTGTCACCATTATTAAATTTAGAAAAATCTAAATTCCTTATTATTACAAATTAGAAACTTTAGAATAAATTCAAATCTTAGATATGTTTTCTACTTTTACTTTTTCTCGACCCCTCGATGAGAGAATTATTGTGATGGTCAAAAAATCTAACTCAATATTTTGATCAATGTCGATGTTTCATGACCCCTCGAAACAGAAAATAAGTTACTTTTACGATGCCATGTGTCTGTCTGTCCGTCTTTCCGTTTTTCAGCCTAGAGCTGAAACTAGTTTACAGATTGGGTTAAAACTTGGTATAAATGGTTTTAATAGGATTCCCACAAGGATTTTTTTTTAAAATTAAATATCTAACTCTAAAATTAGGAGTAGTTTACTGAAGAGAACAAAGAAAAAAAATAGTTTTTTTAAATATGCTATTATCATATAACTATTTTGATTAAATCTTGTATCTAGACACTATTTGATATTACAAACAAAATGAGAATCATCATTTTATCATGAAAACGACTTTAAGGGTACTTTACATAAGCGGAAATTCCCACTTTTAATCATATCTCCACAACAATTTGTGATAGGAAATAACTTATGATAGTAAAGTTGTTGTAATACTAAAACCTAAAAATGTTGTATTTGAACTATATTTTTATCAAACTAATGTTTTCCAAACAATAAGGAAATATATATTTTATTATGGGCCTTGAAATGTGAAATTGATTGATATGCTCCTTTGTGGACAGAGAAGTTCCTCTTTTCTAAATGTACTTGTAACAGTGTATATTATATCGTGTATGCTCTTTGGTGGAAAATTTCTGCTACAATGTATTTTATCTTGGTTCATAAATCTTACAAGATTTTAGTATGTCTTTATTTTAGGATAAAATAGAGATAATTATGTACGTTTCATGGTACTATTTGTTTTCAAGAAATTTGAAACTTTTTTCCATCCAAGTTGTAGGTGTTAGTCTTTAAATCTTGTGTCAAAGTCACTTACATAGTTAATGGCAAATGCATGCCCTTAATTTGTTATCTCTCGGCTGTTTGGTTTATAATTATTAAATAAAACGGCTGTTACCACACTTGTGTTTTGTCAATCATTGTCTGGAAAATTTAAGCATTTTTATGAAGCAATCTCTGGTGTGTCAAGAGTGAAAATTTGGGTACACTAACCTCACTTGCTAGATTTCCTCTAGTAACTATCAATTTATAAATGCCAAATGACGTATTTCTATAACTTTTATAATGAAGTGAATTGGGCCGTATGGTAAGTTGGCTCACCAAAAGTTTCGGGGGTCGCATTTAATCGTGTATCAGACCACATGTGGGGCATGAACCCCAAGTTAGACGCGCCTTTACTTGTGTGATAGGAAACTCACCCTTATAGTAACCATATAAATATATATGCGTTTGTACACCCCTTTTACATCGAAAGATAGCATGCTTACTCTACTTAGTTACTATAGTATGTTAATTATAAGATGACGCATGGTATATTCAGCTATCGCAATATCTACCATTAGGAATTGAGCTAGTGCTAGCAAGCTAGATCTAAAAGCTCCTTCCTCAAACACTTCTGGTCATAAATACGATTTTGTTTTAGACTTAAATAAAACAAGAATTTCCGTGAAATTATATTTAAAAAAAAGTATTTCATATCATCCAACATATCTGTGAAATATTGTGGGTCCGTGTTGGGCAAAGTACAAAGACTGGCCACGTTGTTAAGTGAAGCGGGACGAGTTGTATTAATCTTAGCGGTATCTCAATACGAACAAGGACAAACACCCACATCCATTATTTGCTCTGTTTACCACCAACTAATACCAATTAAACTTTAAGGAGAGTGTGACGCTCTACACCCTCCCTCCCTGCTGAAGATTCTATCCATCTTCTCAGTAACGGTATTTTGAATTCTGGTTGCTACTAGTGAGGAACACCATGGATCAACAAAGTAAGATACAACTAACACTATTGCATACTGGTTGCTACTAGCTAGGAACACCATGGATCAACGAAGTAAGATACAACTAACACTATTGCAGTCTGGCTGCTACTAGTGAGGTACACCATGGATCAACAAAGTAAGATTCAACTAACACTATTGCAGTCTGGCTGCTACTAGTGAGGAACACCATGGATCAGCGAACGTAAGATACAACTAACACATGCATTCT
The DNA here is from genome assembly GCA_902151425.1 of Timema shepardi. Taxonomy (NCBI): domain Eukaryota; kingdom Metazoa; phylum Arthropoda; class Insecta; order Phasmatodea; family Timematidae; genus Timema; species Timema shepardi. The sequence continues at coordinate 142,711 of CABFVX010000249.1, read as the reverse complement.
GGCTGCTACTAGTGAGGTACACCGTGGATCAACAAAGTAAGATACAACTAACACTATTGCAGTCTGGCTGCTACTAGTGAGGTACACCATGGATCAACAAAGTAAGATACAACTAACACTATTGCAGTCTGGCTGCTACTAGTGAGGAACACCATGGGTCAGCGAACGTAAGATACAACTAACACATGCATTCTGGCTGCTACTAGTGAGGTACACCATGGATCAACAAAGTAAGATACAACTAACACTATTGCAGTCTGGCTGCTACTAGTGAGGAACACCATGGGTCAGCGAACGTAAGATACAACTAACACATGCATTCTGGCTGCTACTAGTGAGGTACACCATGGATCAACAAAGTAATGATACAACTAACACTATTGCAGTCTGGCTGCTACTAGTGAGGTACACCATGGATCAACAAAGTAAGATACAACTAACACTATTGCATTCTGGCTGCTACTAGTGAGGTACACCATGGATCAACAAAGTAAGATTCAACTAACACTATTGCATTCTGGCTGCTACTAGCTAAGAACACCATGGAGCAATGCTCGTTAAAATACCAGGGGTATACGCATGGAAGAGGAGGGTTGATGAGGGGGATATATCCTCCCCACCCTCCGAAATATAAAATAATCAAAAGCACAAGTTCCAACACACAAGATATAACATTTTAAAAAATTTTAGTATCTAAAATTGTCCTTTTGAAAAATTTTCGTGATGTTATTATTTATCTTTGTTTATTCTCTAAGATCTTTCTACCCAAGTTCTGTTGTGTATTTTCAGACTTTAGCTTAGGATTTCATACATCACTGCCCTACTGTGAACTAATATTTGTATGTAATTATGTTAAATAAGTAATCATTAAATGTTCTCTAATTATATTTGTGTTTATGAATAATTTTTTCCCCTTCACATAGTTGTAAATAACTCTACTTTACGTAATCAAGGAGTTGAGAAGATAATAAAGTCACTGTATGGACTAGTATTTTTGAGAAGATAATAAATTCACAATCAATATTTGTGTTACTAATTATTTGTTTTAAGCACAGCGTCTTAATACCCATTCAGCTGTAGTCAGATGTGCAAATTAGAAATGTTTTAAGAATAATGAAGGTAGAATTTAGATGGTGGAAAACCACATAGGAAAAACTTCCCTCGATGCACCCGACACGAATTTAAACTCATATTTCTTTATTAACGGCAGTCTAGTCTAGTGTTATAGTTACGCCATAAACTATTCGAATACCGAAGTGGGTGACACTGTTATTAATATTTCTAGAGTTTTTAAACAATTTTGACGCGCTACTCTCATGTTAGACTAGACTAGTCTCCCGCAGACGGGAAGATCAGAGTTCTATCCTGATCAGGTGCAACGAGTGTGGTTTTTCCCTTAACGATTCTTCACTCTCTCTCCATTTATATGTAGGTACACTTCCTCTCAATTATACCTTCCTAGCACATTAGTGTAATTAGTTACATAAGCATACAACCTGGACGCGTATTAAGACGTGGTGCTATAAAAGTATCATAATCATAAAGCAGGTTGAATTTAGAAAAAATGTACCCACAATTTGAGGAGGACGACTATAAAACAATTTGGGAAATAACTTCCTAGCTATAATTAGTATAATTATAGGACACACTTAAAGACCTTAACCCACATCATAGCTCAACACTTAACTGAATGTATGGATCTTATAATTAAGGCGTTATGGCAAAAAATGTTAACATTCTGTACTATTTCTATCTACTACTGAAGGAATGCTGTTAGAAAAGGAATTGAATAGTTAAATGTGAAAGAAGTGTCTTACTTTGGGTTGAGCATGTTGAGATAATGAGTATAGATCGAGCTACGAAGCAAATATACGAAGGTAAAGTGTATGGAACATAAAGGAAGGGCTAGGCCATGCGAGATGGGGTTAAATGTTGTAGACGAATGTGTGAAAAAGATAAATATTAAGCGTTTTAAGAATAAAAGAGCATATATAGCTCGGTTAATGGATGTTGTTGAAGCAAGCGAAGGGAATATGCAAGGTTAGAAAGTGCGGATAGAGTTATTGAGGATGGATTAAGTACTGTGCTGTTGTTTTTAAAAGACATATGCACAGTTTATGTCCTACCCCGTAAGGCAATAGCGTGATTATGTTTGTATGCTATTCCATTATTCCATGACTGCAATTTAGTTGCTGGGCCTATATATTCCATGATGGTTATATATTCAAGAGGCAAGGTATACCTTATCCTTTGCTTCGTGGTAGTTATATATTCAAGAGGCAAGGTATACCTTATCCTTTGCTTCGTGGTAGTTATATATTCAAGAAGGGAAGGTATACCTTATCCTTTGCTCCATGGTAGATTTATATTCAAGATGAGAGTTTTGCCTTCTTATTTTATCAATGGTATCCATACACTTAGAAAAGAGGCCATCCCGTTCCAATTGTTCCATGAGGGCCATTAGTCAGGAAGTCGTGCTAACCACAGTACTAGTAATAGAGGCTTCCCTGTCCTGGCTGCTCCTTGGTAGCCATGTATTCAGGAAGTCGTGCGTTCAGTTCATGCTGACGGTATCAACCCGTTGTGATATACTGAATCTATCCACTTAAAAAGCTTCGGGGCTTGACCACAAAATTAATTATCGGTCTTGGACGAAACAATAGGATTTGAAGCGAGTGAGATGATGTAATCTTTTGTTATCCTGTTTGGCAACCCTACGACAATGTGATAAACATGGTACCAATATTTCATGGGTATATCCCCTATTTTCATCTGTATTGTATTGCATGCGTCGAGGACAATAACAGATTGTTGGGTGACAGTAGAAACAAACGAAACGATTAAGACTAAAATGGCGTGATTACAAGACTCTGATTTAAAACTTAGCTTTCAATTTAACATAGTGCTACTTGGGAAATTCACATTCTCAGTAATTTAACACAATTTTGCTAACACAGTTGATTTTTTTAATATATAGTTTGATTTTTTATGGTAAATAGCTTGAAAAAAAGTGGTAAGATTATGTATTTGTTGTGTCCCCCTTAGTTATGAACAAATTAAATTGATTTGGCAAGAGAAATACGAGTACTCTGTCATATACTAATACAAAAATATCCTTACATGAGCCATATAAATTCTGTTCCTAAGCGTTTAAATCAATTGAAATATGAGATATTTTGAGAAATCATTTTTAATTGCAATTTAATTTTTAATAATGTTCACCGATCCAAACACAGAAATAATATTGTGTTTTTTAAGCTATTACACATTATATTACATAATTGATTCCTGTAATTACAAATATTTTTAAAATTATTTATGATTTTTTAAAACTAATTCCTAATAAATGTAAGCCTATCTCTTAACCAATAATTAAAAAATAAGTATATGTATAACTCACCAATAATTTTCCTTTATTTAAGTCTACACTTGTGTTCACGTGGTGCAAGGCATCAATATTGCAATAGACTAAATGTTCGGTGACGGTGATGTTTAGAGTCGAATCTTGGACGGCAGCGCTGGGTGGTTTCTTTTAACACACTGTCTTACAACTCATTCAGGTTGTACGCATTTGTAGACCTAATAATTACCCTAATATGTTAAGGATGAGTAAGGTTGAATTTAGAGGTGGTTTACACTCATTTGCGTCGGGAGATTGGAAAACCATACTCAGTACACCAGACCAGGATCGAACCCCTATCTCTCCATCTTTGGCAGTCTAGTCTATTGCAATAGTAGTATCTTAGTCAATGTGGCCACAGAAGCGGATGGGCGTGGATTTCCTCATTGAATTTATCACTATAATTTTCTCACTCTCTCTCTCTTCACTAATGCAAGTGCACTTCCTCTAAAATTACCTTCTCAATCCGTACCACATTGACTATTCTGTTGAATAGGTTTTTTCTTACAACATATGAACTATATTTATAAATATATTTATAAATATTCTAAATATAAATGTATGTAAATATATGTATACATCACTATTGTAATGTCTCCATTAATAATCTAACATTATTTGCAATATTTAATTCACAGGACAAAATAACTATAAGACATGCTCTAGATATTTGGAAGTTACCGTCATAAAATAAGAAAGGGTGAAACAATCTCTAGTACCTGCCAAACACAAAAAGGGACACCAGCTCTTAAAAAGACCCCCCCTTTCCAAAATACACTTTGTACCAAACCAAAATCTCCAATCTGTTCTTGGGAAACCTTACAGCCACAAGTCCTATACAACATTGTTGATGGCTGTCCCTCCAAAAACTGTATTTGCATATAGACCTGCAACAGTGACATGCTACAAATAACGACAGGATTTCAAACCCTCCACACAGAGAAAGAAGGGCATAGAAAGAAGAAGAAGAATATAAAAAAAAGTAACGTCAAATCGTTACACGCCATCTTTCCCGGTGATGTTTTTATAAAAATGTTTCAATGTTTATACGTGTGAAGAGGGATATTTTCGTCCGGTTTACCTTTAATATCTTTAAAAGGATGCATTGGTATGGAAAGGTGAAGAAGGAGGGGCTTTGGTTCAAGAGAAAGATTTTAAGGGAAGAGGAAGAGGTATTCTTCATTCATGTAAATGCCTTCTAAACGTTATGCAAATGATGTTCCGGTACGTGACTATTCATACACAAGGAGTTGATTAAGTGGACGCTCTTCGTCTCTCTTTCTTTTTCTTCAATTCTCATTTTGGAGAGGGCTTTAAAGGCGCGTTTTTTTTATTAATATAACACGTAACGTTCTTCAGTGGCCCCCGTGGGAGTCCGTGAGAGGTGCGCAGGGCCTAATTCACACGTCAGGTGACGGGTAAAAAGGGGTGTAAGAGCGCCATACCCCTTTTTGATAATACAACTAGTGTATATTGGGTCTGGAATAGAAGGGAAGTCAAGTTAAGCTGAGCTCCATGCATGGTGCGGCTGCTACTTCTCGCTGATGTATCACAATGGGACAAGTGATTTGTAAAATTAATCACGCATGATGTGTTCTCGTAGGTAGACAAAGGTGTTGGTTGCTCGTTCGATATTTGAAGTAGCAGGGGTCGAGAGCGCTAAGTATGGTTTGCCAAATCTTCCCTGAATTCAGTCTATAGCTTTCCAAGTGGTTACACGTAAATTACATATATTTTGGAGTTTTTTTTATAATCAGGTGTCAAACACAAGAATAAACCTAACAATTATTTGTTAAAAATTATTGAAACAAATAATTCAAGATTGGAAGATTTTTTAATTTTTAAATAGCTATCTAAAATACGACATTGTAATGGGTAGAAATACAGTTTGTAAAATATTTTAAATCAGCTGTGTAGACTTTAGATAGTATTTTAAGTGAACGTTGATAGTAATTTATTAAATATTAGTTTTAAGATTTGCTTTCAAACAAATACTTTAATATTAATTCTTTGAATAACTGTAGCTCAGCCCCAACATTTGACAGCTCATCCAAGTAGGTTTGTAGCTATTATAGTAAAAACTTTAAATTTATCGTAAAGTATATTTTTAAACTAACACTTGTTTTTACTCAGTAAATAAATAAAAGTTTACTCTCTTAAATTTTAAATAAAGTTGTTGCAAAAGTGCGTTATTTTGAAAGTAAAGTCCTTTTTAAATATGAATTTGAATATTACACATAGCTAAAAATATAATGTCAAAATTATTGGATTAACACTGGTCTGTTGAACCACACATTTCAACCGTCCCTCAAATAATTCCTTTGTTAATTTTCTATTGGATTCGCCGGTCAACCTTTTCATTCATTATACTTCTCTGAAGTCATGTCGAGTCTTATTGTTACCATGTCATTAGCAACAGTAGGCTTGGTGGAGAGGATAAATGTTTCACAATAGTTGTTACCCCTGACAGAGGATGAGTTAACCTGCTACAAGATGGCGTCGTGCGATGACGTGAGGCCACTTCCTGTGTTCTGAGAGTCACCGAGGGGAAGGGGGGCGGTCCTTGATGATGGAAGTGGACTGTAAAATCTCGGATCTTGTTGCAGCTGGCAGAGAAGGGGATCAGGAGAGGTTAAGATCTATAGGTGAGGTTACCACATCACGTTATAAAAGACATACACAAGTCGTGCAAAAACCAGTTGATAAGCTATTTTTACTATTACTTTTTTTTTCAGAAAATCTGCAAACATATATTAGCCGGATTCTTTCACCTAGACAAGCCTATGTGCAAAAAATTTACTACTTGTTTTTGTGAAAAATACACCGCTAAACGCATACAAAGGACTTGATAAAAACAAGAACTATGTGTGTGAAAAAATTTTGCAAACAGGTTTTATTTTGCCATTCCCAACTTGAATTGTGTTTCCTAATGTGTTTCAGATGTTTTAAGATATGTCTCAACATCCTTAATAATTCGTAAGAGCTGGATTATGAAAATAAAAGTTCACTCTCAACGGAAGAATGACGATGAATAGATTATTTAAACATGGGGTCCATAGATGCTGTGTAGATCCATTCAACTAAAATGTTATGAACTAGTTTCCCTAACTTTTTTACATCTCAATACATTTACCAATGATAAGGGAAAATAGCTTTAAATTCCTATTCATTGACTTTCTCAACCAAAATTATATTGTTTTTTAATTCATAATATTGTATTGATTATTTTAAATCCTCTTAAAATTTAGGAATTTTTTTTTCCTAAAAATTGGGGTCTAAACAAAAATACAACTTTTAGAGTCTTGATGTTATTAAATTAATGTAGAAAGTATTTTAAAAAATAGCTTTAGAAACATCAACCTGTGCGTAGGACAAAGTATATTTATATTATATAAATAAAAAAATATTGTAATAGTATTAATATATTATCGAATTATAAATTTTCCATTCTATTTAAAATAATAATCACAACTTAATCTTTTTTGCCCAAATCCCATTTCGATAAAATCACTTTGTTTGGAAAATTAGTTGTTTATTTGTTGAAAACAACGTACACCTTCATACTACTTATTTAAACTATATGGCCAAGAAACCTCTTAGAAAACTTTTTATAATATTTAACTTGCCGACCAAAACTATGATGGGCAGCTGAGGTTAAAAGTGTAGGGCCCATCTATTAACAAGCTAAATTATTTTGTTTACCTAATAAAGCTTTACAATATAATATCACCATGTAAGCCATAAAAACATAATTTTAATCAACAATATTAAAATAATAACTGTCCTTATAATCTAGGAGAATGTTATATAATTTCGACAAAATATATTTTTTGGTACAAGTACAGGGCATATGTTTACATAAAATTGAAATTTTGACTAATAATATATGTTTTATAATCTTTATATTTTATAAAATTTGAGAAATAAATATATTACATAGTGAGATTGAGTTGGTTCCTCTGTATAGAAACTTGATTTTATATTTTTATTTCTTTTCCTAAAATATTTAGTGTTTTTTCACGTGGCCGGATCTTTCACCGAACCCGTAAAGTATGTATTTAACATCTAACACAATCGTTCACTATTTTTATTACTAAAAAAATATACTATTCTTAGTAAAAAAAACCAAAACACTACCATTTACTTCGCAATATTCTCCTGTGTCTAAGCAATAATCTCCCAGAAACTATCAGCTGGCAACACATTGCACTTTATTGAAGAGCTTGAGTAGTAAATCACAGGGCAAACCACAGGCCTAAAGAATATTTATTATCATATAATGATCCGTAAAAGGTGAAAGATTATATTAGGAGGCAGCTGAAGCCCTCGAACTGTGTTACCTTCTGATTGATCGTCGGCCGCAGCCGATACATGGGCTATACCTACGGAACTTTGCGACGGAACATCAAGAAACACGTTAACATCAACTTACAAAACAAATGTCTATATTATTAAATTATCCAAAACTATATAAGTTAAATACATAAATATAATAAGTTTAGTTATAGGATTATCAACATCGGTGGGCATGCAGGCTAAACGTTAAGCGATTTTGAGTCTTGTTTGTTTCTAATGGGGAATTCAAGGTTCGAATCTCAGCTGTGTGAAAATGAGTGTGGTTTTCTCCTTCGTATAAATATGGCTCTATATATATATATATCATATAATTCTAACCGCCTCATCTTTACCTTAGTAAACTAATTTAATGCGAATAGATCAGACAGGTAGTAAGACTCAGATAATTAAAAAAAACTAAATCATGCCCACAAATCAAATAGTTACAAAAATTACACAAACAGTTTATAAAATCTCACATGTTTATTTATAATCATAATACTTTCTAGTATTGAATTATAATTATATTACCTGACAGATTTTATGGTGCATATGTTATTGGCTGTAGCGGTGTTTTAACTACGTGTCAATTATTCTTTCACAGACGTTATCGTTTATGGATAATACTGTATCTTGAGACTATGTGCGTTTATTTTGTTTGAAACTTTTAACCTTTCAAACAACTTTTATGTGCAAAATTCCAGAGGTTGCACATATATAATAAACTATTTACATACATATGTGGTGACGTGGACTAAGCGCCATACTCTTCTGGTCAGGTTTTTTGGTGACAGGTAGGATGGAGGTCGAATTCCGCCAGGGTTTACTGTGAGTTTTTACCTAAATAATTTCCTACAGTCCTGACGTCAAGAAAAAAAATAAAGGTAATATTTGTCCTTACTATTCAGTTTGACTTTCTTGTATACTGTATATTAAAATTAGGCATACTGTAAACAATTATATAAAAAATTGTAATTGAATATTTTTAAATAATTTGTTGTCAACTTCAAAGTTTGAACAAAATGCTGTACAAGTTGAACGAGCAGTGGGACCGGTTGGTAAAATCATCACACACACACATATCAACCTCTACTGGTGGCTAAGTCTTTGATAGAGATAGAATTTAAACTTGATTAACATTAACTGGAGGATGTAATTTAGATCTCAAATAAATGCACATTGTTTTTATTCCATTTAAGGCTAAATTAATCCTACATGTACACTCTGATCATTTGAATGAGATGGTAAATAAACGAATTGATTCTTTGTAAATAATTTTTATTCTAAATACATATCGTGTTTAATAGAAGATATTTATAAATAGAATACAATGTTTTTTTGGGTTTTTTTCATAAGCGTGTCTTACTTATCTAAACTATACGCTTATTAATTAAATTATTGGGGTAGAGATGAATAGGGTATAATTTAGAGAAATTGTAATCGAATTTCCGTGATGGGTAAACCATTCAGGAAAAAATACCCTCGATACACCCAACCGGGATTTTAACCTCACTATTCTCACCATAAACAAACTATAGAGTTATTTAGCCTGACATTTAGTTCACTCGCTCATACACACGAGTAACTATCAAGTAGTTTATTTTATGATCAAGTAATTCCACTCTCTATATTGTCCTTCTAGAGGGATCTGCTGTGGCCTACATATGTAAGGATACTTGTGTTGACGTGTCCTCCACCTATACCTACTCGATCCAAGGATGACAAGCTCCTGATGTGAACGTGACTACGCATGCCCAGTGTAGACTACGTTAGACGGATCTGAAGCACCGTTCAGAACGTGGCTTGTAGAAAATAGATATGAGGGTGGTTTAGTTCAGTAGCGGATCTTAGTGGGAGGTGGGAGGAATGGGGGTGATCCCCCCTCCCTTCGAGCATAGAAAATAATACAAAAATAGTGAAACCAATACCTTAATGTTGTAAAGAATGTCTGACTGATAACTAAATAACAAACATCTCCCTCGTCCTATCTCCCACATAACTTAAATAATAAATCTTTCAACTTAGCTCTTATTTACAGAAAGGCAAGTGGTTTGTAACTAAAAAACTCTGGTAATTATCTCAAGGTCCCAACATTCCCACCTCAACATGATCAAAAAGTAAAATTTTACCTTACCTATACTGTTTCCGCTCATCTTGTTTTCTTAGATCTTAGATCTTAGATCTTGGATCACAACTATTCATAAATGATGAGGTAGCGTACATAGTACAAACTAATTACTAGACAATATTGGTTCTTTCTGTGCAGCTAGTAATATTAGTTATAGAAGTGGTTAACTTATAAAGGGGAGACTGTGACGCTTCACCCTCCAAGAGGGGCGAGTGACCATCCTCAGCCTCACCTGCTGGCGGGGGAGTTCTACATCCCCCTCTCGACACGCGCGGGGACGTGCAATCGATTCGATCAGCCGGTACTCGCAGGAACCCTGACCCTCCTCTCAGCCTCCCACAATGCCCCTCGTCGCAGAGATACACCGACTGATAGTAGGGGATCGTGCCGTCGACGTACTTGAAAGTGGATACGGAAAGGTTCCACCGCTAGTACGGAGAGGGGGTACAACTCCAGTGTCTGGATTCACTAAAAGGACAAGTAGGTAGCTAACTCAACTTTTACAGATACACCCCGGACCATATTCCATTAAACAAAGCAAGCTCAGTTTTAGAGTAAATCTGTGCCGCTTGTTTTCACCCATTTAAGATTAAATCATGTCACCCCTATCAATTAAAACAGTGATATATTATAGTAATGTCTTAAAATACACTTAGATAACTGTACCACAATTAATGATGAATTAATTAAAATCACATTAGATCTTGCAATAACACAATTTTCTTCGATTTGGATTTAGATATAGATGTAATAAAATGTATGCCTTACTTTGTATTGTTGAATTTTACATTCATGTAACACAATGGAATTCCTTTAATTATCTGAGGAATAGTCTAAGGCGTCAGACTAGACAAGCCTGTTGATGCAGGGGAAACTTAGATTTTAGTTCTGGTCAAGTCCATTGAAGGTATATTTTCCAAAGTGTTTTCCCACTCTACTTCCACGCAAATTTTGGTATATTACCTCTAAAAATTTTCTTTCTCATCCCTACCACACCTACCACACTAGAGTAATTATCATATATGGGTATAGGCTGAACAGATAGTAAGATACGCTGATAAAAACAAATTGAAGACTATTTTTCTAGATCCACAGAAGTTTTATTTTATACTAAATCCAAAGACATCTCTCCTCAAAATATGGCGTGTAGGTATTTTTTTTTTTAATGTTAAAGTTTATATAAATGTTTTATTAATGCAAAAAAATCTTTTAACTAATCACATAAGTAGTTTATATTTAATAATATTGTTGATTTAAAAGCATTTATAAAAAAATAGGCTTACACTATATTAGTTGCTAACTTATAATAAAACTGTTTGGTAAGTAATATTAATCTTGTCTGTCATTTTCACTAAATTTTTTAAATAATTTAGTATTAAGAAGTGCATTTTCCACATGGATTGGTCAAAAAATAGTTCAAATGAAGATGTTTTCGTTAAGTTTGCATAATTCTTGCCCCCTGTTTGCTAATTGTTTAATAGGGGAACAGATAAAATAAAAATATACATTTAGGTAAAATCTTGGGTGCAAAACATGCGTCATTTTATACTTGCGTTGGAGAAGATATGTACACTTTAATTAATCCAAGCCTAGTGCTTTAATTTACATATTTATAGCTCCCAAGAGTCAACAAATCTCCCGACATACGAACAACCAGAGGTTCCGGCTCAATTCAAGAGTGACTGGCTGACCTTAGACTCTAGACGATAGAGTATAATAAGTCTATACGTTTATTTTACCACTTCCATTTTCTTGGCACATTTACCTTTTTGCTTTTATAAAACGAATGTACGAGAGATATGGAAAGGACATGAAATAGGAAAACCATTAGGTATGGACTTTCTCTTCGGGTGGAATGGAGTATAATATTTTTTAATGTAAATTTTGTACAGTTTTTATAGCTAAAAATTATTTTGTACAAAATAAATACAATATTGCTTCAGTGACTATACCTTTAGTATAATTATATAGGCCCTACGTATAGTAGTAATCTGATCTATAACTAATTTGTCATAAACATTTTATAATTTAAAAAATATTTAATTTTAATTTAGTAAGTTTCTGTTTAAATGCCATTAAATGCTCATGACAGATATTCAAAACTGTTGAAATAATGAATAGTAGAGTTTTTATTTATCACAACGTATTTCGGGTTACACGCATATATAATATCTACTTTAATGGGGTAGGTTTGAGATGGGAAGCATTCTAGAAGTAATATACCCGCATTTGCATGGAAGAGGAGTGGAGAAAATATTTAGGAAAACCCACACTCAGTAGACCCAACTGGGATTTGAACCCCAAACTCTACGTGTTCAACAGACCGTTCTAACAATAGAGTTACGCCTTAGACCAATCGGCCACTGAAACGGGTGAAAGGCACATATTTTCACCTGTTACCCCAATTAGATTCAATATTTTAACACTTAGTGTACCAAACCATTCCTTCACCTCTGACAAGACATCTTGTGAATATGGGGAATTCCAGGCCTCCACCGTGGTTCAGATTCCACGTTAAACTGTAGGTCCTCCATTTCATCTCACAATCACCCTACCATTACTCACCCTACCATTACACATTAGCGTAAGTGCGTATAACCCGAACGGGTAGTAAGACGTGGTGCTAATAATAATAATAATAAAAATAACACTTAGTGACAACAAAGCTAATCAGGATGGCTTCATGGTAGAGCATTGAAAAGCGAGGTCGTAAGTCCTGGGTTCTACTCCATGCTCACAATGTCATTTTTCACCAAATTAATTATGATTCGAGGGTCAGGACTTATCACAGTAATATTGTTCGTATAGTATGTAACTATACATTTGAATTTAAATTCAGGGATAGCTTGTATTTTAATTTTCTTAGGAAGAACCTTATTTGACATATATAAAAGCTATTAAATCTACTTTCACGTACAGTCCTTATACTTCAGGTCACTTTATCTGCAGCGTTCACTTATCAATATTTATAAAATAATACTATTAATACAATAGCAAAACAGTTTTTTTTTTATGTTTACTTATCCAAATCTTAGTATATATAATTGAGTTACGCATATCATAATTCCAAGCAATTAAAATGTTTGTCCTTTAAAATTGTGGAAGCTCTAATGCAATAAATTAACAAACCAGTGTATCTTTCAGGTATAGAGTTAGACCCTGCTGACCTGTAGAAATTTTGTGCTCTGTGGATTGTCTTTGAGAAACGGCGCATATTTAGTGTAATTATATTTATAGTTTCAGATTTCTGAGTGGGTCTTACACAAGAGGTGTTGGTTAGCGAACCAAGGAAGTATGTGTAGTTGATGATATCATATTTAATTTTGGTTTGTATTAATAAAACATATTGGAAATTTAAGATTATGAGTGAATTACGAACTAAATGTAATTTTGGAATAAAGTGAAATTTTTTAGTAATATTCAAGAATTCATGTTTGATAAATATTATATATAAATGAATAAATCCTCAAACATTACACTTTCCACCATATAGCTGTCGGAATAGGAAGGTACGTATAAAAGACAATGAGCTTTGTTTCCTCTTTACTTGTATGTTTGTAAACTACACATTCCTGTTGAAACAATATAATTAACTTGAAGGGTTGCTTTGGGAGGGGTTAGCTATTAATTTTGGGACAAATATTTGAAAATCAATAGGCCCTATTGAATTCAGCAGGATGCGACAGTTTAGTTTTTAAAGGCATCGTATGTGTTTTAATTTATATTTTATAAAGTGCTTGTTTGATTTGCTTATGTGCATTTATTACAACTTTTTGTTGATATTTTAAGCCGATCCAAGACTATTTTTAATAATCATTACAGTAGCTCCATGGCTTCTTTGGTGCTGACTGATGGCTTTGAAAAGTTACCAGACAAAATTATGTATTCCTACGCCGAACTATATGATCTGCAAAAACGTGTGTTTAGCAGCTGTCACTTCTGACAGTCAAATCTAGGTATATACCTAAATGTAGACTGTCAGAAGTCAGCTGTGAGCTGTCATTCAGCACCAAAGAAGCCATGGGGATACTGTAGCTCATCTATAGCACTTTTTTTTTGTATGTCATCAAAGTCCAAGCCCTGGTAACAAGTACGCCGTAGGGTGTATTACCTAATCTTGTAGACGCTACCTGACAGGAAGTTTGATCAATAAATCTCAAGCAGGTGTTGGTTGATATCTGGCCTCACCTCCTCCTCCTATCTATCAAGTATCAGGTAGTCTCTCGCACGAGGCACGTCGCGTCAATAGCCCTGAGGGCCGCGACTGCTGAATGGCCCCCATTATACCCGCCCCCCTCCCTTTCCCAACCTCCCTCAGGCAGCACGCTCTCTACCTGTGCAATATTGGATCTCCCACACAGCTGCCCTCGTAGAGATTGTCATGTAGAACAAAGCAACTCTTTGATCAAACTAGAACTCAATACAGTCACTAGTGGAACTAGCTCAAGACAGTAATTAGTGGATACTAGCTCATTACAGTAGTTAGTGGAACCAAATCAAGACAATAATTAGTGGGACTAGCTCATTACAGTAGTTAGTGGAACCAAATCAAGACAGTAATTAGTGGGACTAGCTCATTACAGTAGTTAGTGGAACCAAATCAAGACAACAATTAGTGGGACTAGCTCATTACAGTAGTTAGTGGAACCAACTCAAAACAATAATTAGTGGGACCAACTCAAGACAATGATTATTGGAACTAACTCAATAAAGTGATTAGTGGATCTAACTCATGACACTTACTGGAGGAACTAAAAACAGTATTTAGTGAAATTACTATTGAAACTACATCAAAATAACAACTATTAGAATTTATTAAAAATAGTGACTATGTTATAATCGACAAATTAAAAACCTCTTAAATAATTTAAATTACTATATAGATGTAATATATTGTCACTTTTGACAGATTGTGGATAATTTTAGTATAAATATGGACTATTGCAGTTTTGTCAATGTCTGCTATTATAAGTTGTTATAATTGTTCTGTGTCTCTTTAATAGGTCGTGTTATGGTGATTCGATTATAATTGACCTGCCTCGAGGAAGTAACTAATGGAACTATTTTTAGGTATCATTCTAGACATAGTTTGTTGCAGAATTCCTTCAAAACAGTGACTAAAGATATTGCTAAAGTTATAGCTCGTTTCCTTTTTTTTTACATATCTTTATTTTTTCGTAGAGTTATTATTTAGTAGAATTCTTTCTAATCAAGCAAAATTCGAGCTACATAAAAATTATTTTTGAAAATTAATTATTTCTGTAATTTATAGCATATTTATATAATATTATGACAATAACCAAAGTAGATTTCTAGAAAAATCTGTTCAGACTCCCTTAAACGAATTCTGACCATTCTTAAAGAGTCACGAAAATAATGTAAGCTAGTTGAGAATATTCTACTTGTTTTTAGAAGGTTCATAACTGCCATTCCCATGATTATACCGCAATCGGATGATATTTCCCGTTAAGTAGGCCGTGCCCTTAGGGTGTCTTCCTAACGGTTTTCTAGTAGCGTATTAGTCCAATCTTAAACTAAACTAGTTTTTTGAAGCACCGCTTCTTACTACGCGTTAGGGTTACGCACCTATGTACTAATTACGCTAATGGTTTTTAAGGTTTTGGTAGGTTATATTTAGAGAAAGTGTACACACATTTGCGTGGATAGAAAGTGGAAAACCATTTGGGATAACAATCCTCAGTACACCCAACCTAGATTTGAACCTTGATCTCCCCATCATCAGCAGTTTAATCTACTGCAAGAGTAGCGCGATGGACCACGCGACCACCGCAGAGCGTATTAAACCTGTTAATTCTCCACACGGTAGCCATGTTTATGACCCTCCACACTCCCGAGGCGTGTAGCCTATGCAAGTACGGTCTTTCTTGAGAGCATTATAGTCGTGATTTGAAGTACGTATTTATTAAGTTTTATCTGATATGATAGAATAGTACAGTTACCAAACACAGGCTTTTATCATCATAAAATCTTCAAGCTAGCTTAACTTAGAATAAAACAACTAATACGCATGACTAATCCCAGGAGAACGTACCTGAATAGGGTAACAATTACACTCTTGTACTTAATTTATAAAATATCTTTGACCAACTAAATATTATAAGGATTTGACGACACATCATATACTTTTTTTTAAATAACATATATTCTATAAGCCATATGCCTTAAATATAATAATCTAAGATTCTATCAAAGAAAATGGCGACATTTTAATCATAAACATCAGCTAAAAGTTTAATTGTGTGAAATAAACAAAATGGCTTACAATATGAATCCAAACATATAATTTCTAAATTTTGTTTTTGTTTTGATAAACTTTAATGTACAATTTTTGAATATTTCACTTTCCATGCGATATGCGAGTTCCACATGATTCCGGTTCTTCATCTTTAAGTTATTATATCAGACAGTTGTTAAACTATATTTCACAGCATCTATTGCACAAAATTTGAAAAAAGTGAAATGTAAAAGCACATGTTTCATCAAAGACGTGCCCAGATATTTTATCATATATTAAAAAAAATCTTTTATAAAATAAATAGGAGATTCTTATACTAACCTAATAAGTTAAATACGCATGTCAGTAGACTATTCATTCATTTAGTAAACAGAGTGCTAACAAATAGGTTTCCATAGCCACTAAGTTTTAAAAAAATAACATATTTAATTTAAAAGTTTATTTTATGGAGGTCGGTGACCTGGCGGTCTAGGGGTAAGGTGTCAGACTTCTATGTTGGCGGCCGGGGTTCAATCCTCGATCCCAGCAAAGATTTATCTGATTACCAAACCCTTCCTTCACCTTTGACAATATATCTTGTGAATGTGAGGAATGCCAGGCCTCCACCGTGGTTCGGATTCCACGTTAAACTGTATGTCCTTCATTTCCTCTCACAATCACCCTACCATTACACATTAGAGTAAGTGTGTATAACCCGAATTGGTAGTAAGACGCGGTGCTAATAATAATAATACTTTATTAAGGAATGATCGCTGAGATGGGTTGTGAACGTTCAGAAATCCCGCATTATTTAAAAAGGGTTTTGTTAAACAATAATACTGTTCAAATATAAATGGAGGTAAAAGGTATCAATATGTTTATAAACAATTAAAACATTGAATTTGATCATTTATTACTAAAATAAAACCATTAGAAAATTATGTAAATTAATTTTTAACAACTTTTCAGGCAATATTGTTGCTATTGAGAGATTAGCGTTAACAGTTAGAAACACATAAAGCATTAGAATGAATATTGAGGATTGTTTTAATGGTTTTTAAACTTCAAAACTGCTGTATTATTAAAAAAGAATGCACGTGTAGTGATATTTCCCTTCACGTAGGAGGTGCCCTTAAATAACATTTATTAGAACCATATTATCTGCATTCAAGAAAAATATCAGTCAAAATTCAACCATACATTTATTTTATTATGAATGAGTATTTTGAGCATTTTTTAGAAAGTGTTAACATATTTTTCACGGCCAATGATTATAAAATTCTACTAGTTTATCAGATGAGCTCTTTCATATCATGTAACAAAAATGACAGCTGTAGATTACATTAATTAATGTATGAATGCGTAAAAGAATCCGACACCTTAGGTTATTCGGTAGCGTGTCTGTATACTCTGCTAAGGGTCCTGGGTTCGATTCCCAGCATAGCCAAAAATGTATCATTGATGAAACGTGGGTTTACACTTTCACAGTGATGAATTAACGACCGGGGGCTGCATGTTGTGCCTGTCCTAGTCTTAAGTTAGATTATAAGGCATTTGAAGCTACGACAGGCCTAGCAAGCTGGTAATGGAAAATATATTACTTAAATAAAAAAAACACTCATGGCACAGACTGGAAGCAGTAATGGATGTGAAAAAACGTGAAATTAGGTCTAGTATTTTTTTTCTGTCAAATATGTCTAGTTTTTAGTAAACTTGGGGTGTATAGACAGTATACAAAATCAAGGGAGCTTAAACCACTCAAACTGAATGACCTTGAAAACATCGCAATACTTTTGATCAACGTTCATAGAAAATATTGCTACCAGCCAGAAGCAAGTTTGAGGAAGAGGAACTCTGCCGATGGCCCCGCGGTGCACCCTTAAGATCCATCAAGGCCTCACATTGTCCGTCACGGGGCCCCATCTTACCTCTGCCTTTCAAACCCAACGGCGCAGATACCATGCCCCCCACCCCATTTTCTTTGCATGGCTAAACTCTCTTTTAGATCAGTACCTTTGCACCTGCACCCAAAAAACCTCGTCGCAGGTTCCCCTTTTCGTCCAAAAGAATTACGCCAAGAAAAGATCGAACTATAAAAAAAAAGATTATTTTTCTCCCTTCCTTCTTAGAGGAATAGAAGGCAAGAGAATTCTTTTCTTTTGATGTGAGCTGTTTTATTCTGTCGGAGATCCATGGTTTGAAATATTGCAAGCGTGGCATGATGTTTTCTGTACCTGTGGTTTAACTTTGCTCGTTGCTTAAGGAACAGATTTCTACTTCTATTCACACACACACACACCTAGCCCTGGAATTGGAATGTGTACGCGTGCCGTAGGCGTATCACCATAAACCGAGTGTTTGTTAAAGGACCCATGTGAATTCTCGCACATTTATGTTTCTTGTTTCTCTCCTTACACAAGAAGATGAGCTGCGAGAAACTCAACCTAATATTAGTAAAACGTAATTGATGTTAACATCCAATCAAAACGTTACGGCCTACAGTCGATATTTTCATAGAAAACTCCTTTTAAATAATACAAGAATATTTATTTGAGGCAAAAATTGACAATGTTTCATTATTTTAATTTTAAAGGCATTTATAATATGTATCAAAAGTGACAGAAATAGATCACATTACTTGATGTGAGAATACTTGAAATTAGATCTCGTAAATTCTCTGAGTTCGATTAAGTTATATTTATGAACATAAAGTCCGTTCACCGTAGGAATTGTTTTCTGAAAGGCCTTTTTCCCTACCAAAAATCTATTATATAGTAGGATACTGGTAGGAAAAAAGACCTTTCAGAGAGTAATTCCTACCGTGAATTGAATAGATTATACATAGGATCCATCAACACATTTTGGTAAGAAGATACTTTTTTTGCAATGCCTATAAAATATTACTAACATAATAATAAAGTAAAATACTCTTAATATTGACATAAAAGTGTTTATCTTCTCGAAATCTTTTTCTTACCAAATTTTTGCTATATTTTGGCTGTATTGGAATATATTAATCATTCATGAATACATCTAAACATATAACAAATAAGAGGTTGTTTGAGGTTGTCCTTCTGTGAATGTCAAGTTAACATATTCTACATTTATATTCTTTAAATTGAATAATGAGACCTGAATGTGGGAATCAACCCCGGGCCCTATGTCTTAATACGCAAACAATCTTACCACTGAGTTATCCAGGAGTCGTCTCGTACCCGGAGTCATGATATTATGTCACTATGTCATAATTATGTCATGATATTATGAAATTAAGACGCTGCTAAAACCGTACCTAACAAATATAAAAGGTTGGCTATTCATTTCATAATCTACCACATTATTTAAAATTAAAATTCCCATTTTACAGACGTTAAATTAAAAACAAAGGTACGGGATTTTTGTTTCCGTGAATGATACTCACTTCAGTGGCCATATGGTCTAATCTCACAGTAGACTAGAACGTTGATGACGGGAAGATCAAGGTACAAATCTTGGTCAGCTCTACTAAGGATGATTTTTCCAAAATGGTTTTCCACTCTCTCTCGACTCAAATGTGGGTAAACTTCCCATTAACATAACCTTCCTAATACCTGAAACCATTAGCTCAATTATAATATAAGCGTATAACCCGAACGGGTTGTAATATGTGGTGCTAAAAATAATACGAATGAGTAAGTTTGGATTATATAGAAAATGTACCCACATCTACGTGTTGGAAGACTAGGAAACCATTTAGTAAAAGCAAACCTAAATACACCCGAATGAGATGCGAACCCAGATCTCCCAATTACCGGCATACCAATCCAACACGAGACTGACACGTTAGTCCATGCAACCAATGATGCGGGTATGTTATGTCTTATTATTATATTATTTACTAGCAATCCCGCACGGCGTTGCCCGTGACCCACTGTAGTATAAGAATTATATAAGTCCACTCCCCATGGTGTCTGTATCTCTGAAACGTAATTCTAAACCAGATAAAGAATTTTTTCTTCAAAGATTTGTTAAAAATAGCCTAATTAACAAGATAATTAAAATTTTTAAAATCAAGCCTTGATGTGCATTTAGACCCCGTTCTATCCACCTATGTTAAAAACTTCATATCTTTGTATGCCGTAAATTTGGCTGGGCATCAAAGACAAACAAACACACACAAAGACTAACACTTCCTTTTATTATTATAAATTAAGTATTTTAATACATTTTCTTGGTTTGTAAATCAAGAAATATTTGTTATGATAGATTTGTTCAGAATTTAACCACCATCTAACTTTTTTTCCTACCCAACATTGCTAAGGGTGTAGTGAGTGAGTTCTTTGGTTTCCACTCTCATTTGATCACACTTTTACCCCTCCTATACCAATTACTCCCCAAAATTTAATTACAGTTGCATGCCTACCTTGCTAAATTTAAAATAAGTCCTTGGGATACCTCCATTGAAAGATAAAAATTAGACTTTCATTTAACATTCTCTATTATTTAACTTTAGTTTGTAGATTTGTATCGTAATTATAATGTATGAATTTCCTAGTTCATGAATCTCTTTTAAAAAAATGCTTTTTCTCTTTAGTAAGTTTCATTATTTATATATATATATTGAATGTTTTTGTTCCTAAAACTTTTAAAAATAATATTAATACTGATCCCTTGGAAATTGAATATATATAATAAAAAAGTTGATCATTAGAAGAAGAGATTTCCCTTTTGAGGTACATTTTTGATATATTGTTAGTGCTTTTCATGGTGCACGTCTTCTACCCACTCACATGATTTATATATTCACACTAATTTAATAGGGCTGAAAACGGTGGAGCTTGAATTAAATTAAACCCTATTTAAGTGAATGGATAGGGAGAACCTACTTAAAAAAGACAATTCAGTACATCTATCTAGGATATAAACCCCGGCTTCCCATAGCTGGCAATCCAGACCAGACGAGACTGAAAAATCACTAAATATTTTGATTACAATATTTTAGAAATAAAGAACACAACATATTTTTTTTAACTTTATTTATGTTTGTATAGGAAAATTTGGCTTACACTTTCTAAACATAGGGATTATATCAGTGTTTTAATTACAGACTACCTTATTATATCCGAAGTCTCACATTGTCTAACTCTATGCCATCAATCTTGCAGTAGACTGGATTTTCGGGGATGGAGGCAATATCTTGGTGAACTAAGGGTTTACTTTACATCTACTACTGTTTTCAGCCTGTGGTCTGGGTCAGTTTTTTATTCAAGTCATATATTTTTCTCCTACCAGCTTACTAGGCCTATCATAGCTTCATATGTCTTTAAACCAAACTTAAGACTAGGACAGGCACAACATCCGTTCCCCAGCCTTTAACTCATCACTGTGAAAGGGTGAACCCACATTTCACCCATGATAAACTTTTCAGCTATGCTGGGAATTGACCCTATGACCCTTAGTTCAGTAGATAGTCACGCTACTGACTCAACTAAGGTGTCATATTGAACTAAAGGTGACTTTCCTTCAATCCTTTCCAGGCAAATCTAAATAGATTTCTTATCAATTATACCTTTTTCATTACTAATCAATAAGTGTAGTTAACTGTGATTAGCTTGAAAAGACCGTGTCTGTTAAGTAAACAAGTTAATAAATCTTCTTTTATTATATATCCATACGTCAACCCCTTCACTTTGTAGTTGTACATTTGATAAACTTTTAATAATATTGTAACATATTTTTATTGTTGACAGAAAGAAAAGTTTGCACTTTATAAACGTCCCTTTTTCCTGGAACTCTACCATACAGCCCAATTTTCATAAAATGGTAATTTTAGAAAATACTAACATTTTTTTGGTGTTCAACATTGATCATATTTTACTAGATTATTTTGCTATTTTACAAGAGTTGATAATATATTTCTAAAATGACAGTTTATATTAGTTCACTAGACGTAATTATCAGTGAAGGTAGATCTAGTAGCTTTTCTAGTTATCAGATGAGCTCCATCCCTATGAAAATTAGACTGTAACTACCAACAAGGACGGACATCCTCAATATGGACATATCTCTGTCCTATATATAACGAGGGAGTATGAAGACAGCAAGGTCGGTGTCGCCTAGCTCCCAGTGGGATCGGGTACGAGTGAGTCGTGTCGTGGAAAGATGTGACTGCGGAGGAGCCATCTGGCGTGTGTGATGCGTTGACGCCGCGAGACAGAACAATAGCACCATTCACCTCAACTACACATCATCTGCTGGGGAGGAGAGCTTGACTGGCTAGCGTTGTTGACATCCAGAGCAGGTGAGAGCACACGGTACATATAAGCCCTCTCATTCACATGACCGCAAACACACAACACATCCCCTCAACTCCTTCATACGACAGATCACATTGGTGATCAGCGGCGAACTTGAACATTAATAGATTATTTTAATATACAAACATAATTAATACATAATATATAGTATAAAATCCATGCCGTCCGTATCTGTCTGTTTTTCCTTTCATAGAGTTTTTTAGTACTTCCCAATTAAATGGGTTAGGGGAGGAGCAGTAGCTTGAAATCACTCCAAAAATATTTAAAAATTTACTTTTCAACGCGGAAGAAAGTTTAAATTTGGCAAATTAATAAAAGGATCACCCATTTTAAATAAAAGTTCAAAGGTTTGAAAATCAAAAAGGTGTTCGGTAAATATATGAAAAGTTAGAGGCCCTTATACTGATAGACCCATAAAAAATTATATAGTATAGTGTTTTAATATTGTAAAGCCAAGCGAAAAAAATAAAAAATACATTAAATAAAGATTATCTTAAAGGGGACCCATACCACTACTATTATTCCTATTATATAACTAAATATTGAGTGATGAAAATAAACAACTTCCGGTGGATTAGCTTGGTGAATCATCATAACCTTTGGGAAATCATTATGTCAATTTATTCTATATCTTTGTATTAATCTAATTTTTCATTTATTTATTTTATTGTTATCTTAAATGAATGAGGCTATTTTATTATTTAAAATGAGACAAGCTCTCTGGCAAGGACTCGCTTAGATATATATTAGTTATTATTATACTACTATAAGGCCACATGGCTGACTGACTCACTGACATTAATGTTTACCCACTTCCAGATGAGTTAGAAACCTGAAATTTGGCAAACTTATTATAGCTTCTAGTCTGTAACCGACGGTAAAATTCCAAAAAATTAAAAATTAAAATATTCAACCCCTGAAAAAAATTCAAAACTTCGGAGCAACTTTAAAGTCGGTGCGAACCTTTATTTGAAGGTCTCTTGTGTCTAAACGGTAATACCTATCAAAAAACGGCTATGGAATTACATTAGTTTACATCCAGTTGCAAAGAAAATACACCGGCGGTTTGGGGGCGGAGTCCCCATCGAGCAAAGCGAGTCTATTCATATAGCCCTATATAAAAAGAGTTTATTAATATAAATAGATTAGTACAACTTAATATAACTTGTGTCTATATTTTATCCTTGACACATATAATATTAATTCTAAAAAAATTGTGGATAATCCCTATGTATGTTATTATTATTATTTTTAGCACCACGTCTTACTACCCGTTCGGGTTATACGCTTTAGGTACTAATTACGCTAATGGATTAGGAACTGAGAAGGTTGAATTAGAGGAAGTGAACCCGCATTTGCGTGGAGGGAAAGCGGAAAACCATTTAGGAAAAACCACCCCGAGTTCACCCGAACGAGATTCAAACCTTGATCTCCCCTTCCTCAGCATTCGATCTCAACATGACTAGCGCGTTACCCAACTACGCCACCGAGGCGGGTCCTTATGTATGAAAAAATCATTATTATTAACATTATAATTAATAATTTATTTCATAGTGAAACACAAAGCTCTATTGTGTAAAATTATTTCCGGATTATATTTTGATAGACCTCATATCTACAACCATCGATTAAAGTAGCCAATCTTACCAATATATTCCTCTCAGTTCGTTTGTCATACTTTCTTAAAGTGAGTATGGTTCAAATGTTCTAGAACTGAAAAAAATCCCTCAGTGGTAAAATAATATCGAGAGAAAACGGTGAAAGGTATATTTATTACAAATAATAACTCTCTGACATTACGATCATTCGAACACCAATATTTGATTGCAAAATTTTAACAAGTGTTTTATAAGTTCTAAGTGATCGATTTAAACAATTTTAATTAATTATAAATATTTCAAAGAAATATTAATATTATTAATAGATTTTATTTTTATAAGTATATAATAATATTAATACTACTAGTATTATTATTATTATTATAAATAGGGTGCACCTGATTTTGGTAATAAATCTTCCAAATCACGTATTTCTTTACCTTTGATCAGTCCCGTGAAATCGTATTCATAAAGGTATTTTTAATTTTATTTATTGCTTCTAATGATACGATAGGTTGATTTCCATTATCTGTACACTTGAACATAGATGCAGGCTGGATGAATGGAGCATACAATGTGAACCACCCAATTTGTAAATGTGTTATGATCATCTACGGAATTAATATTGAAATCAGTATTATCAAACATTAACTGTCTCGTTGAAGCACTATGTGCACTATTGTGCACTGACGGCTCTAAGCCGTGGCCTTTAGATTTAAAAAATGTAAAATCTAGATTTCTAAATTCTAAACTATCAACCATCAAATCATTTTCAATATGTACATTATAATTTAAAATATAAAACTCTCTTTGGCACCGTATTTTATTAACTGTTCGGGTTATATGCTTTTGTACCAATCACGCTGATGGTTTGAGAAATTAAGAAGGTTATATTTAAAGGAAGTGTACTCACTTTTGGGTGGAGGAAGAGTAGAATACCACTTTGTAAAGAGCACCTATACTACACCCGACCAATATTCTAACCTTGATCTCCCAATCGTCAGCGGTCTAATTTATACCAAGCGTAGTGCGTCAGACAAAGCTGCCACCGGCCCAGTTAAAATATAAAACTTAAGTCGTTTTATTAGAACAGCCAATTTTTTAAGCACTGCTTCTTACTACCTGATTATATATGTACTAATTACGCTATTTAAGGATGAGGAAAGTTGAACTTAGAGGAAGTGTAACTGCATTTGTGTGGAGGAAAAGTATAAAAAAAAATTAAAAGGCCAGCCTCCATACACCTGACTGACATTCGAACTACGATCTTCCTGTCATCAGCGGTCTAGTCTAATTCTAGAGTGATGCCTTAGACCATGCAGCCACAGTAGAAAGTAAATGTGGAAACAGTTTTATTAAATCTCGATTTCTCTATAGAACACTTTTAATATTTAAAAAAATAAGTAAATACTTTTATTAAATAAAATATCTATTGGATATCGAAGTCTATTAATTGATTTCAAAACAAACTGCCTTTTTCTTAAATTATGACTTTCCCTTTGTATATTTTTAAATTTTTAATTTTTGGGCATATTCTCAGTATATAATAATGAACTTTTTTATACATATTAAAACTGTTTGGGTAAATCTTGGGTAGTTATTGTTGAAAAGAACCGATTCACATTTTAAAATATATTAAGTGGCTGAATGAATCTGGGGCGATGATTTTTTGAGGACGGATCAAGGTAGGAGCTTTAAATTAAATCATTTTACTTTAAGGTTTACTAAATTCTAAATTAAATTAAATATTTATAAGCTTTTTGGAGCCAAATTTAATATACATCAAAACACAAACCTCAGCCTGTCTAGATTATAAAAAACGATCTCATTCTACACATGAAAATTAATACCATGGGTCATTACTAAAATCTTTTTCTCTATATTATATTATCTGCTTTCTTTCCTTTCGTGCTCCATGAATGAGGTGTGGAGTATCACAGGAGTGTGGTACTGCACCGCGCGTCTATGCACGCCACCACACATTTTATTTTCCACGTGTAATCCTATTTAAATAGAAGCACCCATACTGGAGCGTGGCACAAAATAAAACGGCAGCAAGCATTTAGCTTTTGGAATAAAAAGGAGTGACAGTTTAAATATTATAGGTAAGAAAGAGGATGTAGTGTAGAAAAATTCCACATTTTCCAATATTGTGGCCGTAGTGCAATCCAGATCTTTGGGGAATTTAAATATGTAAAAAATAATCATATATAAAACATATATACCAAAAATCAATTCTCTTGCATTTATTTTAGCAAATTTTACCATATTTTATCCCGATGTTCCTTAACTAGCAGACATTGACCCCAACCTCCCCTAGGAAAGCCAAACTTGACGTGACCAACACCCTTGTCCATAGGTAATTGGCGTGAGTACCATGTTAATTAACTACTTAGTTCAAGGACGAGGGATGAGAAAGTTAGGTTCGATAAAGTGAAATCATATTATAGTGGAGAGGGGATGGGAAAACTACATCCCTAGAACCCAGCTGAGATACAAATCTTGACCTCCCCATCGACCGCAAACAAGTTAGTGGTGACAATGACGTCCTAAATCACGTGTCCGCTGGTGGGGCTGAATTTTAATCCGTGTGGATGTATGTAGTTACAGTTCTTGTTTCAATTTTTTTTCTTAGTGTTAGTTTCTAGGCATATATGTATATATATATATATATGTATATATATATATGTATATATATATGTATATATATATGTATATATATATGTATATGTATATATATATATAAGCCTAGAAATTAACACTAAGTAAATATATATATATATGGGTTTTTGTTTTATTTATACATAAGCATGGCACCACCTTTTAAATTATCAAAACCTTACATTGTCAGGTTTGGTTGAGCTTATAGTGTAGCAAAATCTATCTATCTTAAAGGGGTGCACCATTTAGTGAAGGGAGAGGTGGGTTAATTAGGCCCTTCCCTTCCTTAAAAACAGAAAGTTTTAATAAAATACAACAAATATTGCAATAACATAACGCAATTAAACTATAGCAAATACACAGACTAGATTTTAGGACTTGGCTTACAGCTTGATTATAAAAAGGCATACCACTATTCCGATTAAAAATGACTAACGTTTTCAATCAGAAAAAATACTGTAGCTTCGATACAATAAACGTACGTGTCTCTCAAAGTAAATATCTGGTTGCGTTACCGACGTGTTAAATAGCTTATAGCTCATATTGGCCCTGAATAAACCCTATTAGATCATTGTGGCCTCACGAATCTTTTACCGTGACATGACTGAGTTGATGTCGGTGAGTTACTCAACCAACTTGTCATCGTGTGGGTGATGAGAGTTGGTTCCAGTTTCCGGCCACGCCAGGCACTCTGCCCTTGTGACTATTGAAGATGACGCCATGACTTGTCGTTGTTGACACATTGCTTCCTCTCTTTGTTACCGACGAGACCTAGCGATCACTCTTCACCTTCCATTAGTCCCACGGGAACCCTTGCGGGGACTCTGCAAACTTAGTAATAGTGTCATGTGGGAATGTTAAATTTGGTCAAATATTGTCACATGGGTAAGTTGAGTTTAGACACACATACTTTGTGGAAAAGCTTAATTTGTTCAGTTACATAGTCTAATGGAAATGTTGAAGTTGGTTTAATATACTCACATGAAAAGCTGATATATATAAATATACACACATGGAAAAGATTAATTTAGCCCAATATAATCAATTGGAAAAAATGAGTTTATTCAAATATACACACATGGAAAAGTTTAATCTGTGCATAATACTTACACGGAAAAAAATAATATTATTGATAAACTCAAACAGAAAAAAATCTAATTTTCCTAATAGACTCACATAGAAAAGATTAATTTTACCAAATATCCTCACATAGAAAATATAAATTTATCCAAATATAATTTAATGGAAATGTTTTATTTGGCAAACGTACACCCAAAAGTTGAATTTGGACATGTTTGAAAGGTCCTAAATTTTAACATTCATTCTAACATAGAACGTTTCTGGTTTGAGTGAATAAAAGCGGAAACTTGTCACGAAGATGGCTTTCTATAGAACTCCTAATTTGTATCTATTTCTTAGCTGAGCAATACTTAAACCGTTCAAAAAAATAAATAGTTTTCTTGAAAGTTTTCTGGCTACAGTAAGATTTTGGTGAAAATAAACTCTTAAAAATACAAACATATTCTTTGTGGTCAAAATTGACATAACTTTTGAGAATATCTATAAAAAGCAACATCTACAGACAACATTACATGATATATGAATACGTGAAAATAAATCTATTAACTTTTCTTCTTTCTTAGATGAGAAGCTCCCTATGGAAATTGGACTGTGAACTTTTTAACACCCGGCATGGATGATAAATCCCTTCCCACACCCTCGACAACATTGAAGCAAAATAAGTCCAAAGAGTTTAGAGGGAATATATTTATTCACACGAATTATTATTTTAGGCCTACATTACTCATAAACCTAATTTTCCTAGCCTTAATAGCTACAAGGCCTTTGCTGATGTTTTCAAATTAAAGGTAGGTTCTGGGAGAAGGCTGAAGGCCAAAATGGTTCTATTTTTACTCACCTCACCAACATTTTAGGTAAACTTATACAACAAACCGAAGTCTAATTTAGTTTCGATTGGATAAATAAATTGTGACTTGCGTGAATAATCATTCTGTTAACAAGCAAAACAGTAAAAATTGGAAATACCTAAGAAAAACTCACTCATTTGTGGACACTTACATTTTGAAACATTGATTAAATAACCAGCAAATAAAATTACAATGAAATGTTTAATGAGGGATCCCTTCTAGTAAGTAGATTGTTGGTTAAACTTGGATTGGTCTTGGACGTACTGTATCTTCCATTTTCCCTGAAAGTTAACATACTTGCATTGCCTGGATCCAATATGGAATAATTTATAAGATAGGGTAGTATTGTAATCAGTGTAAAACTGAGATCCGTGAAGTTGGCAGCACACATAATGGCACCAATTTTGGCACTACCCAAGGTTATTTGGTGTCCACACGAAAACTATAGTAGAACAAATTATGAAAATTAGTTAAATTCTTCTTGTGGCCCGAATTCAGCACCTAATATTGGCATAGGTCTCATAATCTGCGCAATTATGGGTTATGCCAACTACACGGAACTGTGAAAGATCACTTTTAAGTGTAAGCCGAGTGTACATAACTAAAGTTGGTGAGTACTTGTTATAGATAATTCCGCCTAGCATCGCTGTTTTCACTTAGTTCTCAACTATAACATCGTAATAAGAAGATCAAGAAAATGTTCACTTCGTTCATTTTAACAGCACATAGTGACCACCTTACTATCCCCTCTTTATACCCCCCTCCCCCCCACTCACAAAAACACATGCGTAGCTATCTCTTATTTTGCGCGTACGACGTTTGGAGAACTCTGGGACTATCCTAGGTGAAATACACGGGTAATTTGCGACCAGATTGGTCATAGGACGTTTGGCACTGTTGTGAAAAACTCCTGTTAATCCTACCTTGAGTGTTTTTTTTTTTACTTCTGATTCACTTTTCTAATCATTACATAATGTGCTAGGAACGAGGAATGTTGAATTTATAAGAATTATACCAAATTTTTCGTGGAAAACCATCTGAGAAAATCCAATCTATGATTTATTGTATTTGTAAAAGTTTATCTGCACAGGTATTTGACTCAATGAACTGTCATTAAAAGTTCAAGGTGCAATCTTCCAACAATATGTTTTTCAAAATGTAATATCACACTTCATCATATCGGTGATTTAATGTTTACTAGACTGAATTACCATTTGATTGTTTGTCCACGTTCTTCGTGTTTGTTGAGTCACATTAAAAAGGGGGAGGGGGAGGGCGCTGTTAAGCTTACCTGCATGATGACTTATTGTTTGTTGACCACGAATTATCTAACACGTAAACAAGAAGTATCCCAAGTGAATTTTGAGGACATAATAACAGAGTTTGAAGTGAGTTGAAGATATGTCTCATTACTCATCCAGCTTGGACTCATGTCTCAGTGATAAGCAAAGATAACTACAGGCTTAGGGTTTGATTACAAGGATGGCTTCAAATTATAATTTAATAGGATTTTTTATGTAGGAAGCTGCCCAACAACCACGATGCTATTATTATTTTAATTTTTTTTTAGCACCGTGTCTTAGGCCTACTACCCGTTTGGGCTATACGCTATCTCTGGGATATTGATTTGGGTGCTAATGGTTGTATTAGATAAAGTTAACTTGATTATAGATTGTGTATATTTCTACATTAGATTGAGAGTCACTATATTTCAGATGTCAAAACAGATCTACAGTAAGCCAAGCCTCTACAGTGGCCTAACTAGAAATTAGTTTTGTAGGATAGGAATTAAAAATATATTGAAGTCATTATTTATTTTCTACTATTTGAAAATTAAGGAGATATTTTAATGTGTATAATGATAAGGTTTATATTGTTTGAATATTAAGTCATAATGTTTACTTTAAAATACATCTTATCCATTCTACACATTTTAATATTATATATTAAAAGTATGACTCCATATGTTTTAAATTTATATTAATATTACTTGTATTCTAATAGGCAGGAGTGGGGGGAGAAATGTAGTGGGTAAATAAGTTCCCCATACATTTTCTCACATGAGCGCGACATTTAAAAATACAACACATTGTATCTCTGTCCAGGTCATTTTATTTTATTTTTAGTTAGATGTCCTTTGAACTTTACCTAATCTTGTAAATAATACACTTTTTTAAATTGTGTCCTAGTACCCATTTGGATTAAATTAATATATTTATTATGCTAATGGAATAAGGGTGAAGAGGCTTAAATTTTAGAAGATGTGTACTCGAATTTATTTGGAGGGAAATCTGGGAACCAGCCTTTCTACACCCAACTGGGTTCCAAACGACACTATCCCCATCTACGGTATTACAGTTTATTTTGAGTATGATGCCTCATACCATTCGACCAAAGAAAGGGATTTAATTGGGGTGAATTTGTTTTGAAATTTTTGATAATTTTCAAAACAATTCCAAAACTTCAAAAGTCCGATTATTACAGATGCATCTATGCAGGTATGAATTACTAAGGACGATGGTTACACTAATTAACATATGCAGAGACTTGCAAGCTGTGTCCTGTCAATTAAAAGTTTTGGGTTTAAGGTTTGTCAAGGGGGCTAGAGGGTAGAGAGCGTCCAGCCGCCCTTCTAGACACACACTCTTCCATCCCCTACGTATGAGAACACCTGGGGGTACATCTGGATCATGACGTGACAATGCCTCTCATAATGAGACGCTGTGATCCTACCTGAGTTCGGTGACCCGGAGCGGCAGCGTTGAGGGAAGGGCAAAGGGTTACAGGGCTTATTGATGTCATGTGAGATAAACTTGCGATTAGCTCCAGTTATTATCTTACAACTCATACACAAGGTTGATGATTTTGTACTTAATTCGGTATATAATCTTGTACTCAAATAATGATTCAAGTATTATTGAATGACCAGTGAGGCTGCTTATCTAAAAATATACAACTTGCTTTCACAAATTCTATGTGTTAATACTTGTTTTGCAAATAGTTAAGGTTATAAAAAATATACATTTATTTTTATAAAATGGTTTGTTTATGTGTGTATTAAAATATTAATGTACTGTCCCTGTATTTTGGAATAAGCCATTATGTTACTCTAACTATAAATCATTCTATATAATACTTCTACCTGATACAGTGGCCACATGGTCTAATGCGTAAAGAAAAGACTGACAGGGAAACCGAGGTTCGAATCTCAGTCGAGTGCACTTAAGATGACTTTTCCAAAATTATTTTGCACTCTTCCTCCACGCAAATATGAATACACTACCTATAAATTCGACCTTGTTCATCCCTAACTCATTAAAGTTAATTAAAACAGCGCCAATCAAACATTTTTCAAAACAAAGATATTTATTTTTACTTTTGTTTGAATAATAATTAAATCACTGTTAAATTTTCTAATGTAATAACCTTGTATCGCTTCAGGGTATGTGCTCCTAGTTCGTACCAAACATCGTTGAAAACTAGGAGCTACTTTATTTTAACAATTTATGAATAAGTTTCCTTGAAAGTTACTTGTTTTGCTAATATCAAGCATGATATTTGATCGTTCACATGAAAATAGCTGACTTCTACTGAATTCAATATTGAATTATGTTTGAAAACATCTTCCGTGTTTACAAGATATTATTAATAAAACAATTTACTTGGGTGGTCACATGATCTAAGAGTATAAAGTGTCACTCAAGAAATATACTTGAATGTCAATGACGAGGAGATCGTGGTTTGAATACCGATCAAGTGTACTGAAGATATCTTTTCCAAGATGGTTTTCCATTCTACTTCCACGCAAATGTAGATATGTTTCATGTTAATTCTATATTACTCATTTCCGCTCTATTAGTATGATTAAATTCAGATAACCCGAATCGGAGGTAAGACGTGTTGTACAAAAAAATAATTAATGACACGTTCAATACCCTAGTCGGGGGGCTCGATAACTATTGTGAAACAAGGTAAAGTATGACTTGTTTAGTTATTTCTTAGCTCATCGGATATTTCTAATATTTTTTACAGTTGTAATAAAATCTCATTTTAAAGCTGCAATCCTAGTGTTAATATGAGTTGTTTCGTTAGTATAACAGCTGTAGCTGCGTATAACCCGAAAGGGTAGTAAGACGCGGTGCTAATAATAATAAATAAAACATCTGTAGAGAGTAATCTAACATCTCAGTTGCTAAAGTTTCTGTCTTCTGAACTAAGGGACCCGGGTTTGGTAAAAGGAAGGATCTAAAAAACTATATTTTAATTAGGGCTTATTCCATTCATAGTTACGAGTTAAGTGCAGGGATACTTAGTGCTGTGTCTGTTCTAGGATTATGTAAGTGTGTAAGTCATCTGCTGATAAAATCAGTCTGTTTAAAACATACACTTTATCTACCACAAAAAGTTTTAAAATTAAAGGGACTTTCAATAAATAAGATTATCTTAAAATTAAGGAAAGAATTTTAATACAAACCTAATTTTCTAGTACAAATACACATATTATTTTGATCTCTATAAATGCTATTATTTTCTTCTTCTATTTAATTCAAGCAAACAAACTAACTCTATTTTCATTATTGCCAATACATTACTAAAAATCTGTGCCAAAAAGTTTTGTGGCAAAATAAAATTTTGTCAGATTTTCTTAGTAAAAAAAATGAAAATATCAATCGATCTGGTTTTATATCCAAACAACCATGTTCATACAAAGCCAAGACTAGGCTATCTGCGTTTTTCTTATACTACAAGTTTTGAAATATTAAAAAAAAACATAGGCATACACCTAAACCTTCTTTGTGCGAGGTTTGAGCCTTTTATAAAATGGATTAAAGATTCCAAGGCTCAACATGAAAACAAAATGAGGTTTGAGATGAGACCAATTTAACAAGTAGCAATCCATTTTTTATAGAAAGGGTTCGCCGCTTAATGTTAAGTAAAATCTACTTAGTGAGATGGTTCAAATTTATTTATATACTATGTCTAAGTTTTCTCTTTCATTCGGAATATTTTGAAAAGGCGAGAGTTATTATGGGTGTCAAAGTCGAAGGGACTCAACATTTTAAATCTTCTCACAACCCTGTGTAATAATATTAGTATTTTTGGTTTATTTAGCACCACGTCTTACTACCCGTTTGGGTTATACGCTTATGTATTAACAATGCTAATTGGCTAGGAATTGGGAATGTTGAATTTAGAGGAAGTGAACCCACATTTGCGTGGAGTGAGAGTGGAAAACTATTTAGGGAATAACACCCCTATTTCATCCAACCGAGATTTGAACCTCAATATCCCCATCTTTGACAGTCCAGCTCAACAATAATCTAGCGCATTAGCCAACTACGCCACCTACACGGGTAGTAATATTAGTAAATGGAGTAGACTTTTATCAATATTTTTTTCTATCACCGTGTCATACAATCTGTTCAGACTATTTAAATGGGTCAGAGGTAATAGCCTATACCCTTATTTGCGTGGAGGTAGAATGGGAAACCATTTTAGAAAAACAACCCTCAGTAAAATCCAATCAGGATTCGAACCATGATCTCTCCATCATAAGCAGGCCAGTCTAGCACTAGAGTGATAATCTAGACCATTTAGCCATTGAACCGGGTATTTATCAGTGTTAACCCCGAACAAATATGTTTATAATTTCTTAAAATTCCTTCCTACCAGAATCCTACCATACAATATTTCTTCACAGCCTGGGGACAAATTAGAGTCCACTATACCTGCTTATTTATTTCGTTTCTCAGTGAGCAGTGAGGATGGACATAGCGACGGATGTCCCCACCACGCATGCGCAAGCCAAGTGCAGGAATCCGTGCGTCACTAAGCAAACATAAGAGTTGATATGTTGAGAAGGGGGAAGGAGGGGAAGCAGTGCTGTGCAGGGTGTGCGCTGCAGCTCCACCTATCTTTGATATGGGGGGGATAAGGGGGTGACCTGCTCTGTCCCTCCTTTCTACCACTGTTAGCGGCAGGGGGACCTGCCCGATGCGAGGCCTGGACCGGAACTCGCCATACAAGCAACATCCGGTTCTTCAGGATCTCTCTCCCTCAACCCACTACTTAGAGCAGTAATACAGGGGCTGGATGACGGGGGATACACAATCAAAGGAGGAGGGGTTTTTTATTCTCTAAATTGTACAGTCAGTGTCATTGGAAACTGGGTCAATCCCTTGTTGACATACTCGATACCGCTTGTGGCTGATTTGTCCCTCAAAGTTGATATGCTAGATCAGGGAGTCCCAACCTTTATTGTTTGGAGGAACCCTTAAAATAATTAAAATATCTCAGGGAATCCTTAGCTGGCTGATATATATTAAGTTAGACAAGGGTAAATTACAAAATATACGTGTAAACCAATAAAATTAGTAAGTAAAGGTAACTCAAACTATTGAATAAAATATTTCAAAATTATTTATTGTCTATTTATATTTAATAATCACTGTACTTCAGTACTTGAACTTGGCTTAGGCTATCAATATTCTTTCTAAACTCACTTTTAAGATTTTTACCGGCATTCTCCTCTTTATATTCAGCTGATTCACAAGTTTTCTTAAACTTAGCCTAGTTCTACATTTTTCAACAATTAGGAGCAGATCAAGAAAAAGTAAGCTTTTTCAAATTCTCGTGGAACACAATTGTTTGAATTGTGTCGCTAGTTTAAGTTGGGATGGGGAAAAATCGCAAGTTTAAGTAAATATAGTTGCAGTCTAAATAGCAACAAATATTTTTTTGTCACAAATAAAATATTGATTCATTAGGTTTGCTTAGCATAATTTTTTCATTAAATAGTCCCAATAATTCTTGAATATTTGGTAAAGGCATCCTGGAATTTAATTAGGACATTTTATATTCATGTACTTATTTATTTTTGCCAAAGTTTTGTGCTAAATAAACTGTAATAATATGGACCTTAAAACATGTTCCCATTCATTTTACCTCAAGTTGTGGGTTTTTCACGAGAGGTAGCTAATAAGAAATTTTTTAAACAAATTATTATGTCGAATTATGACTTAGAAAAAAACTAAGCTCTAGAACAGACGTGAATCGATGGGCGTGCAGGATAAATATCAGGCTCATCTAGTCAGATTTGCCAGTGATGGGCGGATAAGGGTGGTGGTTTAAAGTTGTAATCCCGGACCAGCGTAATTAGGGTGTTTTTTCCTTAAAAGTTTCCCACTTTCCCTACAAACGTATGGGGATACATTTCCTCTAAAATTATACTTTCCTACTTTCCTCATTCCTACTCCATCAACGAAATTAAGATGCTTAAATCCCGAGTGGGTAGTAAAACTCATAGGAAAGCAAAACAATTAGACTCAAAAACGTAAGCAACATCCAGTCAGTTTTTAGCCTCACTGTTTACTACTCTTTTGGACTATACACCTATTAACTGATTAATCTCTTATGATAGGGACGAATAAAGTTGAATTTAAAGGAGGTGTAGCCACATTTATATGGAAGCAGAGTGGAAAACATTTAGAAAAAATTCCCCCAATACCCCGGTCTGGGATCAAACCCCGATTACCCCATCATCGACAGTCGAAGCTATTGTGGCCATTTATCCACTAAATTGGGTACAAAATATTGACTTATTCTAGGTCCTAAAATTTATAAATCATCATACAATACTTTTAATTTGACAACATGGACTCGGGAATCGAACCAGAGTACCCTATTACTCTACCACTTATCAAACATGGTTCGTCTTGTATTTAGGTTCACTCTTCGACTGTTGGATTCAACGCCATACCTAACATAAAAATAAATAATTACTCTATAAGTATGGGATGAATTGGGAAAACACAGTGATAAATCATTGTAATGCAAAACTCAAAGGTTCTGGTTTTGATTCGTTCGGGCTCACACACATAAATTTCTTATGCTAATGTATTAAGAATGAGAAAGTTTTAGTTAGAGGAAACATACCCCTATTTTAATGTAGGTCAGAGAGATTTTTCCTCTCTCTCAGTTCACCCAGACAGGGTTTGAGCTCAAATTTCTGCGTCATTGGCACTCCAGTCTATTGAGAGAGTGATACCTTGATACATTTGGCCACCGAACAGGGTTATATATATAAGTTAAACAGGTGATTTTTCATATTCTTAATCGGGTTTTTTATTCTACTACGATGGTCCTTTAAGTTTTTCATGCGTTTGATTTTCAGCCTGCAAATCAATCATCTGCAAATCAATGTCATAGTTGGCAGCGTCTACAACCACTCTTCCTCCTGAGTAACGGCTAGCCCCTGCAAACTATAGGGGCTGCAACCAGGATAACAAAGTCAGGAAACGGTCACGTAAAATCTTTATCAGAATTATTTGAATTCTACGTTGTAAACACTGAAACTCATTCCTGTTTTAGTACTACACTTTTAACAGTAAATTCCCTATATCTGCCAGAAATATGATCTAATCTAAGGGAATGGGAATCTGAAGGAATTTTTAGCACTAAGCCTCTATTTAGGGTTGGAACAATCCCATTATTTTGATTGTAACAAGCCCTTGTTTAAGACTAATAGCTTTTGAGGGTGACCTGGCGGTCTAGGGGTAAGGTGTCAGACTTCTGTGCTGGCGGCCGGGGTTCAATCCTCGGTCCCGGCACCTTACCACTAGACCACCAGGTACCCTCTTGATAGTAAATGTCAGAAAGAAATATCAATTGTTATTAAGTCTTGGAACTTTTAGACTTTTTTTTTTTT